>CM070747.1:3942607-4522245 GCA_036346245.1 Bonia amplexicaulis | reverse complement strand
TCCTAATAGAAGAATTTCCCACAGGTTATCGGGAAGCAAGCTATTGCCATACCTATTTTATAAGATAGATATAATTTTATTTATTCAAATAAAAAGCTATCACGTGTGAGACTTAGCTTTGTATGTTTTCCATGTGCTTAGTGCGCATAGGCCTTAGCAAAGATCTTGGACTAGCATATGTGGTATGTGTGGTGTGAGTGGAGCATGCACGGCCAGTAATGTAATCGTGCTTAGTCTAAATAACACAGTTGTCCGAAAAGAAAAACAAAACAACCAAAATCTTACCAAAAAACCCTGACTTCAAATGCTTTAGGCGTCGCTCCAACCGGCTAGAGCTTATGGCTTCCACTTCATTGTCGACGGTGATTGAGCGGTTCACTTCCGTATGCTTTGCAAAAGCCATAAGCTGGGTGAGTGGATAAGGCTGAACCGACATTCTTTGCTTCCTCCATACGCCTCCCCCTCTAGCTTATTTCCCCCTCTAACTCCTCCTGTCTAGTCTCTCCACTCGCCTGCCCCTACTTCCTCCATATGCCTCCCCTTGCGCCCTTCGAGGCCAACACCATGACGCTTACATCCGCGCCAGCTTTGTCAAGGTCTTCTACTAGATTCGACGGCGTCCCTGACCTCCCCGTGTTAGGCTTGCCGGGCTCATTCAGATCCGGCGTCCACCACCTCCAGCAGTTTTGTGAAACACCCATCCACGAACGGGAATTGGCAATAGTGAGGTATGGTCGCTTCGTGGTGAAACTTCTCCTTTTTTTGTGCACACCATTGATGGATGAGTAGCCAGCCCAGTATATGCTAGTAGTTTTGGTTAATTTTGGCACTCCTTTGACAAATCCTTGTTCGGATTTGGTGAGCTTCCCAGTTGCATCCACTCATTTGCACTCCATTTATTCTGTTTTTGCACTCCATTCATGGTCACACCCCTTGTGTGCGGGTCTGTTCATCGTGTTTGCCTCTTTAGCATGCGTCATTGCTATAGATCGAATCCAGATGTGCATCATAGAGCGACAAGGCTACACGAGCATTCTTAGATATTTGCGCCGACAAGGTCACGGCCCAGAACTGACTGTATGATGTTTGAACCAAGTGGGGTATGCCAACATTGGCCTTAAATTCACATAGCGCACTGACCGGTCCTACACACGCAAGCAACTGAAGAACAAATATGGGAGGCTCAAACGGGATTTCACAACGTAGAAGAGCTTGTTGAAGCGCGCCACTAGCGTGGGCATCGACCTAGAGACGGGCATGATCATCACGGACAATGCGTGGTTGGTAGAGACAGCTGAGATTAGTGTCAATTCATTTGATGTAATCGATTTTATGCCCATTGAATTCATTTCATTTCATTGGAACTATGGCTGATTGGTGAATTGTTGAATGCTCTATGTTTGCATGTGAAGAACTACAGCTTGAAGTCCTCCATACAAGTCACCTCAAAAGAAGCACTTGCCTTGTTTTTGTGGACTTGTGGAGCACCTCAATCCAAGCGACAGGCGATGAATCGATTCAAACATTCAGCTGGTACAATAAGGAGAAAGTTCAATTAGGTGCTCAAGTGCGTCTACAGGTTTGCAGGCGATGTCATTGGACCATCTGACCCTACCTACCAGACTGTGTATGCCAGTCTACTTCAATAAAGGCTCTATCCCCACTTTGTGAACTGCATAGGGGAGATTGATGGCATGCATGTGAAAGTCACAGTTCCAAATGCGAAACACGCTAGGCATTTCAACATATACATGTACACAAGTCAAAATGCGCTTTGCGGTATGTGACTTTGACTGTAGATTCACTTTTGTGTGCACGAAATGGCCAGGATCAGTGCATGATACACGTATCCTATACGAGACAATGGTGAAACACGGCGATCGGTTTTCGCATTCACCGAAAGGTAACATGTTCACACTTTTGTCATTTTTACCATTCATTGAACAAAAATGACTAATCGATACTTATTTGTAATGCATGTTAATGATGAAGGCAAGTATTACCTCGTGGACTCTGGGTATCCCAATGGCTGGGATACCTTGCTCCGTATCGCCAGCAACGGTATCACCTTTAAGAGTTCTAGAACGGCTCGCGGCCTTCTTGGATGCAAGATGTTTTCAACTTCCATCACTTGTCCCTGAGGAATGCCATCGAGCGTTCATCTGGAATGTGCAAGATGAAATGACACATACTTGACAACCTTCCTAGCTACGAGACATGCAAGTAGAAGGCGATAATTGTGAGTGATAGCATTGCACAACTTTATTATTGACTGTGAATTGCCTGTGAGAGATATTGCATACGCATAGGTGTGCATGCGAGCCCTTGAAGTAGGGGCGGGGGCGCGGTATCGCCCGTTCCATGGGGAGCGTCTTCGATATTGATGATTGGATATCGGCGTTGTTGATGGTGAGTATGTAGGTTCAGTATTGCGAAAGAAAAATACCCATGTATGTATGATATATGTGTACTTGTGCCATATGCGATGTTTGTAATGAAGTCGTACTCAGTTGTGAATATACGGGATCGAATGCATGTACCATATCGCGAATGTGTCACAAACAACGCTCCAAAAATTAGCTCAGCACAACCCAATAAGCCATAACTGAATTGAGCGTCTCAAAATAAGCCTCAACTTCTTTTATCTGTTATAGTATAATTTCAACCAAAACTATAAATTAGCAGCCGCAAGCCGCAGCCACAAGCAACAGTGCCTTAATGGGCCGGCGGATAATGTTGGGCCACTGGTTTCCTAAACGGGCTTCCCATATCTGAGCACCGCAGCAGCCTCGTGACCTCCTTTCCAAGCAAAACCGACGAGGACGTGCGACGACGACTTCACCACGGCAGAGTTTTCTCCCTTTCCCCTCTCCTCCCCACTCCAACCAAAATCCTCCGATCCCATCCCGACTCCAGCGACGCGGCGCGGCCATGCGCAGCTGCTGACAGGGGACGACGCCACGACGACGCGAAGGAGGCCATGGACGAGGGCTACGCCAACCTCCCCACCAGCCACCTCCTCGGTTCCGTCCCGGTACCGATCCCCTCCTTTCCCTAGTCGCTTTGTGTATTTCGTTTCGCTAGGGTTGTTGATTTGGTGTGATTGATTTGATGGTTTCTGTAGGCTGTGACTCTCGAAGAGAGGAAGCCCGATCTCGGTGGCCCCGCCGAAGGTAGTGGCTCCTCCCTCCCCCTCTGTGTGTGCGCGCGCGCGCTGCTGTTGCTGGGTCGAGGCTATTTTAGTTGTCATTAATTAGGTTTCGGTTGGAACTGTAGCTGCCACCTCGCGTTTGCAACAGTTTCCGCCTGTTCCTGGCGCTAATGGAGGAGGGTATCAGCCTCCAGGGACCCCTCCAGGTAACAAGTCGTCCTGTTCCTTAACCATCAGCGTGTTCCTTGTTAGTTTGTTCGAAATATTTGTATGAATGCAGCTCTGGATAAACAATGTATCGGATTTACGGATGTGGATATATTTAGGTGCTAGTGGGCTGTGCTGTTGAGTTCTTTCTCACTTGTGAGTATGTTTGAATGCCAAGGCCATTTCGAATTCGAAATGGGAATGATGGATTCGGGAGCATTTAGGAAGAAATATTTTGATGTGCTTAGCTGAATAGTGGTGCTTTCGCTTATGTGAGAAATCTTGAATGAAGTACACTGCTTCCCCCATGTTTTTCCTCCAGAATATGACATTAGTCTATTAGCCTGGTATTGCTTTGTTTAAGGTGCATTTGCAAAAATACTAATGTCATTGAAAGTTTGTAGCTACATAGGTAGATACTTGCAGTGTACATTTTTATCGTGTAGATGGAGCTGATAACTAAGAGCAACTTTTGTTTGCATGAGTCATTGAGTATTATGGCTGTTGCACGGAGCACACTGATGATAATCTTGTGCAGTTGATGAATGCTACTGCCTGTGCCTACCACACAACATTTTTAGGTCTTCAGAAAAAAAATATATATAACCATGATCTTCTAGTCATCTCCAAGTCGAAGTAAGCACTGGCATAACTTGTTGTTATTTGGTACTTTGATCCCTGGTATTGTTTTGTATCAGAGTGAAATAATTGGATTTTGCTCAATATTGCATCTAGAATGGCATGTTACTGATGTTTCTTTTGCATGCATTGCTCCATGTTGAAGTTTTTCTTTACTTTTGCAGATGGAGATGTTGAAACCCAGACAAACTGGAAAGGATACTTCAATGTTGCATCTTATGCTCCATATTTCAATGTTGATACTGATGTCGTTATTGACAGGTTGATCAGTTCAGTTTATCCAATGGATGGGTTTTTCAGGAAGATTGATGCTAATCCTGACATGTAAGTTTCTACTATTAGGCTATTGCCAATCTGCCATCTGCCTTCATGTTTCAAGAAATGGACTTAAGTACCTTATGGTATTGAATATTGATATACAATTTCTAGTAAATGATTCCAGGTAAGTCTAATATACAATTTTGTAACAAAACAAGGGCAACGAATAATAGTTGGCTACATTATACTGTGTGTTGTTAACATGCCAAGTGATATTGTAAGTTGTAGCAGATGCACATGCTGTGGTAGTACTAAGAGCTCTGTTGTAAGTTGTAACGTGCCAAAATGGTGTGGTGAAGTAATAGTAGCATGAGATGGGCATTTAAATAGGGAAAGTGTGATAGTTTAAATAAAAGTTTTACAGAAATATGGTGTAACAGTAGTAAGTTATATGTTGTAACAGATGGGGTTTGTTATGCTAGCAGCATGATTTTTAAGGGATCAGGACAAGTCAGTTTTTTAATGGGAATTTTCACCCGATTTTGTACTTCCTTGGGCTTCTTACTGGCTATTATCCAACTGTATTTTTTTGTATGTTATACATTAAATCTTTTACTTTTTTTTGTACTTTAATCATTTTGATCCCTGGAGTCTACTTTCGATGTGTGATGAATCATTCTGATTTCCGCAGGTATGGGCCCTTATGGATCACCACTACACTGATATTCATGCTAGCTGCATTCGGAAACTTTGCCACTTATCTGATGCAAAAGAAAACTGATCTGAACATATGGAACTTTGATGTTGGCTATTTCAATTGGGCAACATCGGTCATGTATGGTTATGCTATCGTGGTACCTGCTGCATTCTTTTTCCTGTTTCAGTATTTTGGATCGCGCCCAAGCCTCGTTCGGTTTTGGTGTATGTGGGGCTATTCTCTGTTTATCTTCATACCAGCATCTGTAAGTATTCTAGTCTTATCCAAGTATTCATTTATATCCTAACATGTAGTGCTATGCACATGTACTTTTGTTTATATTCTTAGGAATTTTCACTCTCTTTTATGTTATATAATGGTTCCTGGAATCTCTAGTCTGAGATCGACTCTCTCAGTGTAAAGAATTCATGACGTTATTACGGGTGTCAGCATTTTGACTTGCACTTCTTCTTGCATGTGAAGGGTGCTTTTCATGTCTAATACAAACTGCCCTGCTATTTTTCTTTGCTTCAGATACTGTTACTTATTCCTGTGGAATTTCTTCGGTGGGTCATCATAGTTCTTGCTGGTGGTGCGTCATCTTGGTTCATTGCTTTAAACTTGAAGGAATGCACTGAACGAGCTGATATGATGGTTTTGATTGCTAGTGCTGCAGCGCTGCAGTTTGCCCTGGCACTGTTCATCAAAGTTTTCTTTTTTGCCTGAGATTATCCTTTTGGTGTTGCTCAGGTCTGCCTCTCATTAGTGTGTAACTGTGTGTCCCTAGTTCTTCCATGATATTCCATTACACCCTTCTCAACAGTCCATACCTTTATGAAATGTTATTGAGTACTCTATAATAACATAGTGTGTTAACTAAGTGGGGCAAGCCATTTTAGTACATTTTATTTTGTGCAGGTGAGCTGGATGTGTTCTTTGTTCATCATTCTGTTCTGGCAAGCATCTTTTTGAGGACAAGGCGGACTAGTTTTAATCGATAGATCTTGGGTGTTGTCCAACTCAATTTGTCTGTTTTTTTTGAAGGTTTTTGACTCCTGTAGTTAATAGAATTTCACTGTGTTCCAGTAGATTGACTGAGTTTGTCATCTAAATATGCACTTGGTGAACTTTCTACCACTCTGCTGTACAATAACTATTTCGTGACAAATACTTGGCATGCGTCTGCTCACGGTGGTCAGTACGAATGGACACATTTTTTGGTTTGTACGATCCATTGCTGGCAAGCAACATTTCTCAATGGTTTTTTACTTAGTATAGCTAATCGATGTAAAGTTTAGTATTTGTGTACCAGTACATCTCATACGGTTTCCAACGACCAAATTGTTTTTCATGAACAACTACTACAATATTTCCTGGGCTCAGGCTCAAAAAATGGAACTCATCTGCTTGTTGCGTAAGAATTCCTTCTGGTCACATGTCAGCCCTGCTCACAGAAGTCATATGATTCTGTAATGATTTTTTTTTTCAATTCTAAACATTCCAGTCGAATCCGAGAGTGACAAACATATTTCACCAGGATTGAAGCTCAGCAAATATACCATCAGTAAAAGCTTACATATTCAAGGAAGAAATCTTGCACTAGTCAATTCACATAATCTTGTTAACCAAATCAACACATAGCCACTGCCCACAGCAGCAGAGCACATCAACTCTTACATATGTACGATTATGCAAAACTACAGCTCAAATAGAAATACATTTTGTAGCAGCATTTGCGTCCTTGGTCACAAGACTCGTAACTCAGGTTACACAATGCTGCTGAGGAAAGCAACCTACGTAAATTAAAGGAAGAAACTTCTATTTCCACTAAACTTTTAATCAGACCCTTGAGATTTCTCAGCCAAGAGAAGTACTCATGGCACTCTTTGTTTATCATGTACGCACGTAAAAAGTTGGTAAAATCTGTCGAGATGCCCCTACTTCTCAAGTAGGAATGCAAAGCCTTCTGAAGCCCCTCAGGAATGTTACTGCAAAAGGATGTAAATCCATGATAAGTAAAACCTACAGCAGACACGACAAACCATCATATTATCAACTAAACAAGGGCTTAATGCTAACCTGAACGTAGTTCCGCCACTTAACGAACCACCAGATTCATCACTCGGTCCAGATTCCAAACTCTCAATGATAGAGTTCCGCAGGGTAAGAGCTACAACTAATTTCCAACCATGAAGCCACCCGTTTGCGAATTCTCACTATCAGTATGACACAGTACTGATTTCGGACACCATTAGCAGTGTGGCTCCGGTGTTTGCCATCTTCAGCTTGGTCCTCTTGCTCGCCATTCTGCACGGCTGCATCGACAGGGCACGGCAAGAACACTTCCACTTCAATTTGCTCATTCTGATCGCTCCTTGTGAGTGTTATCCTGTTGGTACCCTCCTGATCTTGGATCTCAAAAGGTAAGCCTTCCCCTAATTCCTTTGCCTGGCGCAACATAATCACATATTACATCTCCAGATAAAAAAGATGATAGCTCCTACTATCCCCGAATCATCTACAATAACGGGGAGAAAATGAGAAATCCTATTCCTCTCTGACTAAACAATTTCGAGTAGCGCTTAATCTCAGCGCCGTCTAAAGACGGCGACGTTGAAGGTGGTGTTTTCCTCAGATTTTCATAAAAAGGGGGGGAAGTATTAATAGGAGGTGGATTCTTACCCTGTCGCGGTTCTTGCAGTCTTGCTGTGCGTAGGATATCTCGAAGTTTATGATCCGGAGGAGGTGGGCGTCGGAGGCGGCGCCCGGCTGCGGAGCGGAGAGGGAAGAGAAACGAGAGGCAGACCCGTCGCGATGGTGGGGAGGACGGATGCGGCCGCCGGATCGGCCACTCCAGGTGGTGAGAAGGCCGCGCACGGCCGCCGCCAAGGGAGAGCGGCGTAGGGTGGAGGTGACGGACTGACGGCAATTGCTGCAAGGTTTTGTGAGGGTTTTCTTCAGGCTCTCTTCCATTTGCAACTTATTTTTGTACAAAAGACCACCCATATGTGAATTCTCATCTACTCCACCTTATAGCCACTTCCCCCCATTTCTCGTCCTTTCTTCCAATTTATCACGCCACGTAGACATCCACAGTGGAACATCGGTCTACTATGTATATAGCATTATTTGATCTCGTATTTATAAAAATAGCAGTGTACAAATGATATTGGCAAGAATATTGTTTTTACCGTCCGGCCACCGAACGATGAAGCTGTAGATCCGACATATGCCTCCCTACCGCCCGGCCACAGGGTGGTGTCATTAGTACGTGCAATTAACCCCCATTAAACTAAACTTAAGCGGCCTCTAATGTCTTGTCACCTGGCCACCAGGCGGCAGGCTCTTGGCACCTGCGCACCAAGTAGCCCCTGCATGTTCTTTACTCACTTTGCTACATGCTACCAAGCCTAGTGGGGCAAAGGACCTTTATTTGTTTCTCCCGTGCCATACGCGACAAGGGAGCAAACCACCGAAAGCGAGGTGTCGTTGCATCTGCTCTCCGCACGCATTTCTTTTCCGTAATTGTCGGAGCGTTGTTAGCGCGCCTTGCGCTTCTGCCCTCGTTATAAATTGCGAGCAACCTAGCAGTCGCTCTTGCAGTGCCGCAATTCTTCGAAGGCGATTAACAGTCATTTTAGCAGGTAATTCCTGTGTAATACATATGTAATTATTTATTTCATCGTAATTTTTAATATGTAGTATTGTGCTGTCATTATATATGTATATGTATATGTATATGTATATATGTGTGTGTATTTGTATCTATTTATTTCATCGTACTTTTTAATATGTAGTATTGTATTGCTATTATATATGTATATGTATATTTATGTAATTATTTATTTGATCGTAATTGTTAATTTATAGTATTGCACTGCTATTATATATGTATATGTAGTTATATTTGATCGTAATTTTAATATGTAGTATTGTATTACCATTATATATGTATATTTATGTAATTATTTATTTGATCATAATTGTTAATTTGTAGTATTGTACTGCTATTATATATGTATATGTATGTATGTATGTATGTATGTATGTATGTATACACACACACACACACACACACATATATATATATATATATATATATATATATATATATATATATATATATATATATATATGTAATTATATTTGATCGTAATTTTAATATGTAGTATTGTACTACCATTATATATGTATAAGTATATTTATGTAATTATTTATTTCATCGGAATTTTTAATTTGTAGTATTGTATTGCCATTATATATGTATATGTATATGTGTATATGTATGTATATGTATATACACGTTTTTGTGGATGCTATAATACTTTATGGTCTTGGAATTTTGTATTATATAGTGTTTTATATTCTGCCTTTCTTGGACAATTTAGATGTGATCATCATGATAGAATCAATTTGTAAAAAGTGCACTATTGAACAACAGTTCATCAATCTGGTAATTAAAAACGTGATGCTTCATATTGCTACCATTATATATGTATATGTATATATGTATGTACATATGTACATATATACATATACAAATATAATGTAATACATATATGTATGTATTGTTTATTTCATTGTAAATTTTAATTTGTAGTATTTTATTGTCATTATCAACCTTCGCACTAATATTTCGTCAATCCTATTTGTTGGAAGATATGTCTTTACCAAAGCTTCTTGAACAGTTGTACGATAAGAAGCACTGGTGCCACTCATGGATGACGGATGACGCGAATGGCCCTCCGCCTTTCAAGTTGCGGGGAGAGAGAGATCATCAGGAACTGGATGATCATTTCATCCCAATCCCATGGCCGGTCAGACCACTCCAGCACAGCGGTTAGACCGCATCTGCAGGCCGATCAGACCACTGTCCACCAAACAGCAAAAAACAGAGAGCAAATGATACAAATCAAACTCAAAATTTCGATAATGAAACACGACCTGAGATTGCCACCACACGGTCTTACACAAATTCTCAAATACACATCTTTACAGTGACAATTCCTTAATTATTCCTTATCTCATCGGGCGAGGTGGGATGTTTCAATCTGCTGCGCGACTTACGAGAGTGTACTTTCTGCCCTGATGCAATGTCACGAGCACCTGGACTGTAGAAAGATCCTGGTCGCTTCAGATTTCACCGTCCCAGAAATCCTCCACAGACTTGTAAAAGCTCGTTGGATGAGTTACAAACTCGTACTTGAAAAGCCTAACCTGCATTTTGCAAACAGAATACACCTCAGATAAACCAAATAAACGTAAGTACCAGGTTTCCAGCTAGTGAGATTTATATGCCATAAGAGAGATCTCCTGGAAGAAAAGTAAATATGCAACCATGCCTGCTCAATCTCAGAGAGCTTTGCCATTAGGTATTCAGGGATGCACCAATCAAAAATGTCAACGTTCTCCCTCGTCCACGCTTCGTTGTCGCTCTTCGGAAGTACGCTCTGGCCCATCTGAATACCCCAGCGAAGAGCGACTTGAGCAGGAGTTTTCTGCAACTTATCGGCAACAGAAATGACAATTGGGTGGCTAAGGACGCTTGGTCCATCGTTCCCTGGTGACCCAGGTGAACCCAATGGCGCATATGCCTGCACGAAATAGCAATTCAGAACGGTGGAAACAGTTGCCAAGGTGATCAAAAAGAAACGGGAAGTAGATAATGATCAGACAATCAAAACAAACTAGTAAACTTACAGAAAGATGAATGCCCTTCGACTGGCAAAGCTTACGGAGCTTGTGTTGCTGCCAAACCGGATGGCACTCCACCTGGCTGACCGCCGGAGGCACGCGCGCGACGGCGAGCACATCCTCCAGTTTCTTGCAGGAAAAATTGCTCACGCCAATGGCGTGAGCTTTGCCTGATTCATACAGCTTCTCCATTGCTTCCCATGTAGCTGGGATATCAGGCTTGAGGTAGTTTTCCACGCTCAACCTAGCTCCTTTCTTGGCACGAACTGGACCGTGAACCTGCGAAGTGATAAATTGTAGGATGGGTTAAAGACTATCACGATTTAATAAATTTTGAATGCCTGTCCTAAGAACCGTTGGTGCAACTGCAAATACTACTGAACTGCGTGGGACTACTTTAGGGAGTATAAGCTGGACAGATATGGAATTTACCAGGTAAAGATCTAAGTACTCAAGCCGCAGATCCTGTAGCGCGGAATCAATTGCCTCTGGCACGTCTTCTGGGGCATGATGTGTGCACCTGAAAAATTCAGAACATTTTTTTTTATAATAAATTGGCATGAATACATGATATGAATTCCTCCTAAACGTTTCAGCAGCTTGAAAGATAGAGGTTGACAAATTACCATAGCTTAGAGGTGATGAATATATCTTCACGCTTAACTATAGCCTCCTCAAATAGTTTCTTCAGAGCCAAACCAACCTGCAAAAGAAGCCACAACTTATAAGACCTACTTTCAGCTCTGGAGGGGTGAGGATCAGACAATGAAGAGAATAAATTTGTGTGGTTAAATTGCAAAGATTCTGACACCATCTGTGTAATATTTACTTTCTTCTAGTTTGGTGCAACATTTTTTTTTGAGGAATTACTTTGGTGCAACATTTATCAGCCTATTACTGAAATCAACCTCAAACGGTGTATCGGAAATACAGAGTTACTTCAGAACGCAGATATCTGAACACTTTTTAAGTTCTGTAAACCTTCAAAGAGGTCAAATACCCAACAGCCAAATAATACATCTCATATAAGCTGACACTAAAGATTAATACAAAGTAGCAGCATACATGTTTAAGGGGCAATCTTGTGGTGTAAAGCAACTCGAAAGTAATTACCTCTTTCTGATTACCATACTGCGGAGAGCAGTCGATATGACGATAGCCTGCCTGCATCATTACAAGTATAAAACATTTACATTCAATTATCTAGACATAAGAATCCCAGAAGATATATGTTCCTTAAACTCAAACCTTGAATACCCCTTATTTAAAACGCACAAAACACACCCTTGAATACACCAATGCCACTCATTCATGTGCAACAAAAAGCAACATACAGAAGTCAAGGCAACTAAATTTTCTATCAGAGTGTTCATTAACTTTCTGGGCTAACAGGGTAACTGAAACAACAGAATACTTCAGTTGAGCAATTCTGGATTGTTATATGCAAGTGAATGCACTTTTTTTTAAAAAAAATGCATAATTAGAAACAAACAAACAAAAGAGAACATGACCATCACATATGGATTAAACATCAGCTAGAGGTGAAAAGACCTTGACAGCAGCACGGATGGCGTCTTCAACAGCACCAGGTGAAATTTGCCATGTGCCGAGGCCAACTGATGGGATAGTCGCACCGGTGTTCAGGACAGAGGACTTAGCCATCTGTGCACTCCAAATATCAAACCGAACTTGCTTGGAGCCGGACACGAAACCAAGCAGACAAAGTGCGTATAACAGATGGCCTTAGTTGCTGGAGCTTGGCAGGATGAAGCTGAAGATGCCTACTGCTATGACGAGAAACAATCAAACTATCAGAAAAGACCTTTTCTTGTGGTGGCGGAATGAGAAAGAGTGGACTTGACCTCACCCAATGATAGGAGGTAGCGGCAGAGGGGTAGTTGAGCTTGGTGGGACCCCATGGACTGGTGGAGTCCACGCCTAGCTGTGCCCCATGGGAGAACCATGAGGAACCACCTTCTGAAGAACTTAGCTAGGCAGCCAGCTCGTTTGGCTGGACGCCTGAAGCCCCGAACGCAAAAGTTCTTACTTCCACAATCCATTCAGAATAGCCTAAAATTGATCACCCGAGGCGAAGGTTCGAGCAAGCTGCATCTGACGAGGCTGATGCGACTTGAGATTTCCTGATGCACATAGCTAAGACCATCCAGTCATCACCAGTAGTCCAGTACCATCTACAAGCAACTCGACTACTGCAGAGAAAAACAAGCATGACAAAACCACGCCAAGAAACTAGCACACTCCAGGTCAAGTCATTTTTTTTTTCTAAGGATAGGTCAAGTCAATTTATGTAGCAAAAGCAAATCTATACATAGTTTTTGACGGAGGAAAACAATATATACAAATAAGCCGTACGACAACATCGAGATGCCAGCTTACTAGTTTTAGACAGCAGATAAAATTTAAAACCGTCGAGATGCTAGCTTACTAGTTTTAGACAGCAAAATTTAAAACTAGGGCCTTCTTTAAGCAGAAATTATGAATATGCACTAGGTGATATCCGTGTGCTAAATTCTTGGCAGAAGCAACCCACTCTCTCATGAGCATCAGATAGGCACTTTTTCAGGGAATACCCCTGAGCAGCCTAGCCCGAAGGTCAACAAAATAGAAACACCACACAAAATACCGATACACATGCCATACACATACTCAATCATGGTCATACACTGATCCTAACCCTAGGATCAAATCTCAAATCAAAATACATAATTTCAGCATCAATTCACCAAGAACCGGTCTCCCTGACAGCATCAGTCTAACCGCTAGCACCATACCGGTCTGACTGCCGTGGTTTGACCGCTTAAGAGCATCAAAAACACGCTCTCTAAAATTCATGTTAAACTCTATCTAGTTTCAGCTCAGAACTTCAAATATAATGACACCTAGTGCAAAGATATTCTCAAACACACCTACATATGTGTTTAGTGTCTATTTTTCAAAAGACATGACTAGCTTGAATGCTCTATAGTCATCGGTCAGACCGCCGTTGACAGGCCGATCAGACCGGTTAAAACTGACAGCAATTCTAAAAATTGTAAATTCCCAAAACCAAACTCAAACGTCAACAACATTTACATAATAAGATTAAATACTCGTCATATACCATAGGATGGCCTCTATATAGTCTCATATAATGATTTCTTCAAATTCAATTACTATAGCACTGTATACTCCAAGGGTAGTCCAACAGCAAAATAATATCTGATTGAATATTTTCTCAAAAGAAATGGCCGTCAGCACAACAAACAACTGATTCCTCGCCAAGAGAAGATCCCAGCCGTCCAATCTTTGGATAGCCCTCTTGACAGACCACACACACTTGCAGTTTTTCAGTCGAGCAATCTCATGATCTCATCTGGTTTAAGCACTCAAATAGCATGTCCAACCAGCTGCTCAACTTTCGATTGAGGACTACAATATCAAAACACAATTTTCATACTTCAAATCAAATGTTTTTGGATAAAGGGAGATAACAACCGAAATGACAGCAGTACAGAGGAAGATATATGATCGAACAATTGTTTTCAGTTTCCTCTCTACAATATGGCATTTATTCCCAGCAGTTTTATCCTCACAGAATCGAAGACAAGTAGGGGTGTTATGCTGGCATGCGATGCCTTCAGTGCTGCACTTCATTCGCTTCAGATTTCACCATCCCAAAAATCCTCCACGGTTTTGTAAATACCTTGGGGGTGAACTACAAAGCCAGCTCTTAGCGTCTTAACCTGCACGTTGAAAACCAAAATAAATCTCAAATAACCAATATGAGAAGGTAAATTTTGAAGGCTGTCACGCATGTGCTACATTTCTCCAAGAAAAGCATGATGCAAAGAATTACAGATTACCGTGTGGATACGCTTCTGTTTCAAGATAACCAAAATAATAATGATAGACAGGAACATGCAACATGGGGGGAAATGGTGGTCAGACATACCTGTTGCATTTCAGAGAACTTTGCCATCAAGTCTTCAGGAATAGACCAATCAAATATTTTTAAGTTCTCCTTTATCCTTGCTACATTGGTGCTTTTTGGTAGTGCACTGGCCCATTTGAATACCCCAGCGTAGAGCAACCTGTGCAGGATTTTTCTGTAACCTCTCGGAAACAGAGATGACAATGGGGTTGCTAAGAATGCTTGGCCCCTCGAACCCAGGTGATCCAGGCTTTACCTAAGGGTGAATATGCCTGCAACAAGTAGAAATTCATGAAGATTTTCAAGAAACTAGGTCAGTAGCTTACTGAAAATATGGGAAATTTGCTGGTATATTAGTAATGTACTAATGTTCAAAACTTACAGAAAGATGAACACCCTTTGATTGGCAAAGTTCGCAGAGTTTCATTTGCTGCCAACCTTTTTTTCTCTCGAAAACGCATGAGAATTGCGTTTCATTCATTTTAAGGAGAAAGGAGAATACATAGACAGGATAGCTAGGCTAGACAAGCCAACGGGAGCAGAAGCTTCTCGTTAGCCTTGTCTCCTTAGCATAGTATCCTTAGAACTGAAAGGAAAACAACGATACAGAGGGGCAAGCAGAAGGGAAAAAAAGAGAGGCACGGCACTAATATGACTGGGAAGATTGCTGATGGTCTGTGGTACAACGGAGAACGGCCAGGCTAGGATTGGCGGCTGACCAAGCGTGGAATTCCTGCTTAATGCGACGAAAAGAATCGTCGAGGTTTAGGCTTATTTCATCATGCCAAAGCCTGTTCCTATCCTTCCAAAGCATCCAAACAAGTAGGATGATCAAGGAATCGATTCCTTTGCGTTTGGAGATGGGTGTTGTTAGATATGTGTATAGTCTAAGGGTCTATTTGCATATTGTGTATGGATATATATTAGCCTGTTGGGTCCTTTGAAAACATGAAGTTTCATTGCAACATGGTATCAGAGCCTAGGTTCGGTTAGGGCTTCGGATGCCGTCGCCGCCGCCCCTTCCCTCCTCTTCTCCTTCCGCGTGCAGGCTCTTCTCCCCGCGCGCGCGCCCATCCATCGCCGCCTCTCCCAGGCGGCCTCGGGTCTAGCCGCCGCCTTGGATCTGGACGGATCCGACCGTCGCCGCCGGTGTCCGCCCCCCGCCTGTGCGTCCGCCATCCGCCTGGTGTGCCGCCGCCTGTGCGCGGCCCATCTCCACAAGCGTGCCAGTCCACGCGTCCGCCCGGCGCGTCGCCGCCCGTGCGCAGCCAGTCAGTGGTGCACTTACATCATCATGAGATTTCTTGATCCAAGAGTTTTTGCCTCGAATCTTTGTGAGTTCTTACTTACTATGATATGTAGAAATACATCTAGAGCTGTCTTGGCCATGCTTCAACTACGATCAAGTCGTATTTTGACTTTTCGGTTTTTGCCCATTTTGATGCAACCTTGATAATTCTTGAGAAAAGTCTGAACTTTAACTAGGATTCAAACGATCATTAGACAGAATAGGTTCCTAACATTAAGTAAAGTGTGTGCAAAATCTATCACATTTGGCAATGGAGTTCTTCATTAGCTTAAACTTTTGGGTGAACTGGTTGGTGCATGCAACTCAATAGAGATGTGCTCAAAGAACAGTTCCCAGACAAATGTTCAGATTATTTCGCCATCCCAAACCTCTTTGATGGATTTGTAGACGCCTTCCGGGTGAATCCAAAAGGCTCCTCGGATTAACTTCACCTGCAAATCACAATCACCAACAGAGATTCACAAGAAAGTCGATACCATCGTGACAAGAACATCAACAATAAAGGTCAACACTTCGTCAACAGCTGCAGTTTTCAGCATCTGTTGCTTCTGCCCACTTACCTGTTCGATTTCAGAGAACTTGGCGAACAAGTCATCCGGAATGGACCAGTCGTAGACCTCAGGGTTCGCCTTGATCCTTTCCTCGTTGGTGCTCTTCGGGAGCACGCTGTGCCCCATCTGAACCCCCACCTAAGAGCCACCTGCGCCGACGTCTTGCCCAGCTTCTCCGCCGTCGAGACGACGATCGGTTGCTCGAGCACGTTGCCTGTGTTCGTTGTCCCCGGTGAGCCAAGGCTAAAACAGTACATGCATCTCGTACGCACTGCATGCTTACAAGGTAAAGATCCACGTAGTCAGTTGGCAAGTCCTCAGTGTGCCGTCCAGTGCAACCGGGACGTCCTCTGGTGCATGGCTAGTGCTCCTACAGAAAGTTCCAAGATGTTGTATGACCTTCAGTAATGTTCCAAGATTACTGCAATTGCAATGCAAGAGTCGTCTGACCAGAGTTTGGAGGTGATGAAAAGATCTTCGCGCTTGGTTATGCCCTCGTCAAACACTCTTGAGAGCGAATCCAACCTGCAAAGCCATAATGGTTAGTCTGCCTTTTGATTCGAAGATCGTTCGCTTTGACTGAGTGAATTTGACGAGAGAAGTCACCTCTTTTTCATTGCCGTAGGCTTGAGCACAATCGATGTGCCGATAACCAGCCTGCATAATTACGCATAGCGTAAATTCAGATATCGTAGAACTACTGCAAAGGTGGAAAAGCACAAGAAAATTAACTACAATATATGTTCCAGTGTCCCGTTTTGAGTTTTCTTTAAAGGAAATGGCAGGAGCTCTGCCTAATCAATTAAGAAGCGAAACTTTTGAGTTTAAAATGAATGATGAAACAGGAGGATACTTGAGGTTCCAACGCACAGAATCTTATTAATGTTAGGACGAGAAAAAACTCCATCCAATTCTGTATGATCAAATACCGCAATCAGAAGTGGTGAATGATTAACTCTGTTTTTTATACCTAAAAATAAATATCAAACCAGAAAAAAACAACATAACTTATCAGATGTAGATTTTGACCGTAAGACACTTGACCGCTCGCTCGACCCCTTTGCACATGGTCGATGAAGTTTACAACCGCTCGGCGTTCGTCCGCTCGTTCGATAGCTTAGTGTTGGACCGCTTGCTCGATTGCTCAGCTTTGATCTTCAACCGGTTTGTATGTACTTGAAATCTTCAAAATCGGGGGGCAGAACCTTTCGATTATTTGTGCCTTCAAGAAACTTGTGCCTTTGAGTACTCGTATTTACTCTGTTTTCCTGGCAGTGATTTGACACATTTGCATGTCGTCGTAAGCTTCAACCCAACTGCAATCACCAGCACTTTTCGAGCAAATCAAGAACTAGGTTAATTCAAGATGTTGTTTATTGCTGGATTTTCATAAAATTACAAAGTGCCCTCACAAATACCCCTAAAATCCTAGCCAAAACTAAAACCTCTTCAATCTACTCCACAAAAACCTTGTGTTAACCCTTAGACTCTTCCTGCTTTTATAGCCTAATGCCCTAAACCATGTCCTCATCAAACACGAACACCAAACTCTATCCGTTTCGAAAATAAAGGGACCCAAAATCCTTTCAAACACTGATTTTTCAAAATATCTAAATCTTCCCAGTCATAGACTCCTTCCATAACTCTTTTAATTCAGCACGTGTTGAAGCCTCCAGAACCGCACCTCCCGTAGCTTCTTTATGTATCAACCTCACATGTCGAAGCCTCTACGACCGAACCTCTTGTGGCTTCTCTATGCATTATCCACCTTTGATCTCCGAGTACTCCAATGTGAACCCGACCACCTCGTGACATTCTCGACCGCCTGGACCTCAGATTTCTCCTCCTAATTCCGGTCCTCCTCGTCACCGACCATGACTGTCTCCACGCCCAACATGTACATGCAAAAACCAAAAAACTTTTTCCGGCACAAATTCTTTTCAACTTGACCAATATTAGTCCACACGCATACCACAACCTTAACCATCAATAACTACGAACCAGATCATCCATGATATCAATTTCCAAATTCTTCAGAAATCAACCTCAGACCACTCAGTGAAACCGGTTAGACTGTCATGCCCAGGCCAGTCAGACCGCTGGCCCAACACACACGAGTACTCGAGGTACTCGAAAATCACAAAAATTGGAGCACTAGAAACCTACGAGTACCGACCGTGAAGCCTATGTCAACCGATCGCAAAATCAATGACAACATATTGCGAAGTTTATAATTACTAATCACAAATTCTACAACTACCGATCACCGACCAGGTACTGTAGCTACCGACCATCGACTACCGAGTATCGACCAGGTACTGTAGCACCGACAACCGATCACTAAGTACCGACCAGGTACTATAGCTATCGACTTGTTACTGTAGCAAAGACCACTGACCAGGTATTGATGCTACGACCAACGATCGGTTCACTGTAGCTCCGATCGTCTGTGGTCATTCTGTCGTGGTCATTCAGCCGTGATCGTTCTGCCATGGTCGACATGCCGTGGCCGTTCTACCGTGGTCGACATGCCGTAGTTGTTTTGCCATGGTCGACATGCCGTGGTTGTTCTGCTGTGGTCGATCTGCCGTGGTCATTCTGTCGTGGTCGATGCCTGCCGATCGGACCATCCATCACAAGACCGATCAGACTACAGACTACCGATCGAGGTCTACGCCTTCAACTACCATCCATGGTCGAAGCCTGCCAGTCAGACCACCGAATACAAGGCAGTCAGACCGCTTATCTTAAATATTCCTGCAATTCAAGTTTTCCAAAAGAGCATCAACCGAAACTTTCACAAAAGCAAATATCAATATAACCTAAATATCAATTAGTCATCATCACTAAGTTCACAAGCTATCCACATGCTCTAACAATTTCCAAAATAGCCCAACCAAAATTCAACAATCTCCCCATAAGTCAAAGTTCATCAAGGTGGAACGAAAAATGTTAAAGATTTTGTTTTATCAATCGCTAGCCCAATCTTAGTTATCTGATCATCCAAACACGGTCTGGGTACTAGTCCTCTTTTCCAAAAATTGAAAGACACACAGCCTCAGTAGCCGTGGTGTTAAAACGAACTAGGTAAAACAGGAAGAAACAGGAAGACGTACCTTGACGGCGGCGTAGACGGCGTTGCCGACGACGCCAGGCTCGGCCGGCCATGTTCCGAGCCTGACCGACGGGATCTTGGGGCCGGTGCTGAGAATGAAGTGGCGGGCCACGGATCTTTTCTTTTCAGTTTGTAAAAACTATTTTTTAATTTTTTTTATAATAACAAGCTTTTAATCGAAGTATCTTTTTAAGACTGTCTATAAGTTAATTATGATACATACAGTAATGAGTCCATTTATATTAGCAAAAATCACACGCGAGTTCCTATTACTCCGTACTGTCTCTCACAAACAACCCGAAAAACATAAGCCGAAACAAAAAAGAACAGCCTCCATATTTCTCTATGTGCATACAACCCTTGGAGCTGCAAGTGCAAAATATTTGTCTCGATACTGGCAAGTGGAAACCCTACACGAGTGGGTTGGATGCCGAGACCACAGCAACAGACATGGGCAGGCCCGCACCAAAGAGCTTAAATTTCTGGCTTATGACTTTGACTGTTGGTTTTTTGCTGAAATTGTACTATAGTGTTTGTTAGCTTTTTCTAAGTTATTCAATTAAAAAATTTAAAAAATGAGAAAAAAGTGAAAAAAAAAACCATTATATCATCAAGGACAATCCAAAGGAATAAGGGAGAAAAAGAAAAATGCAAAAAACTAAAATAAGCCAAAATTAGAAATCGACGTGTTCCGAGTGACTTCTAGATTAAATAAGTCAAAAACCAAAAAAACCAGAAGCAGAAACCGTTTAGAGCGAGGCCAGGCCGAGCGATGTCACACTGGAGACTGATTATTCTCTACATTAACCTTTTTGGGGGACCGAATGTCTAAAGTGTAAGACCGAAAGTCAACAGATGGATGCATGGTGCAATCCAAAAAATTTTCTAAGTATTTTTGAATCTTGACTCAAATAACTATAGAGTTACCAAGCAAATGATCAATAGCCAAAAACCCAAAATAATTCAACCAAAGAATCAAACTTTGCAAAACACCAACCCTAGAAGTCTGACCTCTCACTCAGAAGCCGACTTGACCTCTATTATAGAGGTCTGAGCATAAATAGCAGATTCAGGCAAAGCTACATTAGTTTTCGTTCAGATCGGTGAACAATAGCGGTCAGACCGCTACAATGTTTTCAGGCAAATGAACAGGAAAATCAACACTGTTGCAAATAAAAAAATACACATATCTTTTGATCTAATGATTCAAAGCAGTGAAACTTTGCACACACCTTACTCAAGATCTCAGGAACCTATTATATCCATGAATTATAGAAAATCTATGTCAAAATTATACCTTTTTGTGATTGAAGCACCACTGCATCAAAATCGGGTAAAATATGAAAACGATGAATAGAATTTTCTCGTGGGTAGGAGATGGCTAAGATGATCTTAGATGTATCCTCATATATCACAACAAACAAGAATACAAAAGAAATCAAGAAAAAATTCTCAAATCATGAAACTACTCGATGAGATCAAAATCAAATAAAACCAGATTTCTTCGTAAACTTATTACCAAAACGTCTAGATCAGAACTCTCACCGTCCGTACCCCCTCCCCAGGGCCCGCCCGATCGCGTGTGATAACGTGTGCTCGTCAGGTTTTGCGCTTGACTTTCTTTTCGGTCTGCGTCGTAGGACGCCCAAGTGCGGGTCCCAGCTTGCACGAATAACTTTGCAACTTCTAGCCCCGCCCGGTGGATCTGTCGAGTAAAGCAAAAGAGGCAAAAGACGAAAGGGAGCTGCAGCGAATATTCGCACACCCCTTGCGCCGCCCAAGTACTCACGCCGTATTTTTATTTCCGCTCCACTCAAGGCGATGCTCGGGCCTTATCCGTGTTAGCGAATTTATTAGCATGGCGTCATTGGTAATTTGGTATACATTGTTAGAACGGACCGGTATCCCTTGCGCTTATACGACGCTCGACCGGAGGTTTTCACACCCCATCGAACACCCAAGCTGTCATTCATACGCCGAACAATCCTTTTCCCCACACCCGTGGGCGCGTTCTTTTCTGGCCGAATAATCATTTTCTCTACCATGGATCTGCTCTTTTTTAGATGAAATAATCATTTCTTTATATTTAGACTTATTTTTTTAATGCAGACCGATTGTTATAGCTATAATTGATGGTTTTTGTTTCTATAGTGAGCATTAATATGAATGAACTAAATATAGATAAATCGTTTTAAAAATATTGTTCTCAAAAACCGTTTTAAAAAGACAATGGAAAAATCGTTCCATGTATTTTTTCAAGGTGGGCTCATAGCCATTCTAGATCATACACAGTGACGTCTCGTATATATAAACGAGGTATTATCTATGTAATAGGTATTTCTACTGTAGACTATAGTTTTCTTTACTGGTGAGGCCACCTAACCGGTACCACAGAAATTTTGATCATACGTAATTCTGACTCCCAACACATTAATCCCATCCACGCAAGAACACCTCTTTGCCCACGAGGTTTCTTTCTTTTCCCTCGCAAAGGTCTGCGGTACGGCCTGCGGTTGATAAACCTGTAAGTAAACTTGATAAGGGCAAGAGATCGCTCACCCCCACCCTCTCGGCTAACCCCAACCATCGGACGGATCAGAAATTCAGAAACCACCAACGCAAGCAACCAACCGATCGCGGCGTTTGCGTTTGCGTTTGCGTTGCTTCTGGGATCCGCGGCTGGGGACCCGCACGAGCGCGCGGGCGCGTCAGCGTCGCACCAACTCTGCCGCCGTGGCGCCAGCGTCGCGTCCGTCCAGTATTCATTCCCCCACCTCACTTTTCTTAATCCCCTCCTCCTCGAGTGTCACCTAAAGCCAGTGGTTTGGTGCGATTTCCTCCCATTCGCGCACGTCGCACCTACCCAACCAGCCGATCCGATCCGATCGGATTGACGGCAGTAGTAATCCACCCGCGGCGCGCATGGCCGATCGGGGCGGCCGCTGAGGGGGCGGCGGCGGGAGGTGGGGCGGAAGGGGGGAATCGCGGAGATGAGGGAGCTGGCGGGGAGGCCCGGGACGTGGGGCGGGCTGTGGCTGCGGGTGGGGCAGGCCGCCTTCGCCGCCGCGTCCATCGGCGTCATGGCGTCCGCGCTCGGCTTCGCCAGCTACACCGCCTTCTGGTACCGTCGTCGCATAGCCTCGTGTTCTGTAGGTTGGGGGGGTTCTTGTGCTGGGGGGCTTGTCAACCCTAGGTGGGAAGCTGGTTGATCTGTGCAGTGCTGTTGGACTCTCATGTAGCAATGCGACTAGTGGACGGCGCCTTGGGTGGGGAATTTGGGCTGGGGCGCAATGAGGACCGAGGAGTACCATTTTTGCCTTGAATCATCTGTCGTAAATTCATGATATAAGCAAGTAATTCACGAGTGGTCGTTCTTTTAGTGGAGTGAGAGACGTGTAATTTACAAGGGGCTCGTTAATTTGTGAGTGGAATTGCATTTACAAGGGGCTTTGTTAATTTGTGAGTAGAATTGCAGAAATGCCAGCCTTCCACTTGCATTGGGATGGTTGGTTACATAATCTAAGAAGATATGAAGTTAATCATTGCACTATCCTGTTATGCATGTAGTCTGAGAAAATATGCAAGTTAAAACTTTTAAGAAGATTGGAATGGCGGTTTTAAACTTTTAATGCCACTTGATTCGGTGAATGCTGTCCAAAATCCCTTTTGTTTGACATGCTGTCGTCTGTTGGTCGTGTGAGACATCTGGTGCATCTTTGCAGTTTCTACATTTGATGACAATTTTAGTGCAACCATGCCTTAGTTGCTGGTATTTAGTAGGGTATTAATAAAGGATGCCTTTAAGTCGTGTAATGAGTTCATTGTGGCTTTCAAATTTCAGCTACCTGATTGCGTCAATGGGACTACAAGCATTGTGGAGCTTGGGACTTGCATGTCTTGATGGATATGCCCTTAAAGTCAAAAGGGATCTCAACAATGCCGTTCTAGTGAGCTTATTTGTCGTTGGAGACTGGGTAATGATAAAACTCCTTTTGAAACTCTGGCCACGTGGCGTGTTGCCTTGATTTCTTGCTTTCTCCGATTTTTCTAGATGTACTCTACCTCATTGTTTGTGAATTGTGATAGACTGTGACATCCCATGTATGCTTAGACTGTTTTCTGACAAGTATTGAAACTTACTATTTGACAAAACCAAATCAAATGATTATTCCAGGCTTCTTTTCTTTTCTGCAAGTCTGCAATGCTACGGAAATGTAGGCAGTTATACATCTAGTTTTACTATGTTAATGATCATCTTCTCATTCCGTTCCTCCCACCGTCTCTCCCTTTCAAGATGCATGCACGGATGCAAGCACGCATATTACATTGGTGACATTTTAAAGGGACAGTAGATTGGGAAACTCTTGCTGATTATTGCTCTTTTTATAGAGTTTATCATTGCACACTAAAATTTGTGTAAGTTTGTACTTCAAGGGAGTTTGGTTTGCTGTACTTATTGCTGAAATTATTCATGTTCTCTCTTTTTCCACCTAATGCATCCTGGTTTCAGCCAAATGGTCATACTAATTTAACATAGAAGAAATATCGGATCTGTGCATGCCATAGAGTCTTATTTGAACTAGTTATCTATCAAATTGTGCGAATATATGCCCTGTGTTCACTAGGATGGCGTCCATCTAACCACATTCCATAATTAATTCAGTGCTTCCAGCAACACTAATGAAATCCACCTATGCAATGCAGGTTACTGCAATTCTGTCGTTCGCTGCATCATGCTCAGCTGGTGGTGTAATAGTTCTTTTTGAAAGGACGTGTTCTTCTGCAAAGATATACCCAACTCCCTTGTGGGAGATTTGAACTCGCCACAGCATTTGCTTTTCTGTCTTGGGCTCTAAGTGCTACATCAGCTCTTATCATGTTTTGGCTCTTGGCTTCGTTCTGATTTTGTGTATAACCTTGCGTAAGTTGTGTTTATAGTGTATCCTTCCTGTTTTCCTTTCTTTGCAGCTTTTGTATAGGATAATATTCCAGATATGTAACAAACCACACGACCGAAAAAATGGAAATGTTGGGAACTTGTAACTCCATGGAGTGAGCATTTCCTAGAAAATATCGAATGGAAGCTTTGCTCCTGATGCTGATGCGTAAATCGCCCTTTCATATTCTTTGTGTTCATTGTTCATGGGAAGACAACCTTGGTCTTAGCGATGCAGCTTTCTACCTCTATCTGACATATCTTTTAATAGTTGTGGAAATAACGCGATGTTGGTGACCTTTCATAATGTTCTAGCTGAGTTGTGTATCATAGAAACTCACTTTGAAGTATTAGTACTCTTTAATGGTGATTGCAAACGAGATTGAGAATTTGAAGAGTTTCAAGCACACTGAAATCGAGCAGCTCTCCGTTTCAAATATGTACCGCAATTTCTACTCGAGCTAATCTGGATTTGTCCTATTTCTACCTGTGACTCCGGCCGTGACGGCTAAATGCTGTCCACGAAAAGTCAAGCAATTTTAGATCATGGAGTTGTTTCTGAATTTAACCAACAGATTGCGCCATGTTGACTACAACTCTGCCACCGACTCATCTGAGTGATAGATCTGCATGGGAAATTCCGATCCATTCAGCGTACAGAGGTGAGAGGCTGACAGGCTTCATTGCCCAGATGTGAAAGAGAAGACGACATCAAGGGAACTCTTTTTCTGTACAGCGTCTACGCAATTTCCCTGCACGGCAGAACACTGCCGCAGCAATCACAGCATTGAACGGCACAGTGATAGCGACCACAGAGGATGCATTACCCAGTGTTCTTTCTGAGTTCTGACCACTAACGATGTTGAGTAAAGAAAACTAGCAGAAGGTTCATACAAAATGGTTATTCAAATTTCAGAGACGTTCCTTTATTCAGTATTTTTACGCTATTACACTTTCTATTGCAAAAAAAAAGGACAATAAATGAAGCGACATCCTCTATTACACCTTAGCTCCAGTCTTGTGGACGAGCTTGAAATTGGATTGGTCTGATTCACTGGTAGCACACTGAAAAAATGACTCGCCAACAGGATTAGATGCAAGTATTACACACATCTACTTGTTCGCCTACACAAACATCAAATTTCACACACACGAGGGAAAAATTATCTGATTTTACACACACGAGGAAAGAAACACAAGGGTAAAAAAAGAAGATACCATAGTCGAAAATAAATAAAAGCACTTTCGTCTGCCATATGTGTATATATTGCAATTCTAGGGCTCACAAGATCATCTCAGGCTGCAGGATGCTTGACTTGATCTCCTTGTGTGTGGGGAGAACGAGGCCACCGTTGCTGTAGATCTCATCACCTACCTGAACATCCTCTCCCAAGACACTCACCTTCTCGATTCGTGCCCACCGCCCAACAGTAGAGTGCCACCCGATGATACTGTTCGAAATGCAAGCATGCTTCTTGATGTGCACGCCCCGCATCAGCGTACATCTGGAGAGCCTCACACCATCCTGGTCCAATAGCAACATCGGGACCAATCAGGCACCCTTCTCCGATCTTGGCTGTCTCATGCACTAAAACATTTCCAACAACATGCGCCCCAGTAGCTAGCCTGGCTGCTGATCTATTCCTAACTGATTCCAGATAAAGTTGCAAGGACCTCTAGCTATCTATATAAAAAGGAACAACACTATATGTATTATCATTAAGCAATGAGTAAAGAAATTTTCTTGTTTCTCCCCCTCTTCTTCAAATAAGCTTCAGAACCTTGTTAGCAGCATGACCGGTCATTTAAAGGCATGTGCCCTACCCTCGGCCCTCAGATCTGTACCTAACCAATCCGTACCACAACATTTGGTATCAAAGTCATTCACCATGACTTCTGCTGGCGATAGGAATAAGGCGATGCGATCAAGGCCATGAATGGTGACATATGTTATCCTCTAGTAAGCTCTGCATCAACATCAAGGCCTTATTATTGAACTTGACAACAAGTTGGGATAAGAAGTTGGAGCAGAATAAGGCGCAACATGTCGCTATAATTCATGTGTTATCATCGCTGGTCCAAGTCGCCTTCCCCACTAGCTGCAGCATTGCCCAAAGTGGAGGAGCAGCAGCAGGCACTTGCCGTCACCAGCGTAGCTATGATGTTGCCACCTTCTCTAGCACCGGTGATGCTTCCTTAGTCAGCCACACTGCCCTTGGTTGCACCCCTAATGTGTTCGTTGAGAAGGGGGGTTGTCGTTGACCAGCGACGGTCCTTTCTGCGCAATTGGTTGACATCATGTCACAGGCGATGTGGAGCGCAGCGGCTGAGGAGCCAGCGCTGCCATCGCATTCTACTAAATTGCATTCTGATTCTCTTATATTGATTTACAGGGTCCATAATGGAGGATTACGGGCTTGTATTGATTAACTTCTGATGGAGGATTATGGGCTTGTTAGCGAAATCCACAAGTGGGCTACGGGATATTGAGCGTCAAAGGCCGAAGGCGAGTTCCACGTCCTCCAACAAGAATTAGAGCCTTCATGTTGAACTATTTGCTTCCCTCCCTGCTAATGACATGGCAGAAATTAAATAAAAAAGACAAATTAAGCCAAGTAGAACATAGAAGACAAATTCACATTACGACCAAACTCACTTTATGGGCACCAATGCTAAGTTGCTAAGAAGCCAAATTCGATATGAGAAGTTAACAAAGTCCTGAGACGAGGCAAGGACCAACGAACTGAATGATTCAATATCAAAAATTTTAACACATCCAGTTATTCGTGGTCTATTATATGTTAGTTTCTATCCCATTCACTTTACGAGGGCATATCCGACAGTTAGGAAGGTCACCACATACAGGTGTAACAAGTCATGGCATTGCTGCTTCTCTCTAGTAAATTTCAAGCATGAGACAAAACAATGTCTGAAATTTACCAACAGCCATTAAAGCAAAATCACACTATTTTCTCTTCCACGGTCTCCATCTTTTTAACTAGTTAAGAGAAGCACAAACAATAACTGAATCGATCTGAAGAAAGGAAAAAAAACACTTTAAAACAGCAAAAAAAAAAAAGAACAATCAAAGAATCTGAGGCATCAACCTAGAACAACCAATTGATCTCACGCTACGCTCCCTACAATCCACTGGCATTTGTCAATCTTCGTAGCGACGACACTAAACCCAAGCGGATTCAAGTCAACAGCTCGATTGCGACGAAACCTCCATACGGCACCCATCCGCCCACCCGATCGGCAGGTAAAACATCTCCTAAGCCAAATTTGAGGGGGGAAAGAACCGATCTTGGAGACAAAGCATCCGAATCGGGTGGATAACCAAACCAATTAGTTACCTGAAGAAGGAAAAAAGGCGACAGGTTGGGCGGGGACGGGGCGCCCCCCACGGCGTCGCCTGGTCCTCCTCGCGACAAGAAACAGACAGGGGCACGGGCGGAGAGGGCAGCGCTTGCGAGGGAGACAAACGCCTCCGCTGCTAGCCTAATTGGTGTCAGCGCGCGCCATGGGGGTGGCGCCGTTTTGTCTATCGAAAATGCTTATGCATACGATCGAATTTGCGTATTCATCGCACCCAGGCCCGTTTGTTTCCTGTGGGGGGTGATTGGTTGGGGCGGACCTGGATCCCCCAATGCAAAGGTAAGGAGTGAGGTGTATGTATGGGCTGGGCCTACAGTTTTTTTGCAGACCTATCCGATGTAGATGGGTTTGTGGATTCGGCTTGGTTTCACACATTACAGCCCGTAAAAGCGCACGATGACGCAAACTCCAAACCCACAAAGTTATGTTTTTTTTTTGTTGTTTTCAGCTTCTCCCGGAGTCTAAAGAAGTAGGAGCCACTTCTTGAACCGAATTGATAAAATAGTTTCATATTAGTTATAAAAGAATAAATATCTAACTTAAAAATGAGGAAGTCTCTCAACTTATTGTTAGTTTTTGGATGTGAGAAAAACCTTACGATCCAACAAGTGACATCAAAGCCTGATTCTAACAATTTTAGCCTAATTGACACTAATATGCGAACGTCTAATTGACTGTGACTCTGAGGGATCGTCGGTGTACGATGAAAGGAACCTGAGAGACCATCGGTGTCCGGTGAAAGGACGATGAAGGGCTAAGGGACACCAATGTGTGAAGGGGAAGATTGTTGAAATAGTCTTACATTAGTTATGGAAGGGTAAAAGACCTAACTTAAAATTAGAAGAGTTTCTCATCTCATTGGCTAGCTTTTAGGGTGAGAAGGTCCTTACGATCTAACACGGATTCTCCAAACGACTTCTCAAATCTAAAACATATGCGTCGTCTACGTCAACATTTCTGATGTCTGCTACCTCAAAAAGCACAGGCAAAAGTTATTAGCCGTAGCCAAAAGCTATCGACCGCAGCCTCAAACTATCGACTGCAGCCCAAACGAACATAGCCAAATTCTCCTATCTTCGAAAATAAAAAGAGCAGCAAATTTTTCCAAACTGCACTACGATTCCAAAGGGAAAAACGTGAAAAATTAGAGGCAAAACAACGGAAGCTTACTATTACTAGTGACTTAGTGAAATAAGTTCGTCCTGAATAAAAGTGTCGAGACTCTCACGCGACTAGAGCACCACACGAGCACGGAAGGAGTAGCAACCGAACAGGGGAATAAGACGGCCTCTTAACTGAAAACAGCATGATATATACCCAGTTACTGTGCTGTCGCAATATGCATCCCTACTAGTATTATTCAGGCATTAGGTTTAGGAGTTCATGTATTCCTCCAAGATTGGTGAAAAATAAAAATCGAACGATCAAGCACCGCTGAAATGCTTGTTACCATGTTATAAATATTGTGTGTATTGATATAAGACCTAAAGGGTCATATATATATATATATAGGAGAGTACAAGAGGATATGCTATATAGAGATAAAACATATATGAAATAGAATCCAGTCATATAAGGAAATAGATAAGAATCCTTATCTATTTCCTAATCTTATCCTTAACAATGCTAATGACGCTTCCCTTAGAACAGCAGGAACCTCGACCGAAGAACAAGGATGCATTCAATCTTGATATTTCACCCATGCATACAAGCCTGTGTACATGTGCACACTTTTTGTTGCCATATTACTCGATGGCACTATACACAAATTTCACTCTAATTAAGGTGCAAGCCTGCAGTCCTGCACCCATGCATCACATATTCACACTTGGCACTTTCACAGATCATAACAAGATGAAAGAAAGAAAAATATGTACACATGATTAAACTGCAACTTAGGCTAATATTCACAGTTGCTCAGCATCTGCATACCACAGTCTGCATGTACTTACTACCTCCATTGCTACTACCTAAAACAAGTCTTCACTTGCTTCCCTTTATTTCTTTTCTTGCCCCTCTGCACTTCCATCATCGTGATTCATGAATCATGGGGGCGCCGACGGTGCGCCGGAGACCGCCGCACCGCGCAGACCGCATCGAAGTCGGCCGACGTTTGAGGGAACGGCTGGTTCGCCGTCAGCTGGTACCGGCCGGAGTCACCCGGGAGACGGAAGTAGGACGACGGCGACGGCTCGTCGAAGAAGAGGTCGCTCAAGGAGACCTGCCCTTCCTTCCTGTACTGCACGATGGCCCTGTAGATGAACGGTATTAAGCCTTCCATGAGCAGAATTTGCAGAAGCTTTGCTAACTTTCAAAAGCTTTAATTCGATCGAGAGAGCTGAGGATAAAAGAGAAGCAGTTAGGACACTTGAGAGAGAGGTTTGTTATCTCTTGGCTATCCAGGATGGCGAAGAGGGGGAGGTGAGCTTAAAAAGCGAGGCAGGCTGAAGAAGCCTTCAAGTGAATAGAGGGTCTATTTGGCGCGGCTACGGCTTATGATTATTGACTGAAATTTTTGAATTTTAGCTGTTTACGACAGAGATTATAGATAGAGATGCTCGCTTGCAAATGGAGTATATGCCAAGGATACAATTGAAGCTACTAACTAATAGCCCTGTGATATGCTACTATTACTCTGTTAGTGTTCTCTAAGACACTGACAGCTTGAGGTTAACTCTGAATTAAATGCATCTGTCAGAGATTAATACTGTCAAAAATATATGGCTTCCTGGTTTTTATCTTGCAGGATGGGCATGTGAGGTAATTGGATAGGATTTTGGGCAATGGAATTCCAGCAGGGAGGAGACTTGGACGCAAGGGATGTTTAGTCTTAGAAGGCGAGTTTTACAAGTGGACAGCGACGCGCGGGGCGCGAGAATACCTCTCTCAGTTCAACGCTTGGAAGCATACGGCTAGCTTACCTGCTACAAAAGAAAAGAAAGCTCCCATCGGATCATGACCTCGAAATGATTGGGCGTCCAGTGGAGTTAATTCTTAATTCAGGTTTCCGGTGGCGTAATCCGTTGGAAATCAGAGTGGCAGCAGGAAAAACTCGGCTTGATCTTGCGTCACTCTAGCCGACTTCTGCCAGGGCAAGACAAGCCCATCGATTCAGGTTGTGACTTCTCGATCACGTGTTTGAATTGTTAGCATACCAAAGATGATTAAACAAAGGAAAGATTGCCGCTCGTGTGGCTATAATAGAAGCATTGAAGCATGATTGTAGGGTTGACCGGATTATTAGTACAGTATTTGTTTGGTCAGATGATCATCTGGAAGATTGAAGATGCTGGTCACACAACAGTTCATACGAGATCAATTTTTCTTTTTGAGCTGAAGTTCATTTGATACCAGATCATCTGGTGCTATCTGTGTCGTGTCAGCAATCAGGTTTGTCTTTTGCCTGGACAACTGCATCTGATAAGGTGGATAATGTTATTAATGTTGGAACTGATGTGGCTGTCCCAACTAACTGAATTTAGGTTGGGATGAAAAACAGCAGAAAAAAACCAAATAAGCTTGCACTGCTACTGAACACAGACTTAGGACTTCACATCATGATCTCGATGCTCTCTTTGAGCTTCAATTGAGTATATCTCGAACAATATGACTCCAAAATCCAAACGCCACTGGGACACATGTCTACCTACCAACTTAAGAGCGACAGTTTTGGAAGCATGGAATGAATCCCGTGGGTGTTTTCGTTGGTGGATGAAGATTTTCTGTTGCGCAGCCGGAATGCATGTTTGTATGCGCAGTCGAATTTTGACGGCCACTTGGCACCGAAAATGGAAGGAAGAAGCTGCATCTGAATTGGAGACGTCTGCACCTTTTTAGGCTCTAGGCTTTGGCACGCTGGCTCAAGGAAGAAACTGTAACGCCCCTATTTCTGGAGACGGTACGAAACTCCGTAACCGTATAGGAATGAACAGTTACAAAGTTCGAATTAAAGCGATTATCACAACAGTACATACATACAATAAAGACTTCGCTTTATTACAATATATGGTTGATATTAGTATAGCAACGGGCGCGCAGACCCACAAACCACATAATATTACAAAATACACCCAGGCGGCCTGAGCGAGGCTAAGACCTAACACCAATCATCATCGGACATGACTGGCTCCTCCAGGGCTCCTTCATCTTCGGGTTCCTCTTGTATCCATTGACCTTCTGGTAATTTGTTTAGCAAGTCATGAGTACCACTGTACCCAGCAAGCCACAAGGGTAATCCTCTTGTACTATATGCAAGGATATTCAAGGATGGGTATATATATAGGGGTTTATTACTCTTGTGGATGCAGTTTTATTTTCAAACAATCAAAAGTAAAACCTTTGCTCCTCAAGATCAAGAGGTTTTCAATTATCAAAGCGTTCACCATTATCCATCTTAACATCAAAGATCTACTTATGCCTCATGCTTGGAATCACCCAATTAACACAGCTTCATTAACCGGAAGCACGGCGTATTCGAATACCATTATTTTACTCTTCAGAGTTGCTCAACTTTACCCACACGGTCCCTTAACTTCCGCGACAGAGTTAAGAAAGCCAGGTCGTTTCACTGCTCAATTCTCTATATAGACTCTACCCGATAGTACCGCTCAGTCACGGCCACAATTAACCACAGTTCTCCCCTGCCGTTTTAAGCCAATACTATCGTTGTTAGGTATCCGCAGCATACCTAACACCACGTCATCAAAACACCTCAGCCTGTAGAGGTTCAATCAAATTGAGCAGCTACTAAACCAGTGTTGACGAATCAACTCCTGTGGTCTGAGCGATCACTATGTTCTTTCTTTGGCACAAGGTTCTTGTCCTTATATTTTCACTGAGACACCAACCACAAACTTCCGCTGAGCTCAACAGCACCAGTCACCACCAAACCAAACAGCCTCCATCCCAGGGTAGAGCGGTAGGCCTAGTCCGGATAACCGGAGTCCCACCAGCCTCTCTACCTTAGGTCCAAACCTAGGGTTTGGTCGTGGACGTTGATCACAATGTGATAACCCCACTTTCTGACCCTCCCCTAGTTCTCCCAATGATAGAGTCGTGGGCTTGGATCACATCGTGATGACCCCACATTCTGACTCCTATCTCGGGTTCTATCAAAGCAGAGCCGTGGGCTTGGATCACATCGTGATGACCCCACATTCTGACTCCTACTTTGATGTATATTTTCCAACTCTACTGGCCAGCAGCCAAAGTCACTTAGTAGTACAAAATGTCATGTGAGATGAGCTATAATTCTTAATACAGTAATTCAATATTTACTAAGGTTGTCAAGGTGAATATGGCCATCAAGTAAGACAGGACATTTATCAGTGGTAGGAATAACTATGTATCATGCCATTCTAAACATTTTAGTTTAAGCAATTAACATTTTACAACTAACCATAATGCAAATATCATATCAGATATTGTAATTTCATAGGATTCAACATGATCAAAAACTTATGACTTGCCTTGCTGATCTGGAATCTCAACAATCTCGTACAACTGGGCAACAGGCTCTGGATCTGCAACTGCAACCTCGACGAACTCGGGAGCTAGCGCAAACACATAAAATAACAACACAAGTCAAACCCTGATTTTAATAAAATCAAGGAAATCAATACCATAAAATAAGCTTCAAGTACAAAACCTTTATAAAAAAAATGTTTGAGCACTACTAAAGTTCAATTTCTGGAAAATGAATCATATGTGAATTTTTGAATAAAAAGTAAATAGATTTTACTAAGTCTAAAGTCTTATATTTGAATTTATAAAATTCTAAAATTCTCAATTAAAGAAATAAAGGTCATTACTGAATTCTAGAAATTTTTCTGGTCAAAATAGTGTATTTTTGTGGTTTTTAGGATTTTTGGGATTTTCTGGAATTTTCTGGGATTTTTTTGGGATTTTTCAATTTTAATCCCTATGAACAAGATCTTGGGCTCGGCCGAGCAAGACAGATCAGACCCACCAGCGCCAAGTCTGGCGGCGGTCCTGTCGCCCGCTTGGCCGGCAGCGCAGCGCGGCCCGTCTTGGCCAGCGGCCAAGCCAGCCCCGCAAGACGCCGCCTCTTGATGAGCGACGCGCCCAAGGCGAACAGTGCGATCCGGTGAACGCGAAGCTTCGGATGAGGCCGTTATGAAGGATCTACTGGGGTTTAAACCGGCCGGGCGGTTGAGATGAGGAGGCGCTGGGGCGGGATGGCGCCACGTCTCCCGGGAGGTCGTCTTCAACCTCCCGACGGCCCTCCCTACCGGAAGCAGTAGCCCGCCCATTTCACGGCCCGGTGAGGCTAGGGTCTCCGGGGAGGATCGGCCTTTACCAAGAGCTTGCGGTGAAGCTTAGGTGTCCATTTTTGGTCTTTGGAAATGGTAGGGAGGGCTAGCACGGTTTGACGGCAGCCGAGAAGAAGGTGAACTTCACGGCGGCAATAAAGGGCTCCGGTGAGGTTTAGGTTGATTGAGCTGGACTTTCACCATCTACAACACACTAGGGAGCTTATGGAAGTGGTTGTGTAGCTAGGGAAGAACCCAAACGGACTGGCCGCGGTGAGGTCCCTGCTGTTGGCGGTGGTCACCGATGCCAGGGCTCTAGACCAGCGCCCGACCTCAGGTGAGTTCCCCAGTGCGATCAGAAGGTAGCAAGGAGCGTGTCAGCAAATGGAATTAGATTTTAATCAATCGAATTACATGATTTGGTTTTAGGGCTCACCGGCGCAGGGAGGGAGTTCGTCGGCGTTCCAGTTGATGGGAGCTCGATTAACTGGGTGGGATGACTCGTGAGATGGCTAGAAAGGCCAGGAAAGCAAAAGAAATGGGTTTTATGCCCCGAGTGAGCCGATTGCACCCGAGTGCTCTCTTGGCCGCGCTCGCTCCACGTCGCCGAAGAGGGAAGACACTAGAGCGGCGTGGGAGTAGAGAGGGGGATGTGGCACTACCACTTTGCCCGCCCAAGACCCCTGTTGACCCGGCGTGAGAGGAACCCGCGAGATGGCTGAGCTGTGGGCGGCCGAGGCGCAGGCGCCTCTTGGCCTTCGCGAGGAGAGAGGGGAGGAAAAGGAGATCGACGGGTGGGGCCGGCGCACAGGTGGTGACGTCGCCCAGGGGAAGAAGTGGCGCCCAATCCCGCGGAGGAGCTGACGCCGCGCCCGCGCCGCCGAAGAGAGGAGCTGCCCGCGCTGTGAACAGCGTCGCCCGGTCGAAGACGTAAAGGCCGGAACGGGAAAGCGTAAACCCGAGAAAATTTCCGAATTGGGTAAGAAACTCAAAAATTCAGAAAAATTCAAAATAAATTTTAAAAATTTAAAATTTCAGGGTTGTTTCAGAAACAGCGACGTAACAGCACAGGAAATAACTAACGGCTGCAAACGTAAGCTGCAGGTCAGTAGTACTAGTAGTCTAGTACTGTGCGCTGTGTTACAATTAAGATTTAAAAAATCGGTGGTCGCAGCCGGTTATCGGTCGTATCGTCCGGAGTAATAAAAAATACCGGTTCAAAAGGTATTAAATTTAGCATTTGAATTTCAAATTTAAAATGGTGGCAAAAAAGTTATTATATCCTTGTTTACAAGCTAATAAAAGTATTAGAGCTAAGATAGTAAAGTTAAATTGTATTAAATAAAGCAACAGCATGAAAGCCTTTCTATCGACTGATTTCTTATCAACACAATGTGAAACTTGTGTCCTTGTTCACCGGTAACCGGCGAGACCGGTCAAAAATTTAAATTTTTGTTCGATAAAATTTGGTTAATTTAAAACCAGCAACCGCCTGTAACCTGTACCGGAGACGGCCCACTGTTTTTCTCGTATCTAATAACGATTAGATTCTGAGTTCCAACTACCTTTATAAACTCACCTGCAATTTGCACCTAACCGGCCGTACTAGTAACTTAATGGAATCTGTCTATCTACTATAGTTCAAAGGCCAAATTGTGCAATGGAGGCGTGTAGACAATTCTTCGGATTGTAGATAGAAAATACTCCCTATTCAAAGCTGATCAATGAGATGCAATATCATGTTCTATTGAAAGAAGAACATATGAATGGTGTAACGGTGGCTGTAGGTAAGTTTTACACCCAAAAAAACACGGCAACATGACAACTCCAGGTTCTAAATTACTGTAGAATTCAACACGAAGCACTGCGTAGTTTCTAAGTTTCCTTTTATCACCACTGTATGTACAACATCAGTCTAAAGCATCACCCCAGTTTTCAGCAGAGTATATATATAAGTCTACAGAGGGTATTACTACTTTACTAGTCACTACTCTGGTGTATACGCACGGCAACACAAGCTTGTTTACATATCATGTTGAGAAGACGATGGAAAGAATGATTTTATAAGCACTGCCATGTATGTACATTGGTGAAGCATGGGGGCAAACCTACCGAATTCCCTAGCAAAACTGAGAGCAGGCATCTTCGCGTCAAGTAGGAGATTCCGCGAGCACCAATGTGTGCCACCAACCGCATGAAACGTTCAGCAGGTGGTATGCATCCACAGGTACACGGCATGGTACATTCCTGTCAGTCGCGTCGCCCAAACCGAGCTGTTGGCACAACTCAAAAGTTGCAGATATGGCTCGATGAGTTCATGTAATAAATTTGAACAGGAGAAGGGAAGGCCCTACCTGGCCGTACTTGTTCCAGCCCCAGCAGAAGACCTGGCCTTTATCTGCAAAAGGGATTCTGATTATATATATCGCAGTTTACAAATGCATTGTAAGTTTTAAGAACCCCCTTGTTTTGATCCTATGGAAATGGACAAGGGGGGAACTTGGAAGAAGGGGTAAAATGGCAATGTAGCCATAAATACTTATCGCAATAAATCAGGATATTTTCAGAGAGGTCAAAACTCTACCAATCTAACAAAGTACAGTATAGAGGCCAGTAGTGTACCTGTTATGATTGCGGTGTGACGGGCTCCACACGAAACACCTCTTGCGTTCTTATTTTCCAAGGTTGAGGCTTCTACCAACTTTGGAACAGTCTGCATAAGAAGGTGATGTCCCTGGTGTTAATTGATCATTCTATGCTGCATAAATGTTAATGCAGTGATGGGCTATTGGAAGGATAAGAGATTATCAACAGTTTGATTCTCATTTAACTAAAGGTACTGCACTGTCCTTAGTCCTATCTTAGTATGAAGTGCCTAAAGATTGAAGCTCTACCTCAGCTTGATCTGATCCAATTCCCAGCTGCCCAAACTGGTTACCTCCAAAGGAATATACATCACCATCTGCAGATGTACATACGGTATGCCATAGCCCAGCTGCTACACCTTGCATCTTCACTCCGAGAATAGATGAAACACATGTTGGACTTAAAATATCATCAGTGTTCCCTTGTCCACACTGAACAAAAGGGGGCGCGACAGTGAAAAATATTGAGATAAGAAATTCCTTTGGCAGCAGTGCATTCTAAAAAATTGACTTCCACAACAGGTAAACAATGTTAGAACAAATGACATGATTCCATAAATGCGTATCTGCACATGCCAATATTTCTGTGCTATATTAGAACACTGGTTACTCCACGAGTCAAATGTTATCGTTATGCAAGTTCAACAGGGCCCAGCACATTATTATTTCAAATACGGATTGCTACCAAATTCTCTCCCGGTTACACACTTAATTGGCAGCAAACTGCTGATGCAACTAAGCAAACATTTTATCAGCAATCCACTCAGGATTACATTCATCAGATGAACAGTTACTGTATATTCTACGCCTCTCTTAGTAGAACAAAAAATTGTGCTAAATGATAACATGAAAAGAAAAGGCAATTATTAACAAATTCGTATGAGGTATATCGTGACTAACGGATGAACTGACCTAGATTTGCAAATAACAAATCCATTTTACAGTCACTGTAAAACAGTAAGCACCATGACTCTTTACAACCGATTACATTGCTTGTTACTACAAATTGGTTCAAAATCCCGGCAGTTACCGGCTGGTAACCGCCGGTTACCGTTTTTACCGGTGGAGACCGGTAACAAAAAAAAACCGGCCGGTATCAATTTTTGATTTTCGAATTTTGGCTAGTTTTTCCGGTTAGCGGTTTAAAAAATCTCAAAATTCAAGTTTTGATTTTCAAATTGTGACCGGTTTTCCAGAATCCGGTTATCGTTATCGCACGCCGTAGAGATTTCTTCCGGTTCCGGTTTTTGGAACCTTGATACAGTAACGTGCTCCGTAAATGACAAGGTATAGATTGGGCGCTTCCACCTATGTATAGACTAGCAGCAGGCTAATGTCTTCATGGCACTACATGTCCATAAGTGTTCACTAATTTGGCATGGTAGCCACTTTTTTTTTTCAAATTTGACCCCCCAAACACCTTCGCTGACCTTCTCTCAAAAACAGCTTCGCTGCCGGTCTTAGCTCTTCAGTCCGAGCATGTCGAAAATCTGTTCTACGGACCCTACGTTTGCGCCCCAAGTGTCGAACCTAACTGTGTACTCGTTAATGATTTGCCCCGTTAGATAAGTATGATATGGAATTTGTCGATGAGTGTTTGACAACACACATCAGCTTTCCTGAGTGATTTAACGACACAGACCAGTTTTTCTCAGTGAGTTCACAGCACGCACCAGCTTTCCCCAGTGATTTGACAACACGTACCAGCTTTTCTCAGCGAGTTGACAACATGTACCAGCTTTTGTGACCGAATAGATAGCACGCAATAGCTTTTCTCATTGATCAGACATCACACACCAGATTTCCACAATGAAATGATAACACGTACCAGCTTTACTCTCAAACAGTGCACAACAACCGCCTATAAAGTCCGCCCAACCTCCACGAGGTACAGGATGTCACTGCGTCGTTGTTCGGGATGTCGAACTACGAAGAGATGCTTCACAAGCGGAAGTGGATGGCCAAGAATAAGAGATCCTACCCTGATAATTTTTGCAAAGATGCACCCGTGCAGCAATGCAGCACATATCATTCAATCCACACACCCAGTCACCGTCGCCCGTGCGCACTACACATGCGGTGAAGTTCTTGTAAGCGAATGTCACATATTGACAATTCACATTGCATGTTTCGTTTCGCACATCTCTAACCTACCCCATGCATGACAGCAGACCACGGAGCATTGCTACTTCTAATGGATCGACGGCCCGGAGATGTACGACAGGGCATTCATCGAGCAGAAATACATGCTCAACTACCCGATGGCGCCGAACAAATTCACATGCTGGAAATCTTACACCGCAGATGACAATGGAAAGGCCAGGATGACGGAGGACAAGGGTAATGCACCGATGGTCCCCGATGCCCCTGCTGAACGCTAGGTTATTTTCGACTGGGACAAACCTACATAAATTGTGGAAGCCGAGTACTAGCGCGGGTCGCGAGGGCTAAAGCTCACAAAGGGAAGAAGGGAAGGCACCAATAGACCCAAATATATACGACGAATGACTGCAAGCATGACTTTCAAAAGAAGCACATATATCTTAACTGTAATTGGGATTGATGGTTCGCACATGTTGCCATTTGTATCGTACGAGTAGTGAGGCAAATATATGCACCTAACCAAACCCTACGCACCATTACGACATGGTCCATTCCAAAGTGTTATGTCGGACTACACATGGTCCATTACGACAAAATTTTGCAATAGCATATCTCTACAACTTAACACAGGGAGTGGGTGATGGTGGTTTATCTGCCCCTTCAAACCCCCCTTGTACCTTCCTAAAAAATGTCTACCCTAATATGAATAAAACAATGTACCAAAAAAATATCACCACCCTACACATTCTTTAACAAAAAAAACAAAGCTCTACCGGGCGCATGCGCGCCAACACCGAGAGCATGGAGGCGCAGAGGCATGTCAAGCGAGCACAGATGCGTAGTCGATGGCGTGGGCCGAGCGGGCAAATCCCAACAATGTCGAGCCAATGTGTCCGGATAATATGATTTTTTTTAACGCGTATCAAAGCATGGGTATTTAACTAGTTTGCACGGGTATTAAAAAACTAAACTAAGCGCGGGGCGATTCTTCTTGAGTCAGGTCTTTTTTCAGCGTATGCGACCCGACCATTGCAATGACGCCCGCCGCTGCGAACTCGCTCCAGCTACCACGCCCGCCCACTCCTGCCAAGCTCACCAGGCATGGCAGGTGACAGGTGTCAGCTGCCGCACCTTTCGAGCTCAAGGACGAGGCTATTTTTGCAAAAACGGATGTACGGAGGCTAAATTTGAAAATAAAGGTGGCTACAATGCCAAATTCGTGAATAGTTCGATGTTAAAAAACTTTTGGAAACTAGAAACCTGATTTATGCACTCAACAGTCAATATAAAACATCTAGGAAATCTAGGATGGCTCGAAAGGCTGTAACAAAACAAAACCAACCTGTCCATATAATCCCCATCCAAATGTAATAAGAGCTCCTGAATCTGCAAGTATGAATTTATTGTCAATATATGGAACAGAAGAAATTTAGTTAGCACTTAGGGCTCAGTGTTGTGTCCTGGAAAGCAATTCCTTCAAACCCACAAATGTTACACTTTGCTATATCTCAAAAGGCAACCTGATTGCAAGTATAGAAATACAAGAGGAAATTCCTTTTCATTAAAGATTTGTTTCTTTATCTTGGTCATTGTCTTGGTTTTCTTTTGGCTAGATGGGTCCTCTCAAAAATAAAGACATAACACAATTCGGTCTACACTGTACACTTCGCAACTCCAGGCTGAGCACTAAACCGAAAGCACATGCACGTACTTGCCTGAAGCACCTAACAAACTCAGCAAAAATATGAGGTCCATGCATTATTTCACATTGTTGGACATCACAAACACATTAGTTTACATGATAAATCAACAGTGCATTAAAACAACATAATTCATTCCAACACAACTTCAAGTGTGTAAACAGGAAGTAACTACCAACAGCTCAGAGTCCAGACTCTTACCTATTGTTAGGAATATTGTGCGTATATTGATGAGGCCCAAAATGCAATATATATATAGAGTACAAGAGGGTATATGGAAGAAATACAAGTCATATAAGGAAATAAATAAGAGTCTTTATCTATTTCCTATTCTTATCCTTAACACCCCCCTCAAATGCAAGGCGTATGCAATAACATTGCATTTGGAAAAGAGTTGACACTAAAACAAGATAAATCCGAAGTCCAAGTCTTGATGATGTCGTCGTTGCGTGCAGCCTTGGAATAAACTGTCAAATCAAGCCGAAGAGGAATAAATAGATGCATGACGGTAGCAGATCGAAGCCAAGAGGCGCGGTGCCTGGAAGGACGCCGCGGACCTTTAAAGCTCTGGCGGCGGCTAGAGAAGCGGCGGCATCATATCGACTTCTATGATCTGCTGGCTCGTAGAGTAGAGCGGTGGTCTTGTCATGCAAAATACAATTCCTACACTTCTATGATTGACAATAAATTTGTGGACTCGCACGGCTTGAACGAACTAAAAAAATTAGAAACTACGGATTTTGGATGGACGCAACGGAAGACTCACAAAAAATTAAAGACTGACTTAAAATAAACAGCAGTATAAATCCACTTTTTTTTAAAAAAAATACCCTCTCCCCCTCTCCGGACCTATTTATTCCCCCGGCCCACCTCCTCTTGGCCCATTCGGCCCGCTGGCTGCAGGGGGGTAGGGTTTACCTTACCCCGTTCAACCCGTGACGAGCGGAGTGGAGTCCCCAAGAGGCTCGGCCACCGCAAGCGGCGGCGAGGCAACTCCGGCGGGTGCGAGGCGGCCATGCGGGCGACAAGCTCGGGAGGCGGAGGCGGCCATGCAGGCGGGCGGCGGTCGGCGCGAAGACCCGCGGTGCAATGCGGTGCTGGAAGCCAAACGCCGAGGAATATTGTGCGTATATTGATGAGGCCCAAAGGGCAATATATATAAAGAGTAAAAGATGGTATATGGAAGGAATACAAGTCATATAAGGAAATAAATAAGAGTCCTTATCTATTTCCTATTCTTATCCTTAACACCTATCACCTCAGCAATTGGACACAAGCATAAAATCCATTAAAAATGACCCAAACATTGGCATGATATATGTCTAACAATTAACATTACTTCCTTGTGAATATCATAAAACAACTTAAGGACGAGCAGAGTTTGAATTCTAAGATGATGTAAAGCAGATTCTGACCTGTCACTACAGCACTATGACGGCCTCCACAGGCAATTGCCTTCACGCGGGTTCCTGTAACTATATTGATTGGCCCTTCAGCAATTCTGTTACCTATCACAGCTCCCGGCCGCTCTTTGCTGTACAATGTTGGTTCAATGCACGGTATGGGATGTGGAGACGATACTGTCCGGATTCTAGAGCCCAAACCTAGCTGCCCTTCTCCTCCATAGCCCCAACCCCAGACCTGACCAAAGTCTGAAGTTTTGAAGAAAACATTTGGTTAATGAGCACATTTTCCAAACCGAGTTGAGTGTGAAGAGAAACTACATCAGTAAACGCCTAATGTAAGTTACCTGACAACACTAATGTATGACGCCCACCGGCAGCTACCTCCACTATCTTTACTCCTGTATTAAATGTTACAAGGCAAGGGGGTGCTGAAAGGTTTTCCTCGCTAGATGGTGAGCTTTCATCCTGTTGTTTCGATGAAGACAACCTCCGTCGCTTTGTGCCATCCTCAGTACCTCTGCTTTCAGCAGAACCAGATGCTGCTTTGGTGCTTGTCCTAGACACCTGCGACCTGGGGCTCACTGTAATCGAGTTGCCTAAATTACATCTGTAAACAACCGATGTAGAGAATCTTATATTTTTTTTATGCAGAACTGGCAAGAGATAGGTAGTAAGCATTGCCACCTTGGTCAGTGGCAACTCCACTTTGCCTTTCAGCACTTTCCATAGCCCCAGTTGCAGACTGGTCTGCAATGACCCTTCCAGTTGGAACGCATTCTTTCCAACCCCATGTGTAGACATCACCTTCATCTGCTTGAGCAGAATTTTAGTAAGAACGGCAATTAGTGCAGCAGAATATCAATTTTGTGTAGTTCCCACAGGAGTCCAACACAATACCTGTTATTGCAACACAGTGAGCCCATCCAGCATCAGCCCGAACTATTGCGATATCACTGGGAAGAGGAAATGCCTCCGGAGTCTCCTGAGAGGCACAAGATTTTTACTTTAGTAACAGTTTATAAGTTTATTACTGTTGCACATTGGAAAGAAGAACTAGCACCAAGGTACAGCTTTACCTCATGCTTCCCAGCAGTCACATAACCCTGGCCCATATCTTCGGTAGAACCCCAAGTGAGGAGTTTTCCTTGCTCTTGAGTCAGGCAAACAGCAGCTGTGTCAGTGTCAAACTCAATGATAGCAAATTGGTAACACATATATAATATATTGACCAAGTGAAAATGCAATCTTCTTATGGTGCTAGAGTTAGTTATCTAAAACACTTGAGTTAAATCTTTGGAGTTACATGGAAATCGGTCTAGCTAAGCGAAAATCGAAAAATTTAGGCAAACAGTGATATTCGATAACACTTAAAACCATTTTACTGTGCGAACTAATCTGCATCCGGGCATGTGCTAGACAGCTAGGCATTTCATCCCAGATGAAACCAGGTTAAGACCCTTCCTGCTCTTCAACTACACATGTAATCACTTGATCCACAAGAATACAATTCCATAAAACAAAGATTAAAAATTAAATTTTGCTCATCAACCCCGCCTCCTCCCTGTGTTTACGTCTACCGATCTTCCCTTCGTCGCTCGAGAAAATAAAATAACCATTTATACAATCACATGTAACACTCACAGCACAATCAGATGGCGCATTCCACTCCGAGCTAGTCTTCGTAGTGTCAACTCAAGACAACACCTCCGAGCAAAAACTGACCACATCATTCACAGCTTGAAAACTCCACTCCTCGCCAATCAATTCACAAGTAACCCTTCAAATCCAATTCTACAGCAAATCTCAAAAACGCAGTACTCGCAAAAGGTTAACCCCCTTTTTACACCCAAATTCCGCCATTTTACTCACAAATTCACAACGAACTCCCCAAATCTCCCTAACCATTAACCATTCCAACAAATCCCACACTAACCCGCGCGCAAACCAACACCCCATCAGATCTACCACGACCGGGCGCAACAGAGATCCAACAAGCTCGAACTCAACGGCAACAACAAGCGGTCACGAGGAGGAGAAGGCAACATCACCGGAGACGGCCATCGCGAAGCCGCACCCGCCACCAGCCACGTCCCTCCATGCGTCGCCGGCCGCCGCCGCCGCGGCCGGCATCCCCACCTGCACCGGCCCGAGCAGCGGCGACCGCTGCGGCGAGACCCCGGGGAGGTACCCCCACATCAGCACCACCCGCTCCTTCCCCCTCCCCGCGCCGCCGCCCCTGTCCTCCTCCATGTCCTTCCCCCCTCCGCCGTTCATCTCCTCTAGATTTCACCACTATTTTCTCTCGCGTTTTGAGATCTCTCTCTCTCTCCCTCCCGCGCGAGAGCACCGAAAGCTTTTGGTAGGCGACGGCGGCGTGTGGCCTTCGTGCGCGAGGTTTTGGGGGAGCGTTTGGGCGAGGCATGGGTGTATCAGTTTCCTGGGTGGCAGGGGCGCCACGTCAGACGCCCGCGTGGCTGACCTGAACACGTGGCGCGCGGGGCCGCCGGATCCGGCCGGGCGCTCCTGGCCAGTCGTTGGCCGAAGGTTCTGGAAGGGCCAGATGCGGGGAGGTGGGGCCAGGAGGGTCACGTGTCGGGTGGACAGCGCGTGACCAGGGGAGGCGTCGGGAGGTGGGCCCGGTGACTTTACTCGCCGCTCTACCACCCGCCATCTTTTTAGTGTGCAACTGTGCACAGCTTTGGATTAGGACGGTGCTTTTGGTTAAAGAAATGTTAAAGATCACACTGACACTGTCCCTGTGAAGAAAAATACTCTACTCTTCGAACAGCATAGCGTGTTCAGCCATGCCACTAAACGGAGTAGTGTGTTTTGGACGGTGGTGTTTATAGTTCTTAGACGCGCTCTGCCACACGCGTCAGATGCACCGTTCGGCATGCGGTCATAGCTGGAGCGTGCCATACTTTTCTAACTCGTTGGCCTACTCGTTGTGGATATGAACTTTTTGCCGACTTTAGCCCGAGTTATCGCAAAATGTGTGGCTTGTCATGCTTTGGTAAGAAAGGTTTAGCAACGTATGGCGCTAATACATTGCGACATTTTCAAGACCTAAAAACAATTCGATTGTTCCGAAGGAAACTACTAGATGCCATTTCAACGAAATGATTGGAACGGGTAACAAAAGCTTCAGGTGATGATCATTTGGGCTTATTTTTGGTGGTTTATGGCTGAAAAGCATGTGGTAGTTGAAAAAATCATGGCGATGAGGCTTATTTAACATAATTAAATTTAAAAAATTTAAAAAATTTAAAAAATATGTTAGTCCATCACAGACAATGCAAACGAATACGGGAAAAAAGAACGGGCAAAAAAGCTCAAAAAAGTCAAAAGTTCAGAAAAAAGATAAATTTATAAATAGTAAAAAATAAACCAGAAGTCATAAATTGAAACCGAAACGATCACAAGGTCAATTTGACACCTCGATCTAGATGCTTCTTACGGAAATGCAAGGAGAAACTAGAGCTCAGCGTATGATCACGAAGAGCCCAGGTTTCTCGTGTTTTTTTAAGATTCCCGTGTTGTTCCCGCTACTTCCCTAACCTAGTACAGTGCCTACTAGGCTACTACTACCTCCGTTTTAATTTTTAAGTGGAAAACAACTAACGAATGAGCACGGGCGGAACCAAATAGCCTCCCTGTCTAACAGGACACCGAATTCAAAAAAGAAAATTCAGCATAGATTAATATCTTTAGTCTATATATGAACCGCTATCTCAAACTTAGCGCATCTAGTTTTGTCTTTAAAACCCAACAAAGAGAGCACTATTAACCTAAATTCTCAGTAACTAGCAGCGATCTATAAGGAGCTTTCACTTCCCTCTGCCCACAAGGCAACTATATCAGGCCAAGTCATCTCTTGAGGTAGGCCAAGGAGGGATGCAATAGGCTTTAGGTAGTCAAAAGCTACAGAGTGCAAAGAGTGGTCGGGACTCAAGAGTGATCGGGAGCGGTTAGAGTGGCTGTGGTCGTGAACGACCGTGGTCGAATACGATAGTGGTCAGGATAACGTGGTCGATGGTCAAAGGTTAGGAAAGCAGCTGCGACTGGAACTACTAATTAAGGCATGTAATGCTTAATTACATGTCGTCAGGTGGTAGGGCGACAGGCACGGAGCCGCACGGCCACGGGGCTCCGTTGCCCACGTGTCAGCTCTACGCTACTGCCGCTCAATAACCGGACGACAGAAGTGTAATTTTGGTATTTCCACATAACTACAGCTATTTTATAAATACGGATTTAAAACATATCAAAAATGTCAAAAACTACTACTCTACTAAGCTTCCAGCCTTTTCCATCGTAGAACTTTCTAAGCTTGTAGAGACGTGGGATCCAAGTCTAATCGAATCGAACGGCGTAGAATGTCGTGGTGGGGTTCGACGCCTGAGACGGAAATCCTACTTGATGTGCCTAGAGTTTTTGTGCTTCTCAGTGGTTTCTGGTAGTTTCTTGCTGAAGACTTTAAGCTCCTATTGAAGACGCTCCCACTCAGCATGTCCTTTGCTTGCCTTGTTAACTGCGGCTGCTTTCGAAAGATCACACTCGTTCATCCACATCTCATCTTCCATTAATTATCAGGTACTACATCATTAATCTCCTGCGTTATAACGAAGAAATGGTAATCATCCTGTAATGTCGCTGCAAATACTTACTTCGATCTTTATTGTACATCTAGTAACAGCAGGGACCAAGAACAGCCAGTCAGTAGCATTCGTAGGTGCAGATTTTGCAATAACTTGTGATAGCATGTCGTGATGCTTTCTTTGTAAAGCAAGTGATAGCTCATTTGTTATGCTCAATAATGTTATCAAAAAATGCATGATGAATACAAATTGAAAGGTTTCCATATTTTTCATCAAACCTGCTGCTTCACCATGACTTGTGTTTTGACAGGCATCTTCACTTATAAGTTCTAGCACATCCACAACTGCCTCCCACATTTGGTATATACGAAGCAAGGTTTTGAGATGTGATCCCCACCGAGTATCTCCAGGTCTCGCTATGCCAGATTGCTGATGCAGCCCCGTCCCAGCAGATATCAAACCATTCTCCAACTTCTCCAACAGGATATCATGATGTTTTTTAATCAACACATCTTTTCTCTTGCAAGATGCACTAACAGCCGTAACTATCAGGGGAACATAGTTAAAGAAATCAGCAATAGCTCTGCTACAACTTGCAACCGTGACAACCACTAATTGTAACTGGTGGGCAAAATAATGGACATAGAAAGCATTTGGATTCTCATCCCGAATAAGTTTTTGCAAGCCATTAAATTCTCCTCTCATATTTGATGCTCCATCATAGCCCTGCCCACGAAGTCTAGAAATAGGTAAACCATAATGATCAAGCAAACCAACCAAAGCTTCCTTCAATGCCATAGATGTACAACTTGTAATATGCTTGATAGCAAGAAATCTTTCCATGACTTTTCCTTCATTGTTCACAAATCTGCATGCCACAATTTTTGCAAAGTTAAAACAATATTACAATACAACAATGTAAAAATTGTATGACTAAAATAAAGATGTACAAGTGTACAACATACCTCACAATCACCGCCATTTGCTCCTTTATTGATACATCTCGAGACTCATCAATAAGCACTGCGAAATTCTTATCTCCAATCTCACCTTTAATCACTTTTGTGACCTCTTGTGCGCAAGCTTTGGAAAGCTCTTTTTGAATATTTGCACAAGTCATAACTGCATGCCCAGGAGCTATATCAAATGCATACTTCACTTCCTCCTTTTTATCCTTGTACCAATCCAATAGCTCTTTGAAATTACCTTTGTTGATGGAAGTAGAGGATTCGTCATGCCCACGAAAAGCTTCACCTTACGCTATGAGATATCTTGCACAATCTAAAGATGCGATCAAGCAATTTTGTATGCAATTTCGACCTCTTCTGATGAAGTGCTCATTTTAGTAGATACACTTGACCGTTGATTACGAAAATCGTCACACTCACTCCTTGCAATGTTGTGGAAACTATTTGGACCACCAATATGTTTATTAAAAACATCTATAGCAGTCTTCCAACGAGAGAACCCAACTTTTGTAAATACATCATTACCAAATGTGTTGGGTTGTGACGGTTTCTTAAAAAGAAAACAATAGAAACAAAATGCGGCATCCTTTGCAACACTATATTCTAACCAATCAAACTTATTAAACCATGATTCTTGAAAGGATCTCCACACTTTGCCATCCAATGTCTTCGGAAAGGTATGACCAATTACTCGAGTTGGACCATTCGACAAATATGCCCTCCTCACTTCATCTCTAAATTCATTACCAAAATCTTCTATTGGTTTGCGATCTGTTGGATCGGCAATAATTTCATCCGGATTAAATTCTAGTCGAGGCTTTTTGGTAGAGTTGCGCTCTCATCGGTTGGAGGAGTACTACTTGAATTGGTTATGAAATAGTTGCATAAAGTTCGCTTCTCCATTTTGCAAACCTATGAATTAAATTTTAATTAAGTATAGAAATGCCTATATAAAATTAGACTCTAACTGCTAGTGGAGTAATTAAGAAATAAATTTTAATTTGCAAATTACAAACCGTGAAACCGAATAAAAATCAGTCGGTAGCCGTCGGTGCGGTCGGTCTCGGTCACACCCTCTGACCCTCACTCGCCTCCTCGTCTCGGGCGCTCGGCGTCTCCTCCCTCGATCGCTCTCGCGCGAGGCAAGAACCGGCCAGAGGCCTCCGTCTCCCGGCTCCCCGCCCGCCCGCGTCCGCCTCCCGCCTCCGTCTCGGTCTCCCCCCCCCCCTCCCGCCTCCGGCTCCGCCTCCGGTGTCCGGCCCGGGCTCCGCTCCCACCTCCCGGCCGGTGGCCTCCCGAGGTCGCGGCGGCGCGATTGCGCGACCCGCCCCAAGGCCCGGCTCAGCGCCTCCGCCGCTTCGAGCCCAGCCGGCCCGCCCAGGCGTCCCATGACAGCGCGACCCGCCTCGGCCCTTCCCGGCGTCCCACTGGCTCCGGATTCGGACCGGCGTCCCACCTTGTCTCGGAAGATTGAGGTGAGATTGATTGGGGATTTGGGCATTAGGGATTTGGGGATTGGTTGGGAAATGGTAGCGAGATAACATTGTCTTGGATGTGTCTTTGCGGGCTGCGGTGCCATGATGGGCAGTGGGCTGCATTTCTACCGGTGGTTCGGCTGCATTTCTCGGATAGTCGGATGGTTGTTCTTCGGTCGCCGTCGCACCGCCGTTGCGGGAGGGCGGGCGGCGGGGGCGGGGGGTTCCTTCACGGTGGAGGGTATGCTTGACTGATGAAGCCTACCCTATGGATTCGCCCCTGGACGTACCTCAAGGGCCGCTACGACGTGATCACCTCCGTCGCCATCCCTCTCGCCCTGGCCGCCTCGAGCATGTTCCTCGTTGTAAGTCACCGAAACACGTCTCCTTCTTGACCTGAAGCTTAGGGCTTACTCCTTCTGGCTGTGGCTTATAGTTTTTGGTTGAAAATTTTAAATTTAACTGTTTACGATAAAGATTGCAGAAAGAGATATTCGCTAGTGATTTTGGTTGATACAGATGTTAGGCTTTTAACGTGTACTACAATTAACTTGTAGATCCTGTTTTGAGAAAATATTTTATTTAAAAGTTAGGTACTATAACAAAAATTAAAAATTATTTTTAGAAACCGTAAAGAATAGGCCCTTAGTTTCAAACTTTCAATATGTTTTTCTTGCGATTTGGAGAAGCAGGTTGTGTGCACCATTTGTAATGTAGACGTGTTGGATTCCAATACGAGTGTTGTCTTGCTTAAGCTTCTGAAGGATTGAAGCATAAAAGTAGACGAGTGCGATATGATTAGGCGCCAATCACGCATGTTATGCTTATGCCCGGTTCCTCGAATGTTTCCGGCAGGACGCATGACAGGGTTCAGTCAGAAATGCATACAGGACGGAAGGCTCGACACGTAGACCACCAGCCATCGTTCGTTGGTCGCATCTGTCTACAGTGGAGATGCCTTGTCTGCGACATGTCACCTCGCTCCCTTCCGATGGATCGATCAGCGCTATTCCTTCCATGTCGCAAATTGCTTTCTTATTCTCTTCTTTACACGAGACACGGAAAAATTACTCCTATATCTCTTAATATCGGTATTAAGAAATTTATCTTCTATAGGATTTGCTTAGTTAGTACCTAAGGATGCACATGCTCTAAACTCACTAGGTAGATAACCAGAATTTACTTGAGAGTAAATAACAGAAAAATATTGAAGATTTAATCATGCGCATCGTAGTACTAGTAGTAAAAGCGAAAAAGAAGAGAAGAAAGACGAATAAATGACGGAGCATGTAATTTTGCTCCAAGAATCACGGCCCCCGCCGGAGATCCACGACGACGACGCTGACATTGTCGGAGCTCCGCCGCGCGAGCGCGAGCTTGGCGAGCAGCAGGGCCGCGTCGGAGCACGCCTTGTCGGACTCGGCCTTGTCGACTCCCTTCACCACGGCGTCGTCCCCGCGCCCCGCAGCGGCCGACGGGAGCACGCCATTCGCCCGCGAGCCCCCCGGCGATGGTGGGCCGTTGCTCCGGAAGCACGCCCTGACGACCTCGCACGCCATCTCGTTGGTCACCACGTCCCACAGCCCGTCGCTCGCCAGGATCAGGCACTCGTCGTCGTCAGTGCGCTCCGTCACCGTCACCTCGGGCTCCGCCGTAACGAAAGGCTTCAGGTAGCCGTCCCCTGCGCGACCACCACACTAATAAGCACCGCAGCCCGAATGGCCAAAGGTTTTCTTGACGACGGATAAAAACTTCGAACTAAAGCGCGCGGCGCTCACCAATTGCTCGAGACATGGCCAGGATGCCGAGCACCCTGGCGCCGTCCCAGAAGATGACGCGGCCACCCGCCGCCTGGATGCGCTCTAGCTCGTCCGGCCGGTCCGGCTGAAACAAACAGGTAAGTACACGAAGAAGAGGGCGAGGAAGGCGGTGTGATGATGAGTGCGCAAGTATGCATTAGCGCATACCTTGTGGTCGACGGAAAGAGGGACGGGGACGCCGCCGCGGAAGAGGACAGCACGAGAGTCGCCGGCGTTGGCGACAACGACGCGGGTGGAGCCAACGATCGCGACGACGGCGGTTGAGCCTACGTGGTCGCACCGCGCCGGCGTCTGCAGCTCGCATCGGCAGGCGGGTTCATCACGGCTGCGGCTCGCGGCCCATCTCGCCGCCTCATCGTCCATCCGCGCGAACCCCTTTTCCATCACCTCCATCCACGCCGGTGCGGCCGGCGCCTCCTTGCCGGAGGTCGCCTTCTTGAAGGCGTCCACGACCAGCTCATGCATCCTGTCCTGGCACATCTTTGCCACCTAACGTCACAAGAACTCCTCTTAGCACAAGTCGACACGCATTTGCGGGATTGGTCATAGCTTATGTACACAAGTACACAACTTGTTCATGCATACATGGGAGCAACCATGGCCGTCAAAGACGCCGAAGAAATGGTGCTTGCCGGAGGAGGAGCAGGACAGGAAGTCCGGCCTGATGGACACGGCGTCCTCCATCTCGCGCCGGCGGCCGCAGACGGAGGTGACGCCGTACTTCGGCCACCACCTTGAACTGTACCCCGCCCCGGGCCTCGGGCACGGACCGGACGACGCCGTGCACGCCAGCCTCTGCCGCTTGCCAGAGCGCGCGCCTCCGTCGTCGGCAGCTGGCGGCTGCAGCAGCTCGAGATCGCTGGCAAAGCGGAATCCCCCCGCCATGGCCATCTCCACCCTGCGTCGCCTTCTGGCGAACGCCGTGGGGGCGGCGGCGGACGCCGCTGCCCGCATCGACCTGGCCTCCTCGCAGCAGATCTCGGCCATGTTCGTCACGCGCGCAAGCGCGCGCAAATAGCTCGGCTTACGTACGAAAGGCCGAGACGCAATGCCAACACAGCCCCGGCCGCGCGCGCTAGATTTTTTCCGCCCCTTCCTCCTTAGGCCACCCGCGTCGCCGTCGCCGTCGCCCTCGGGAACCAACGCAACGCAACGCAACCGTGAGGCCAAAACGAGACGCGTGCGTCGCGAGCAAATAAATCCACCGCGAAGCGAAGCGCGAGGCGGATCGCAACGGGAAGGGGCGCGCAATAAGAGACAGGTGTGTGTGCCGTGTCGTGCTGTGCTCTCCCCCCTCGCTCGCGCGGGGCGGGAGGACGAGCCACGTGGGGGCGACGGGGCGCTGGCGGTTTGGATGGGGGCCCCACGTGTCGACCGATATTATTAGCGGAGAGGAGATCACGAGCGGCGCGGCGTCACTGGCGTGTCGTGGGGCGCCAACGCGGGTCTTCTCGCTGAGGTTTGTTGGTGATCTCCCAAATAGTGGGAAATTGCATGTTTATGGTTTTGTGGTGGCGAGGGATGATTGTGACCATTTGCGGAGCTACATCTTCAACCTCGCAAGAGAGGAGGCTTTTTTATCTGAGCCCGGTTAATAGATATACACTTAAGCTGTTCGGAACACAGGAATATCATAGGAATTTCACAGCAATTTTGCATAGATTTCACAAGAATAACTTTATTTTTCGCAGGAACATGAAAGTTTTTCCTACGTTCCAAATGGGTCCTTGCTAGTTTTCCTTGTGTTCCGCTAAATCGTTTTCTACTACCGACCTTTGACTACGTTTACTAGATTAACTATGAATGGTTACTTGGTTATTCAGAAGATCAATTTTAGCAAGTCTTAAAATTATGCTTCGAAATCTTCTGTTCAATTTGGTACCTTTTTTTTTGTCGTGTGCAGTACTCCCGAAATTTGCCATTGCTTTCACCAAATGGTGGCGTCTCTGTCTGGAACAAGGCTATGGTTGAAATCAGTCTGAAGCCTGTAGGCCAAGCACAAGAACCGTACTTCCGATGACGCCCTCGTCGATGAATGCACTGGGTTCATTTCGGATAAAATCAAGCGTGACAAGAAGCAGAATCGACGGCACGTTTGGTGCGCTTGAAATGGAGTACATGTTCATCACGGACGGCATAGAAGCTGTTGCCGACTCAAGGAATTAGAAGGTGATCATGGCTCGCGGCACTGGTTTTAGAGATGAGCTGATCTCGCAGCACTGGGTTTAGAGATGAGCTGATGCTTTACGATGCAGTTGTGAAGGAAGAGACTACCAGGTTTTCAGCCGTGCTAGCTGCATCTCTGGAAGGGAGTTTGTTTTTCGGGTTCCTAGCAATGGGAGATCGTGCTAGCGCTGTCACTAAATTCAGAGCAGGGAGGCTACGAAGGACATGTATTCCTTGCCCGACTCTTGGATACGAGAGACCTTTGCTTGAAACTCCTGGAACTCTAAAGGTGCCTTTCAACGTTACGTTTTCAACAATGGGGTACTATAACAGTGGAGCCTGAGCATTGCACGTCAGCTGTGTACTTTGTAGTAGAAGCTACAATGTCTTTAACAATGCCTGGCATGGCATACTATAGGTCTGTTATTTTTATCTAAATCTTATGGTTTTTAGCTGCGGCTTGTGGCTTTTAGGCTGTTCGTACGAGATATTACAGAGTAATAGAACCTCATGTGCGGTTTTTGTCGATATAAATGAAGTCGATATAATACATACTACAATTAACTAGTAAACCCTATCTTAAAAAAATACTCCGTTTAAAAGCTAATTACTATAAAAAAACCGAAAAATAATTTTTAAAAACTGAAAAAAACTGGCCATATCTTACCATGCCCCTTTTTCTCTGAGGTCAGAGATCATAATCGACCCGAAGTGCAATTGTTTCTCATATCTAGTGGCCATTTGATATTTATGTTCACTTACCTGCAAAGTTCCTATGTAAATTCTGTGTTCCAACTTCCAAGTAGGCTTGTAACGGTCCCATAATTTAGTCATACTAAAGCCCCAATAGCGGGGTTCCAGCCCCAGCGCCTCCACGTCCCCAGCAGCACGCGCGTGGCGGGGAATCTTCAGTCTGCCACCGACGCATTTTCCTCCGGTTTTCGAAATTACGTCAGGTCCTTCGTTCTCGCAAAAGTCCACGAAAATTTTTTAGGTCCCGAAATTTTTTGCCCTCCGTTTTCTTTGGATGGCCCCGCGTTTTGAAATTGCGCATGTGTCTCCGTTTTTTACGTACAGGTCCTCAGTTTTCCCGAAAAAACCCTCCATCTTTCTCGAAAATGCGTTTTTACCCTCCGTTTTTTTTAAAAAACTCCTCACGAATTTTCGCCTCTTTTATTTTTGTATGTCGGTGGTGGTAGCGTGTCACGCCAATGCTTCTAGTAACTTCTAATCCAACTAGTGTATCCTACTAGCTCATCATACCGTACGTGCCCACTGATTCCCTTACAAGTAGAAAATAGCATCCGCAACTTAATTCATAATTCAATCGCTTCGGTTCTCGTGTCAACGAAAATATGCAACTACAACTCAAAATCTTGTCTACTTAGTTAACTGATGACTTGTGAATGTGAATTCCTTTTTAAAAAATGAACAGGTACCAAATTCCCGTGAAGGACGCACCAAATCAGAAAGACAAAACACATGCAAAACGTAGGTGCTCCAGGAGATTGGAGCATTTGCCCCCATGCATAAACATGTAATTTGATAATTTGCCCTATTTGTCTTATTGACATATGGACCTTGAACCCACATGTCAATGAGACATTATGGAGCAAATTATCAAATACAATGAAGGATGTGGCAAAAGATCAATTACTCCATACTTTAATATATTACATTACCGGTGCGTTAAAAGATTATTGCACTGTACCCTTCACCAGATCGTGACGGGAGCTACATGACCCTGCCGATCCGGGTGTCAGCAACAACTGTTGGCTTTGAAGGCTCTGAAAACGCTAGCGCTTGAGCTAATGTTAGTCTACGATTCCTCCAAGCATTTTCTGCCCATCCCTTCATTCGTTCACCTTCCGCCTTTCTATTTGACTGAATAAGCAACAATTCTGCATACTCACCTGCAAGTAGGACGTGTAGAGACAAATTCAGTATTACCTCAACGCTAAGAATAAGCAATATCCTAAGAGCCTCCAAATAAGAAATATCCAAATAGGCATCAACTGCTAGCAATAATTCTGACTACTCTGATTGGTTGCTGTTTACATTGTTGTAATAGTCAGATTTAGCAGGACTCAGCAAATCCACGGATTATTCTAGCACCGAAGGAAAAGGCTAAGGCCCTATTTGGCAAATCTCCAGAATTATTTTCCAGGATAAACAAGGTTTAGAAATCTTTTTGCCCATCCCTTGGTTAGCTCCACATGAGGATATGCCAATTTATGCTGCTGCATCAATTAACTTGCTTTTTAAGAGCTGCGTAGCAAAGTTAGATGCCCAATCAACCATTATAACAGATTAAACAATATGGCATCACAGCTGTATCAAGGGGGTGTTAGAAACAGCTGGAGCTTCTGGCATTTGGTTGGAGCTTTTCGCTTTTGACTAGGATAGAATAGTAGCGGCTGAAAGCAGAAGCGACTGAAGTATTAGTGTCTGATTTGGCTGTAGATTTTGGCTTTTGACTGAGCTAATTTAGGGGGGAAAAACATCTCCACGGGCGGAAAATAAAAAGGAGAAGGGATGGCGGGGAAGGCGGCGGCGGGACGAGGTGGAGGTGGCACGAGGCGGCGGAAGCTGGAGTCGAGCATGAGGGAGTAGGGGCATCCAAAATCCATGAGTTGAAGCGGCTTTTCGAAGTCAGATGCTTGATTCGACTTCCAGCTTCTAGAAACCGAAAGCCAAAGCCGAATCAAACGCCACCCAAATAATGTTATTTAAGAGTTGTATAGACTGATCTTCGTGGAAGAGAGGGAGCGAGTGAGCGAGCGACAGAGAGAGAGAGAGAGAGAGAGAGAGAGAGAGAGAATAATGGTCCAAACTTCAGAGTATTAACCTCTAGCAAGGGAGATGATATCTCTCCAATGCATCTGTTGGCTTGTACCTGCAAAATATAAATAATAAACAATATATCGCTCAAGTGTTTAAAAAGAACTGTATCATCGGAGGTCACTGTTTTACCCTCAGAATTAATGGCAGGGGCTTTCAAAACTTCTAGGGCCTTCCGGTACAGCCCCTGCAATCAAACATCTGGTTAAATAAGCATACAGCTCAAGCATGAGTCACCCGGATTGAATGAAGTTTATGCAGAACCTCCATAGAACAGTTAGAAATAAAAACTGCAAACTGCTTTGAGAAAGAAATAAAACCAAGGAAGTGTGACCATCATAGTTTCGATCTGGTGGACACATAAAACTTAAATGAGTGAAAGATTTACTGACCTCCTGAACCATTATTGAACTAGAACCTTCTGATTTTGCTTTCAGTTTGTACATTCTAGCTACACAAGTCAATACAATCCCAACCTTTGGGTGATTTGTACCTGCATGGATTAAAAGGTTATATGATTATTAACTTGTGGTCAAGTACTTAACGCCATCATTTTCTTATATTCATTTAATAAGCTTAGCATGCCCAGACCAAATTGTTCTTCAGCCTTCTGTAGTGCTCTTGTGAGATAATCCTCTGCCTCGCCGAACTTCCTGGATTAAAAGGAAAAGGCGAATGCTCTCAGTTGGAACTCTGAACACCCATAAAAGGGAAGAGAGGTTAAGAAGTAATCGTAGTCCTAAAGGCAAATGATTTTAAGTTTTGAAGTTCAATCAAATATTGGGATCAATTTATAACAAGACCAACCAAAGAATTAACGGTAGAGAGACTCTAAATCTTACCCAGAATGAGATAAAAGCTGGCCATATGAGCAAGTGGCCCCAAGAGAAACCTCCTCAGGAACCATGTTTCCAGCTGCTAAAAAATTTCCAGACATATCTTCCATGTGAACTGCCTCAAGAACCCTCTTGTACATTTGTGTTGCCAAAAGAAAATCCCCGGCACAATGAAGATATTCACCATATGAAAGAACAACATTTTCTGGAAAGAACATCAATAAGGTGCATGTATGCATTAATCGCAGGGAAAAAATGTAAATGTTCATTCTGTTTCACAGACAGTTATACCTGTTTGGTCATAGCCTATTCCAGCACAGCAGTCCTTGCACCCATGAAAGAACAGCTGGGCTGATAAAGAGAGACTGTAAATCATTCTGGGTAAAATCCACTCCCTATGATCTAGCAGAGATATTCAGGGCATCAAAAAGAAAAATAACCTGACTCTGTCTCTCCATTTAGAAGGCTAATAAGTCCTTTGATAGCATTAACCCGGAATTTTAGTTGGTCCTGATCAGACCATTTGCTATCTTCATCTTTGATTGACAGATCAACCGAATCATTTGGGAACATTGAGGAGGAGACATCCTGTATTTAAAATTAACCTTGAAACTAATTTCACCTGGGGCCATGCAAGAGTAAAATGCGCTTGTAGGACCAAACCTGGCCTGCTTCCATGCGTAGTCCCATTAATGCTTCCCATGCTGCAACTGCAAATTAAGTTAACAATATCACATCGGAAATGCCATTCAAGAGCACTAACCAAATTAGTAACCCCTCCCTCCCTCTCCCAAACTCCCTCTTTTTTCTTTGCAAACTTCCTCAGGTATGTAAAAGTTTCCCTCCCTCTTTTCATATCAGTTGCTAATTTGATATCTTATTTTTTTGTCCGAAGATAACCAAAGGACCGTCAGATTGTCAAATGAAGCATTTTTGAGTATCTATAGTTTTTCTTTCTGTGTTTCTAAACCCTATGCTTTACAAAGTCTACACAACAAGCATTCCTGTCTGCACACCCCTAATATACAATACTGCTCTTAAAAAAAGGACCTAGAAAAGCACCTCTGAAAGCTGCAGAAGGAGCAACTTGTTGGGTTGCTTTGAGCTTCTCCATTGCATCTTGGCGTCTTCCACTGCACAGAGAAAACACACATAATTTTAGAGTCTCAAATCTAGTCAATAGGGAAGATCAAATTAGCAAAGGTAAATCAAGCAACCAGTGGGAGTTGTTCTCTTGCTGACAACTCAACCTCATTATGCTAAATGGACTAGTGACTTTCCACCATAGCTACCAATCATATTAACCAGTTCGCATGATGAGACCAAAGATGTGTTGAATGTATAACATTCTCAGTTCATATGTATCGTCCAGATTATCTTACCGGTAGACACATGCACTCTAGTCCTCTTTCCGTTTCATAATGTGTGCTACACCTAAATCCTTCCTAAATGCCACGGCTATACAAATCTAACAACAAGTGAATGTAACTGGCCGTGCAAATCAGCAGCCAAAATTAACCAAACTAAAGGACGAATTCACACGACAGGTTCACAGGGCAACGATCTAAATTTGCTCAAATTAAAGCGCCGGATCACAAAATTGATTGGCAGTAATGGTTGTCACCGCGTAATTGGCGACCATGGTGCCTAAGAGGCGTTAGGGCGCCATGGAGACACCACGGTGAGGCAGGGTACTTAAATACGCTCTACATGCATACATGATGACATACAATCCGGTCCCCCTCGTATAATCTGCTGAACTCCCGACTCCTCTCTCTCTCGAACACACCCTCCCCTCCCCGCCACCTCCTCCCCACGCCCAGTGCATCCTCTCCCCGCCGCCTCCCGCTCCGTCTCCGCCAAATCCAACCGCCCCCGGCCATAATCCAACCGGATCCGGCCGTTCCCGCAAGCCGGAGCCGAGGAAGACGGGGGCGGCCACGGGATGGGAATGGAGGAGGATGGTTGTCACGGCGAAGCTCCATGGCGTCCCCCCTGGACAACCACGACGCCTAGGCGTCGCCTTGGCGACGCCGTGACAACCGTGTTCGCAGTGCAGCGAGTCAGACCTCCGGTAGTGCAGCGTGGACATCGCAAGCATGAGCATCCCCACGGCATCGGCGCTGCCCTCGCCGCCGCCCTGCAGGTTCGAGGCCCCCTGCTCCAGTATCCGCATCGCCTCATCTGGCACACCAGCAACAGCAGTTTAGCTCACACGCGCGAGCGAGACATCAAACCCTAACGCTCACTGGTACGACGGGGACGGAGCGAAGGAAGGGAGGGGAACCTGGCAAGCTCCGGGGCCTGGCGCCGCCGAGGGCGTAGCGGACCATCTCCGCCGCCACCCTCTCGGGCTGCGTCTCGCCGATGCCGGCGTAGTGGCGGGCCCGCGACGGCCGGGGCTTCGGGGCGAGGAGCGCCCTCGCGAAAGCCGATCGAATCGCGTTCATGGCTGCGCCTGCGCCGCGCGTGAGGAGGCGCTACGCGGCGGAGGAGAAGAGTCTAGGGGCAGTCGTGAAAGAGTAGCAGACTCGACGTGTTCGGTTTGATGAAGCATAAACCCAGCGGAGCTGCGGACGTCGTTAGCGATAAGAGGAGCCGGCAGCGACACGCGCTCTCTGCCGAGTTCTTCAGGCAAGCCTAAGGTTCGATAACAGCAGAGTCGTATGAGGGTGCCACGTCATCCCAATTTCTCTGTAATGCGCGATTTCCGTACGATGGGCGCAACGGTACAACGAATAGCACTAAAATGTAAACAATGGATATATCTAGAAAAACGTTAATAATATATGGTAGAAATTCTACATTCTAGCCTACGTTCCTAGAGCGTGGATTTTGTTTGGCAACTAAATTATATATGATGTATATCGAAATTTACTCATAATTTATTTTTCATAATCAGATCATCTTCCTTAACAATATAAAAGTTAGCAGCAACGTGTAGGCTTAATCCTAGTTACTAAAGATTCCTATAATTAAATAGATTCTACATTGTTCCTTAAAAAAGATTCTGCATAACAACACAGCAACAAATCCTAACTGACCCTAAGTCTCAACATTACAAAGGATGTCTTTCAACGATCGAATCGTCGATCTTACGGAGAAATTCAAGCCTCACAAAAGGATAAACAGGAGAAATAGGATGATCTTTATTGCTATAATGAGATTACAGCTTGCTCTTAATGAGATATTGCAGTGAAAATTGCTAATTGCACTAATACGGAATGATCTTGTTGTTGTTATTCTCCTTTACCATTTTTCTCTTTCTCTCTCTTTACCACGGGCAGCTGAAGGGGTGTGTCAGTTGACTTTATGAACTAGCGCCTTGTCGATTTCATCTGTCCGCCCAAGCAATCCGTTGTTGTCAGCGAGAGAGGTCTAATCAATAATCGCTGCCTGGTTATTGCCAGTGAAAGAGAACTTTAGTAAATAACTGCAAAATGGTTGTTGTCAGAGGCACAGGGCCGAACGTGATGCGATTGAAGGGAATAAAAGTGCACGTATTCTATGACTTAACCACACAAGATATCGTTCAAAGGGAGACCCATATGTTGGGTTATAGAGCTTTCGAGGAGTGGCAGGAAGTACTCGAGATGTATTATAGTATAAGACATTATAACATTGGTTTAAGGGTTTTGATTATGTATTGAAATGGCTCTTTAATGGATTATCTAATCCTCATCAGCTAGTCCCCTAATTTCATGTGAAATTAAGACTTAGGATCTTCGACTAGAACACTAGTTGAAAAATATATTACAGTCGTCATTTGATACTAGTCAAGAAAGGTAAAAAAAAGTATTTTCACTTGAAGTTAAAAACCAAGTGAAAGAGGAATAGAACTGAAATGTTTATAACTGTTGGGCATGGTTCTCGTAACTGCTAACTTGGTTGTAGGACAACCCTTATAAACCGAATCGGTGTCCGTATCATTCCATGCTTCTCTAAGACCTTTGGCATTCTCTCAATTCCTCTTTGTTTCCACTGCCCCATTGACTGTAGTCCTAGCTCCCCCCGATTTTTTTTATCTTTACTAGACCCAAGCCAAAATCTGTGAAGATGTCTAAGTTCATCTCCAAGTGGCCCAAATCCGAATTAGGATCGAATAGACTTAGAGCTTTCAAAGATGCAGGATTGATCCCCAGTCAAGTTATAATTCATTGGAGATTGGCGGACAGCGAAGGTTTTCCAAGTGGTGAAGAGGGCAAGATACTCGTATTCTGGGCATACGTGGAATGTAGGTTTAGGCTTCCGACATATTTGTTCTTATCAGAAGTGCTTGAGTACTATAGGAACGAGTTGGTGAATCTGGTACCTAATTTGACCACCATACTCAGTATCTTCGTGTACTTGTTCGAGGTATACCTGGGAATTCTGGCAAACCTAGATCCCTTCATATCCTTGGAATGGTGAGTTATCGAATTCTTCATCAACGTGATTTGGCAGTGGAGTGGCAGCAACATGATTTAGCAATGGAGTGGCTTGACACGTGGCCATCAGTGGCGTTACGATGAGGTATGGCTAGTCGATGAGGTGGCATAGTCGTTGTGCCATCGCTGACACAGTTGCAGCAGTGAGCGAGCAAGGACCATCTGGTGTGCGTGAATGATGGCTTGGCGCACAACAGTGGGAGCAGGGGGAAAGGTGCCTTGGCTTGGAGGTGCCAAGGGCGAGGTGAAGGAGGATTTCCCATAAGGAAAAGCGGAAAATTGAGGTGAGTTTTTGGATTTGACAAAATTTTCAAATTCATCCAAAAATTGAATAAAATTCAAAATTATGAAAATTTTGGGGTTGTTTCAGGAAACCCAAAGGCCCTCCGTTCCGGTCAGTCATCTTCCACGACGGCCACCTCGTTTCCCATCCCACATCACTCATGTCCCTAGTCATCCTCCTTTGGCTCCTCCTCGGCTTGCTCGTCTCCTTCATCTGCATCCCCATCGGCATCCTCGTCCCTATCCACATCATCCCCCACATCACGTCCTACTTCGGTGCCACCATCATCACAGACGGGTGTGCCCCTTCCCTACCAGCGCTAGTGCCGCATACAGCTCACCCTCTAGTGTTCTCTTTGTCTGCATGCATCGAACGCCGATGCACTCGGTAGTCCTCGCAACTGTCCTCGACCGTTGCCTAGCTGCCATGACGTACTCCATTTCCTGCCTCTTGAGGATCCTCTTGTTGACCCCGACGGTACGGCTGACATGCAACCGGGATGTGGATGCAGCGCGCATGCGCAAGGAGTTGTCGCGTGGCGACGTGGCTATGTGTCACAAGGGCATGACATGTCGGGAGCCCTTCCTACTATAGTTCTCCATGCTCTTCACCGATCTTAGTGACTGGATCGTGCTCGTGGCAATGAACTACCGCGTCAGGCTCTTCCACCCGACAACGGCGAGGGGGTGGAAGGCCATGGACCCCATCTTCTTCTTCATGAACACGAGACCAGTCTACAAGGTGATGTTCCTGAATCAACTCCTGGTCAAGGCGATGTTGTAAGTTCAAACTCCATTAAGTTGCTTTTGGTGATAATGACAAATCTAACTATGAGACTAACTTGTTTATCAATTATGATATTGTTTAGTCTCATTTGGATGAAAATGTAAAAATCATAAGAGTTATGCATTCGATATCATATTCTTATATCTTAGTGCATTCCTCGGATTCAAAATATAGATTGAACTTCACAAATAGTCAAACATGTACATGTGCATATGTCTTTATTATATACTCTATTATGAATACATTTAGAGAGAATTCACTCTATGTTGTGATGTTTCATTATTATTGATTCACATTCATCTTTCTACATATTAAGGATCTTTACTTTGAGATATATCCCTTGAGTATATATAACTTGTGTAGTTCATATATACTCATGGTAGGGTTGTCATCTAGTTACTCTATTATTTGTTAATGGTTGAATGATTAATGACCGGATGAGTAAGCTTTGCTTAAAAAGCTTATCCTAGAGTGTACAAGTGTTGTGAACATGTTGTATACTCAAAATTCAATTTCTATCTCATTATTTGTTGAGATTGTCATGAATTATATAAAAAAGGAAGATTGTAGAATCTAGTCCCTCTATTATGAGTTAATGATGAAGTTTTAGTTCTTTTTTTAATGCTTATACAGAGCCTTGTGTTGTTCAAAGTTCACATATACTTTGGCATTGCCTTTGCAAGAGTTTCAAAACAAAAACAAGGAGCAATGGTTTTTCGCGGCCACAAGAAGGCGCGCGAAGTGTGATAAGAGAGCCTGTCGCGTATAGTGATGGCAATTATACCCGTATACCCGTGTACCCGTGGGTAAATACCCTAATGGAGTCGGGTATGGGATGGGTTTTTTACCCACGGGTAGGAAAATGGGGGGAAACCTCTACCCATCGGGTAAACGGGTACGGGTATGGGTTAGCTCTACCCGTACCCGTTTCACCCGTTTACCCGTGAAATAGACTGACAGGTGGACCATCCTAAAAACAGTAAACCCTAACTCCTCCTCTCTCCGCCCGCCCGAAAACCTCTTCACCCGCCGCCCATCGGTCCCTTTCGCACTCTCCTCCTTCATCCGCCCCCCCGGCCGCCTCCTCCTCCTCCCCCCCCCCCGCCTCCTCCTCCTCCCCCCCCCCGCCTCCTCCTCCTCTGCCCCAGATCCGCCTCCTCCTCCTCCGCCCCCACCCGCCGCCTCCTCCGCCTCCGCCCCCACCCGCCTCCTCCTCCTCCTCCCCACCCGCCTCCTCCTCCTCCGCCCCCGGATCCGCCTCCTCCTCCTCCTCCCCCCCCCGCCTCCTCCGCTCCCCCCCACCCGCCGCCTCCTCCTCCTCCCCCCCGCCGCCTCCTCCTCCTCCTCCGCCCCGCCGCCTCCTCCTCCTCCGCCCCCCCGCCGCCTCCTCGCCTCCGCCCCGGATCCGCCTCCTCCTCCTCCTCCCCCCCGCCTCCTCCTCCTCCTCCCCCCCCGCCGCCTCCTCCTCCTCCCCCACCCGGCCGCCTCCTCCTCCGCCCCCACCCGCCCCTCCTTCTCCTCCGCCCCTGATCCTCCTCCCGTCCGCCGCCACCCCGCCCCACCTCCGGATCCAGATCCAGACGAGGCGGAGGCCCCTACCGCTGCTGTCGCGCCTCCTCGGCCGCCCCCTCCTGCTCCCGCCGCCGCCGTGCAACCGCCTCCTCCACTGCCACCACCGTGTGTTAGCAAGTGTTCATGAGTGGGTTTGTGCAGCATAATGACTATATTACAAAATATTTCTATGCTCTCATGATGAATGACATAGATTCCATTCGTGAAGTCTGCAGGATTTGGTCGCTAAATTTTCTTGTAGTTTCCATAAGATTTTCTTGTTTTCCAATTGAATCGACTTAGACGCAACCATATCACACAAATTTAGGTTCTTTCTTGGTTAACACTGACTAGTTTAGAAATATGAATTCCTAAATATAAATTCTCTCTTGAACTCAGATTACCGAGTGCATAGTTCAATTTTAAAGTTTATGAGTATTATTGTGCATGTTTCATGTGGTGATTTGGTGAGAAACATAGAGTAAAAAGCTGGTTAATGTGATCTCTACAAGCAGTAGTGCAGTACCCTTGTAAAGTTTAGGTATATCATGAGCATCATTATTGGGTGAACCGTTGGAGACAATTATATGTCAATAGGTTCAGTAAATGATGGCACACTTGTATTCAATTTCTCTTGCAGTTTGAACTAAAGTTAGGTTTTATGTTTTGACGTGGGATGTGCATTTCTTGAAATGTGTACTTCACTGCCAAATTAAACTATTCGTTTTGGATATATTTTAAAGCCAAGTTACATAGCATATAAACATATCTTGAATGTGTGAGTTCGCGGTAACGGGTATGCCACGGGCGACGGTACCATGAGGCGACGGGTATGGGCGAGGTTTTTTACCCGTGGTCCTTCGCGGGTATACCCGTGGGCGTAAAATAGGGTTGCGGGTACGGGTATGGGCGAGCACTACCCACTCCGCCGCCCCGATTGCCATCCCTAGTCGCGTACTCTTAGATCATGAATCGAACCGGAGGAGAAAAGAATCAAAGCAAGTATGCATTGCATGCTAAAATAAATCATTAGCTGGTCCAGTATTCGATTCGATATCGTATATATGCACTATACACGCTAACAACAAATGTCCAGGATGAGAAGGAAAAGTGGAATCAAAGAATAATAACACGAATTACACAACACCATCCAGTGAACTTCTTACATCGATCTTGTCTTTGTCTCAGAATTCAGAAATAGAGCGGCAACAAAACCAGACATCACAAAATGGGCACACGATTCAGGCCAAACCGATCGAGTGGATTGGTCGACCACCACGAATCGAATTTGTATGCATTGCACGGATCAAAACCGGCGTAGACTACGAGCATCTGGGGATGTCGGACGGCGGAGGCGGCAGCTTGTGGTTCGGCAGCGGCCCGTCGTTGACGAGCCACGCCATGGACAGACCCCAACTCAAGTGCACGTCGAGGTGGCAGTGCATGAGCCATACACCTGATCCACACAAGAGTCAACAGTTTTACGATGTAGTCAACAGAAGTCAACCCAAGTCACAGGTGATCAACATATAATATACGGGAAAGAAAGAAGTTGAAACTAGTAACCTACCGGGGTTGTCAGCGACGAACCGGATGGCGACCCAGCCGGCGGTGGGCACGCTGATGGTGTTCCGCTGCACCGGGTCGACGAGGTTGTACTTGGCGGTGTCGTTATTCGCGTCGTAGTTCCCGAACCCTTGCCCGACGACATAGAAGTCGTAGCCGTGAAGGTGCAGGGGGTGGCTCTCGGCGCCAAGGATGCTCGTGTCCTGCAGCACCACCTCGACGGTGGTGTTGAAATTGAGCGGCACCACCCTGGTGCCGTGGGTCACGAACGTGTTGTTCGGCGGCGTGCCGGTGTAGTTAAACTTGCGCAGGGGCGTCTTGGGGAAGTTGGCCATGAGCACGCCGTTGTACCGGCGCTGGTAGTGCGCCTGGAGGAGCGAGGTCTTGGGCATGATGAACGACACGTTGTTGATGGACGCGGCGAACCTGGTGCCGTTTGGGCCCTGGCACGTCCCGTTGACCCGGCTCTGGCACGGATCCGCGCCGAGCCCGACGGCGAAGAAGAAGTGCCGGTCCACCGTCCGCGGCACGCTCGCCGGGTACTGCGCGCTCGCGAGGCTCCGAAAGTTGGCCGAGAAGTTGGCCACCGCGCCGGTGTCGTTGTACGCCGGGAGCGCCGGTGCGGGGAGGTTCTGGAGGGCGGCGGGGCTCTGGGGGGAGTACTCGAGGACGGCGTTGGCGGTGGTGTTGTCGAACGTGCCCACAGTGTTGGTGTAGGGCGCGATAGCGATGGCGAAGGCCGAGGAGGACGGGCTGGTGGCCGCGGTGAGGAGAACGTCCATGGTCTGCCCCGGCGAGATGACGAGCGTCGTGGCGGTGAACGGCTTGACGTAGCTGGCGTCCGCCTGCACGACAGTCAGCGTGTGGTTGGCCACCGCGAAGAAGAGCTCGTCGTTCAATGCCGCGTTGATCAGCCGCAGCAGGTACGTCCTCCCGGGCCTGACCTTGAGCTTGTACGTGTCTGCGGCACGCAAAAAACATCGAAACATCAATGTTACTTTTTCTCACTGGGTATGCCTAGCTCTGGGCCGAGCCTCACCGTTGGTTGAGCAGTTGTAGGTTGGGCCAGGAAGGCCGTTAAAGGTGTAGGCGTCGGAGACGTTTGGGCCTCCACCGGTCTGCAGAGCCTGCCTGATCACGGCCTCCGGGTCGGCGTTGAACCACTCGCCTGCCGTTCGTTCACGTTCCAATCACACGTCAGATCTTACCGGCGGTCACCTGACAAAAAACCGTAACGAGAAACGCAACACCTGACGGCCGGACGCCACGTACCGAGCATGAGGGGCACCTCTCTGTCGGGCTTGGGGAACGGGTACGGCACGCCGCGCCGCGGGAGGATGACGAGCGGGCCGTAGAGCGTGGCGCGCAGCCAGGAGAAGTGCGCGTGCCACCACAGCGTGCCGCGCTGCCCGGTGATGGTGAAGTCGTAGACGTAGCTCTGCCCCGGCCGGATCGGGCACTGCGTGATGTACGACGGCCCGTCCGCCCACCCGCTCCGCAGCTGCCGCACGCCGTGCCTGCACGCGTACACGCTCGCCGATCGTCAGCTCGAATACAATTCGCGCGCGGGTTGCATTAACGTACCAGTGGAAGGTGACGTTGTTGTTGATGTTGTTGTTGGCCTTCACCTTGAGCCGGTCGCCCTCCCGCACGACGATCTTCGGCCCCGGGAACCGCCCGTTCACCGTGGGGATGCTCTTCGTCACGCACAGCCGCGTCACAGTCGCCATTGTCACCTGCATGCGAGGTAACTGAATGTAAGCAGCGGCACTAGCTAGCACATATACATCATGCGGACTGCATGCATGCAATGCATGCATGTGTGAAACTCCTATATCTGATAGACTGTAAGACTGCGGACGTTGGCTTACATTGAACGTGTAGCGGCGGGTGCGGCCGACGGCGAGGCCTGGCATGGCCAGGAGGACGGCGAAGGCGAAAAAGAGGCATGCAGGGGAGGCGCACCGGAGACGATGAGCACCCATTGTTTGTTTTTTTTCTCTCTCTCCTGGCTAGCTGTTCGATCTGGCTGCACTTCGATCGCTGGCTGTGGTTGAGTGTTTGAACGATCCTGGAAGCGAGAGAGAGCGATCGATCGAGGTGATGAGCGTTATGAGCAGGGGCTGAGTGGCTATTTAAACGGCGGCACATGCTCGTGGTGTCGTGCATGGTAGGGGGTCACAGTCTCACAGAGTGATAGTGGTTGGCTGGGTTGGTGGACGTACATAGAAAATGCGCAGCCGGGCCACTCCTTGTTCGCTCGCTAGATCTTTCGGCTCCAGCCATCGATCGATCGATCGATCGAAAGGCCCTGGGAGTGGTTGCGTGAACCATCGGCGCATGCAAGCCGATGGAAGATTTTGATTTCAAACCTCGGGGATGCTTGGAGAGGAATGTTGTTAAGGATTCTATTTTTTATATATGCACCAGCCAGCTTATGCATGCTCGCTTTGTGCGCTGTGATGGGGCACCAAAACGCTGGGATGTCTTGGAATGTCAGTTTCGTTTTCACGTAAAGGTACATCACTAGAGTTTCAGTTAAGATTAATGTTTAAAGAATACAAAAGCAGAGGTAAGGTTAAATAACTCTGCATACGGTTTTTTTTCAGGATGAAAACCCAACCACCGGTGAGCCAACGTCCGCCTTCGAGCACATTGGAGCCATTTCCTCCGGAAGGAGTTGAGAGAAGAAAAGGGCATTCATTTATGAAATGATCTTAAGCCATTCATTTATGAAATGATCCTAAGAGCCCCTCTGGGTTCCTAGATATTAGGGAGTTTGTAGAACCACAATACAACATAGAGATGAATAGTGCCTCATAAATTTTTTTCCAAGTATTCTCTAACTCTTCATTGCAGTAGCTACAGACCTATAAAGATCATAATTAAAAGCCAAGAATAAAGCAACAATCTCAAAATCCAAAGAGATAAGCTCTGCACCAGAGCGATCTAACCGACGACTCTCTTGCAGTCTGACCAACGACACCTTAGCGGTCTGACCGACGACAACCAAGCGGTCTGACTGGCTATCGGTATGACTAGGCTAAGGAACGATATGATTGTTCTCTTGTTCCCAGAACAGAAAATTAGTCCGAGTTCAAACTCTTTTTGGTGCAACTCACAAAATTCATAGCCAAATGAGATAAAACTTTACACACACCTTACTTAAAGTCTCAGGAATATGTTCCATCCAATGATCTCTTGAATCATTGTCAAAGTTACAACGTTTCTCAAGAATAAGCAAACTTACATCAAAATCGGGCAAAAATAAAAACTCAAGATATGATTTGCTCGTGGGTAGCTGATAGCCAAGAAGGCTCTAAATATATTTATATATATCACAACAAACAAAATATCACAAAGATTTGAAGCAGAAACCTTAAAATCAAGAAACCTGAAAAGTAGGCCAAAACCAAGCAAAATCAGGCAACTTTGAAATCCTTCAAGACTTGGTGCCTAGATGCATAGGATTTGATCTCTATGAGTCATCTCCATCACTTATACGTTCTTAGCACACAACAACATCAAGAAAGAAATAGAAGAGATCAAAACTAAAAAGAACAAGAGTAAATCGACCAAAACAAGGAGACATCTGAGTGAAAAACAATTGATATATTGCTATTTGAAGATTAAGATTTTACAACTACTCCACCTAGAGGACAAAAGAGCACACTACAGTACTTACTCTTCTCTAACCCTAACCCTAGAACACAAAGTTGAAATCTTAGATGGTTGGATGGTTTGCTTAAAATATCTATCTCAACTTGTTAAATAGATGAGACCATCAGCTCACATTTAACTCTAATGGATACTATACACTAGCACATTTGGATGAATCTGTTAAGCCCATACAACACGAGTTTTTACTCACACACTTAACCCATACACGCTTTTTAAAGTACATGAACCTAAATTCGCTAAGTCTTTAACCTTTGATCTACTTGATTTTCTCAATATCTCTTTGACCTAAACCGCTTTCCCAAACGACGCTGTTTTGATCGAAATTTTTTGTACTTGGCAAATTGCCAAAATACCATCACCTTTTTATCTTTTCTTACATGTAATCACTATACTCAACACGTGTAGGTGCGCCAATGACTTGTCATGTATCGATAAATCTCTTCTGTTTCTATTTCATCGGACTATGCCTCACTTAGACCACCAAACCACTTGATGCAAACCATCGCTCGAACCATTTTCTTCAATATTTTCACATTTCTTGTGCTATGCTTGATCTTAATCATCTCACCCAGTATTCTTGACCAATCTAAGTCTTGGTTCCTCCATAAGTGTAGGTCCTATCTTCACCTTTGATCATGGTTGACTTCAAAGCTTTCTGCACATCTAAAGACAAAGAAATCGTTTTTAAGTATAAATTTTTTATAACTTGACCTACATTAACTAAAATATGTTTCGTGCAACATAAATGCACCGACCAATCATAATTCAATTCATCTAAAAACCAATTTTCCAAAATCACATAACCAAACTTTAGGGCCGATCTAACCACCAAGCAGGGGTAGGACAGACAAAGTCATACCCAGCGCAAACATCTATCCTGAAAAATAGCAACCGCCAAGAAAAACTCCAGTCATACCACTCAGCATGGTCTGACCGACAATTGGCTAACAGTCATACCGGTGGTTAGCCAGCGGTCCAACCGGTTTGTCTGACAATAAACATAATAAAAATGTAAATTTTACAAAATTTAAATTTCAGCTCCACAAACCTGATAATGATTCATCGTAACATTATCATGTACCTTCTCACATTTTCATCCCTGACATGTGCATGCATGAGCACTGTAGCGCACGGCCTATGATTAATTTGCATGCAAAGGCGATCGATCGACCAGGTGGGTCAATGCAGGAACTTCCCTGTTGTCTGAATGTGGACAAACCATGCCAGAGCCTACTCTGTTGTGAGCCATTAATCATTGAAAACTTACATGATAATCTCAGAATTGTGCTGTGCCCCTACTTCACGTACGCTATAATGCAATGTGGTGGAATATCACTTCTGAAAATGAAGCATGTGAAAGCTTTATGAGACCTTCAGCGTGAGAGCCAAAACCCCTTTCATGGCTGGCTTTTCCTTGTTTTCAGATCATTTGCTAGTTTACTGCTGCGCCACCTCTGCATGCAAATGCAACTTCCTTTGTGAACTTCTCAAGCTAACTGTGGGTCTATGGCCCCCCAGGGTCAAATCCATGACCTTTTTTTGATGCATTTCTTTTTGCTATTCTCGTTTCTTTGGATGTCGGGGCAGATTTAAACTCACTGTTAGAACAGAACTATTTTTCAGGCTTGTTGTGTATGTATGGTGCTGGCGTGTTGCTTAGAGCTGTGGGGTTGTTGCAGTGGAGCTTGTCAGCTTGCTGCTTTTGCCAGATTGGATGTGCATGCCACCTTGTGATCTGATCTGATCTTTTGGCTGGGACCCAGTTAAAGTGTCTCACCGTGTCTGTCTTAGTAACCAAGGGAGGCCATGGAGGCTAGGGAACAAACTACTAGTACATGTATGTCTCAATGATTTAAGGTGAGGTAACCTACAAATGCATATTAGCATTCCCTACTGTATGTAACAAGGGATGTTCTTGGTGACACAGTAATCCAATTTAGCAGTAAAACAAGTATGAAAAATGCTCTTTCAAAAGAATAAGTATGAAAAACTTACTTGAAAAACATTTGTTCACTGTTCTGGTCGTAAATTTAATCTAACACTACGTTCCTGTAGACTGTACTAAAAAAAAGGAAAGGAAAAGAAACATGTGGGTTTGGGTATGTCATTAAACCAGACTAGAAGGGGGAAGAGCCAGGTATGTTCAGTCTATTATGGGCTTGTTCTTTTCCTCCGAAGCTGACGGTTTTTAGCTTTTGTTACAGTACCTAACTTTCAAATAGATTATTTTCTCAAGACGAGGTCTACAAGTTAAAAGCCCAACACCTGTACCAGCCAAAATCGCAAGCGAATATCTACCTCTTCGTAATTTGTACCGTAAACAACCAAAATTCAACATTTTCAACCAAAACCCATGAACCGCAGCCACACCCAAACATGTCCTATATATTTGGTTCTGGAGATAGAGGCTAACCAGGATTCCAATTTAGAAATGGGGGTGTACAATCAGCGCTGATTTTCACGTTGGTTGCGGATGTGACAAAAACATTACGGCCAGTTAGTTGCGACGCAAACGGACGGCCGGTTTGCGTCTGCGCTGGCTTCAAGATGAAGCATCAACATGCTATGTCTCTTCAGTCTTCGGCCTAAGCTAGCTCTCGTAGCTTTGGCGTTGGGCGTCATGGAGCGAGTGGTTGGGTGGGCACTTGCGCTGCACTTCTCGTAGCCATGTATCAGCTGCCGCCGGATCCAACGAACGAACGAACTCGAGGCGTCAAAGCCAAGCTTACGGCAGATCGAAGCCAGTAGTATTAAACTACGATCTGGTCAGTCTCGAGTTGCTGTCGAAGTATCACCTCCTCCTGCGCATGGAAGACTGATGATTGCTCGAGAGACGGGTTCTCATCATCATTCAGGGGGAAAAAGAACACGAAGAGAACTACTCGCGACCGGCCGGCCGGCCGGCAAAACACGGATGGTTACACCTCATTTGTGAGCATAATCAGGTTTCAGAAAAGAAAAGATTATTGATGATTACTAGTCAAAATATTACCATGACAGTTACAAACCGGAACTGTTGGGATCAAAGCCAGACACGCGTGCATGGCTCCAGTCCAAGATCATCAGGGTGGCAACGTACGTACCATTTTTTTTTTCCCATTTGGATTGCGCAACGAACTGAACCACGTTTTAAACACAGCGAATAGCGATGCAACGCTGTGAGATCGATGTGACGGAGAAGCTAGCTACCGACTGGCTGGAATTCTGCAAAGCATCGAACGTACCAAACTGTCGCCAAGGCTGCCCTGTGGCCTGGCCTGGCCTGGTCCTAGGATCTCTGAACACGCCGGCCTCGACGTCGTCGTATAGGACCAGGGATTGTTCTGCACTTGGCTTTGGTACTTCAGAGCATCAGTACGTATATACGTTCACTGCTAGACTTGCAAGAACTAACACAACTTCGTCCTATCTAGCCGCAGGGAGCCTGCAAACAGGTAAAACTCTCATGAATCGTGAAGGGGTGGTGATTGCTGTGCTCGGTATAGTCACTAGGCAAATCTATCAGTAGTCCAAAGTCCATGGATTATTGGGGAAAGTTGGACCCATTTAGGACCCACTATACAGAACTGCGGATTAGCTCCTTCAACCTCGCTGATTACTAGTGATGAATGATGGGCGAAACAAATCCCCCCACCTAAGGCGTCTTAGGGTCTGTTTGGGTGTGACTGCCGCTTATAGCAAAAGTTAAAAACCGTCAGCTTCGAAGAAAAAGAACATGCACTTGAGCCCGCGAGCGGCCTACACAAACCTCGTAGCGAATTGACAGCGCAGAAAAGAAGTGTAGCTCTGAATTAAATTTGCTCTGAGAGTAAAACCTGCAGAGAAGGGCGCCGGCGCCACGCTCGCCAGTTCAGAACGATGCTGCAGACAACTGTTCATGCGGTTCGATTTTACTGCAGTGAATCAGGAGTGGCCATATACGCCGCGCGTGTTAGTAGCAATCCTTCCTTTTTAGATTTTTTTTTTGGAGTACAACAAGGAAGCAAATATGCACATCCACACTACACATGCGTATATTCCCATGCACACGCTACTTTTTTTTTAGACTTGTTTGTAGTGATTCTTAACCTCACCACTCGGTCAACCGTGCATTGCTACAGCACACACAACCCTGTGATACGTTGACCGTAGGCCGCACCGTCGCAAACGACGTCCTGTGGGGCCGAATGCAGGTGGACCTCTGGCCCTGGGCCTCTCTGGTTGCACATTGGGCGTTTTAGAGGTGTGTGAGCCCATTCCAACGCTGGGATAGCAGTGGCCTTCTTGTACAGGTAAAAGGCCCATCGCAGTTCGTACGATGCTAAAACCGTTGGTCCAATCCCATTTGACCGAACCTCACAGCGAAGGGCTTCAAAAACTACCTGTGGTAAATCGCTAGATTAAAACCAGAGCTACTGATCTTCCTTTAGCTCAAACGTAAAGCGCCACTGTAAAAAGATGTGATTAGACATAGAAAATCATCTGGTGGCCGAGAGATCAGAACAAGGAGAAGACCTATCTCCCCATCTCCCTTGTCCCGTCTATGTCCAGAGCATCGCTCTCGGTCCAAGGAGTCTCTCTCAACCATGCCATTGCCGAATCAGAGCGCAGCTTGTAGACACTGCTTTCTTTATGCTCGTCTCAGAAATGCATATGGCAGTTCATCATACATATGCTGCTGTAAATATGGACAATAATCTAAGTTTTACTAGGAGATATAAATAATAAACTAGTGATGTAAAACTCACAACTAACAGCAGATTACTCATCATACTTCAGAAAATACATAAGTAAATTATATTAACAAAATCGAACGAACGCGCGAAAGACTTACAATTGGGTTTGTTGAAGAACAGGAAACAACGTAGGCTTGGTGCAGTGCAGAACGTAGATGACGCAGTGAAATGAGCGGTCGCGCAGATGCGCTGCCTAGAAACCCTATTTCCGCCCCGTGCAGGTACTCTCTGCGGCAACGGTTCGAAGATAGCCACTCTCCCTGCTTCCAGGTGCACGCCGGGAAGAAAGGTCGACGAGGTTCAGACGGTACAACACAACATCATAATATCGCAGAGCAGAAAGTAGAGGAAGAATAAAGGTGCAAAACTCTCTGCGTTCTTCCTGAACGTCTCCAAACCCTTTTAAGGGCGCTACAGTTATTCACTAGTAACTGCTGTGTTTTAAATAGAATTATGCACTAATAACTGCCTCATCAAATTATAAATTAAGCAGTGTAAATTCATTTGTAACTGCCTCATCAAATCACAAATTATATTCACTAGGGACGGATATTTTTCTTTTTCTGAGAATAATTTTTAGAATGAGACACGAGTGGTAATAAAGTGAGAGAAAGATGCGTGCACAAAACAGGATCAAAATGAGTAAGAAAACCGCTTCAAAATATCAACATTCGAGAATTCAAAAGTAAAAGCCAATGTGAACTACTACTCAAGGACTAAGGAGGAGCATTTCTATCAACCAATACTGACCTTCCCATCTTGAAGCCGATCAAGCAGCAGTGTTCACCTTTCGTGTTGTAATGACGTGCTGGTGGTAAGTAGAAGTACCAGTGAGCCTGATAAAGCGAGACATAAATGAACCGACATCTTTTTTTTTATCTAGTTTCGTTGTGTCACTTTAATTTTAGAATTAGTTTTATACAATACGATCTAGTATGAAAAAAATTAGTACTAGATTTATGAAGGTGATGAAAAAAATTAGCACTAGATCTATGAAGGTGCTATGCCACTGAGCAAGGCAAGGATGATGAGGTGTCGTGGAACCAGAGCGCGGGACCTTCATGCCATCTCGCGGCACGGCATGATGGCGTCCACTGTGTGCACCGGAACATGCTGCTGCAGCTGCTCGCGGAACGAGCACAGCAGCATCAGGTACGTACTGTGCCTGCACATCGTCATGCCAAGAAAAAAATAGCTAGGGTACGGTGCAATCTACAACACATACGTGCATTGCACACACATGAGCTTCAATTCGAAATGTGAAAAAATATCTAATATATAATTTAGGTAAATTCAATTCAGTCTGGATAATATTTTTATGATCCAGCCCAGATAGCCTAGATCATTTCATCACTAAGCCCAGAGCGTAACTAAATTCTGGCTCCGCCACTGGCGTGACGCGTTAGAGCGCTACCGTGGAAGAGGGTCATGGTACGAGTTACGCATCAGTCGCTAGTTTTTTTACTTGAAAGAAGACTACATATATAATTTCATACTATATTAAACTATTTTTAAAATTAATGTAGTAGAATCAAATAAAAAGATAAATTAACCTGATGTGGTTCCTTATCACGCGTGTGGTATTCACAAATGTAACGATCTTGAAATAAAGAGAGAATTAATGCATTTAGATTTAGGATTTGAAGAGCAGATGATGGTGAAGTTTGGATGGGTCACAGCGCTATAGTACTCCTAGCTAGTACCCTTTTACCAATGACCAGCATGTACCAAGTCCTCGTGCAGATCGATCAAGTGGTTACAAGGGTCGATCTACCGGAAAGCGATGTAATTTTGGGAATGTTTAGCAACGACTATAGTTTATAGTTTTTGACTAAAATTTTTAAATTTTAGCTGTTTACAGTACAGATTATGGAGAGATACTCATTTATGATTTTGGATGGTTCAGATGTTGGGTTTTTAACATGTACATCGTTTAATTTGTAGACATCGTCTTGAAAAATACTCTATTTAAAAGTTAGGTACTGTAACAAAAGTCAAAAGTCGCTAGCTTCAAAGGAAAAAAACAGTTCCTTTAGCAGGCTAGGAAACAAGGGTCGATCTTTAATTTTGAGGCGGAAATAAATTAAGGAGAAACCGAGTGCAATTCCAGTAATTCATCATCTTAGTAGCTAGCTAGCTAGTTTTCGTTTTGCATCATAAATTATGAGAGTTGCTTGTACTAACCAGACAAATTGATAATGGGATGACAATAATTCTGTTGTACAAATTAATTTGTATGGACACATAGAAATTGTACTCCTCGCAACAACAAGAGAGAAGCAAAATTGGACTCCTACTCTCTCTCTCGCGCGCGCGCCCGCCCCGCTACATCACCTACATATAGCCATCTTCGTCTCCACAGCCAGCCAGATCAAGCGCCGCGCGTGCCGATGGACGACATGGACAACTGGCCCGGCGAGCTCGACGAGCAGCTCGTTAACGAGTTCCTCGGCGACGACGAGCTCCTCATGATGATGAGCACTGATCTTTCGACGACAACGCTGACGGCCGATTGCTTCGACTCCTGCACCAGCAGTACTGGAGCCATGCGCAGCGGCAGTTCCCCGGCCGGTCAAGAACCACCGGCGGCGGTGAGGAATGCTCCCCCTTCGGTCTACTCCGGCCCGACGATCCAAGACGTCGAGAAGGCGCTATCGTTGCGGCGCCCACCGAGCAGCTCCACCCGCCGCTCCGCCCCACCGCCGTCTCTGTACGTGCATCGGGGATTCGGGGTGCGCCTAACTTGCTCATATGCACGTGTGCAGGAGAAGCTATGTGTTTTTTTCTTTGGTATCTTGCAGATTTGGATCGTGGGGTAGTAGGGGCGGTGCAGAGATCAACAACAAGTGCACGGCGAGGGTCAGGACCAGCGGTGGGAAGCTGCCGAGCGATGGTTACAGGTGGAGGAAGTACGGGCAGAAGCTCATCAAGAACAACCCGCACCCCAGGTGAGCATGCAATCTAGCTGCTTACTATACACATCGATTAGTTGTGTCCTCCTCCTCTTCATCATCGTCGATCATCCTATATTCCTGTTATCGCATTCTCTGGTTTGCACTACTTGCTCATCGATTTTCTAATGTTTTTTTTCCCGAAGTGGTCTCTAAGAGAAAACTGCCAATCAGTTTCATTGAGGTTGGAATAGCTTTCCTAGGAAACAAATATAGAATAGTTACATCAACAAATTAATGTCCACAAGACTAGGGATGAAAAAGGATATGACTTAACTATATTACTCGCCTACCTAATTCGATAGGAGACAAGTATAATATAGATTTTCCGATTAATAATTTCTCTTATATTTGTAATCGAAATCACATAAAAATATAAATACAAATATGGTATGAAATTTTCTGATATGAATTGTTGTTTTATCTGAATTATTCGTATTCGATGAAGCAATATACGTATTTTTATTGTAGTATCCCTAATTAGTTGGATGTGTATTTAATTACAATGTAGAATTCGTATTCCTTTAGGTGAAATAAATATATTAGAATGATTAAGTGTGATCGTACGGAGATAACACGGCGTGTACTACACCACAATCCAATTGTAAGGGTACTCATTTTGCTGAGGAAAGTGGCCTATGAGAGCTAATATCTTCACATTACATAAATTATCAAGATACATGAATCTGGCTGAATTGATTAGATATTAAATTTGTATTTGTTATGAAATTTGATTTGTAATCGTATTCGAGCATATTCAAATTTATATCTATATATTGTTAAAAATATGAATATGATTTTACTATTATTTAATTTAAATTCGATCCGTTTTCACTCTACATAAGACCCCAACTAAAAGTATATGTGTGAAGTTACATGAAGCGACACTTTTCACTCTACATAAGACCCCAACTAAAAACATATATGTGAAGTTACATGAAGCGACACCCGGATGGCCTCCTGGCCTAGAGTTACTTTAGCAAACCCGACAAAAAGGATTTTTCCAGCCATACGTGCATATTACTGAATAGAGTAGCTAATACAAAAATCCTAGGAAATTACTACATCCCAAACTAGCCTTGCCACTGGTTTCTTCCTCTTCTCTTCTTGTGTTAGGGCCTGTTCTTTAAGTCAAAAGTCGGTGACTTTTGACTTTTGCTACAGTACCTAACTTTTAAACGGAGTATTTTCGTAAGACGGTGTCTACAAGTTAAACGATCTATATGTTAAAAGCCCAACATCTGTACCAACCAAAATCGCAAGTGAGTATCTGTCTCTCCGTAATCTATACCGTAAACGGCCAAAATTCAAAAATTTCAGCCAAAAGCCATAAGCCGCAGCCGAAAAGAACAGACCCGTAGTTTGCTGCCCAGGTCTTTTTTTATCTTCTAAAAACTGCTTTTCAAATTTTTATATAGTAACTAGCTTTCAGACGGAGTATCTTTTTAAGACGAGATCTATAAGTTAATTGTAGTATACACTATAGCGATTTTATTTATATCAGCCAAAATCACACGTGAGTTTCTGTTACTCTGTACTCTCTTACGTGAACAACCCAAAAATCATAAGTTGCAGTCATAATTCATAAACCAAAGCTAAAAAACAAGCATGTATGCTTATGCCAAGCACGTTCGAGTGAGAATAATTAAGCCAGAAGAACAGGCACGTATGCACGGCCCCGCTCAAAACAGCTTCAGCTTCTGTTTTTTTTCTTTCGGTTTATTTAACCAAGAAGCCACTTAGAACGTATCGGCTTCTAATTTCGGTTTATTTAAATTTTTTTTGTCTTTTTTTCTTTTTTGCATTGTCTGTGACGATATAGCAGGGTTTTTAATTTTTTCTCAATTCTTTTTCTATTTTTTCTTAGAAAAAACTAACAAACACGGTAGAATTTTAGCTAAAAGACACGTCAAAAATTTAACCCAAAAGCTAGCTAGAGCATCACTAAGTATCCAAATCCTCGTGCGGGACTGCGGGGGTAGGTATCCATTGCTAGTGTCCCTTCCAAGGCGGCCTCAATTGGTGCAGTCATATGCAGATATATGATGCTTCGTTCATCATTTTCATGCAATGTACTGGATTAACATTGGATGCTTGCCTTGAGTGGAACTGCAGAGATTGGGTAGGCTGCAGCCAATACGTGTTAGTGGCGACGCTTAAGATCAAATTAACTTCATTAATGCATCCCAGAGTTAGCTGCACTACACTGTCGCCCAAAGTTAATTAATTGCATATATGAAGTGCACAAGTCCTAGTACTGGTAGTACTCCAATATTAATCTCGTTCAGTTTCAAGGTCGCATCGACCGGATATGTAGAATATATGTTTCTTTCAGGGTTTTTTTTTGTGTCGGATGGCGGGAAAACGACCAAATTGACATGCAAGATACAGATTTGTAGTATATTGATATTAGTACTGTATAAGAGTAATAACCAAATTATGCTATTAGGACACTCCCAACAATCCTTCTAGGTTGTATCTAAATACATATGCCACATCACTGCGGTAAGGTAGGAGAAAGAGAGTGAAGAGAGAGAAGATGACTGTGGCCCGTTCCAACTGTCTTATAAAACATGGATTTTGATTTTTTTTACTATAATATCTAAAAATATACTATAACAACTGTTAATTTTTTTCTACGTAATTAAATTAAAAACAAAAAATTAAATCATAATGAACAATGTAAATAAATAAAGAAATTAAAAAAGTAAAAAAATAAAATTAAAAAGATAAAACCCAAATGCAAAAACCGTTTAAAATGGAGCCTTATCTCACTCGAACTAAGACTAGATACAGCAAAGAAAAATTGCATTAGAGGAGGGCTTGCATAGTTGTATCTAAGTACAGTATTTGTGGGCCCACAACATTAACACACTAGTACCAGCAGAACCGACCATGCCATGTGCTGGAGTCGCTGTTGCCATGCGTCGGTCAGGAAAGACGACCCTGACGCCACTGCATCGATTGAGGGATTCTCAGGGCATGTTTTTTTTTGTTGCTGTAGCTTATTAAGTTATTATGATTTTTTTGTTATGACTCCTAAGTAGTAGATGAATAATGGCTGTTTATGAGAGAGAGTATAGAGAGAGACATTTGTATGCGATTTTTATCAATATAGATAAAATCATTACAATGTGTACTACAATTGATTAGCAGATCATATCTTAAAAAGTTATTTCGTTTAAAAACGAGTTACTGTAAAAAAAACCGTTTAATGTAAAAAAGCTAAAAGCTGAAGCAGTAAAGAACTCCCTTAATTCCATTTTTCTGGATTTTTTATGTTTTCTTTTTTATTCTTTTATATTTTCCGTGATAATATAACATTTTTATTTCTTAATTTTTAAAAGTTAATTACGATGAAAAAACTACCAGCAGCTCAAGTGCAAAAAAGCTACTACAATACCAGAAAAACTAGAAGCTTAAGCTTTAAAAACCCAAATGAGCACCCCTGAGCAGCGTCATCGTGCCTCCCGTGCAGCGTCACTGTGTTGCCTAAGTGCACTGTACCTGATGAAGCACCGCCTGTCGTTGTATAGATGAAGCATCGCTCGGCGTCGCGGATCTAGCCTAAATTTGGCCGCCCATACACCGTCTCGCACTAGATCAGGCAACTGTGAGGGAGGGGATGGCCGACGCCGATGGTGGAGAGTGGGGCGGAGAGGGCGGTGGAGGAGGCGACGGTGGTGGAGGGATGGGAGGAGTGGGCATTGGAGGATGACGAAGAGGCAACGATGATGGAGGAAGGGGAGCGGTGGTGACTACCTTCGATGGGAGAGTGATGAAGTGGAAGGGGAGGTCGGGAAAATAGGCAAGAGGAAAAGGAAGTGGGGGGAGAGGATGACAGATGGGTTATATGATGTGAAAAATATTACTTCTTTCGTCAAAGTTTATATGACGTATTTCCTTTAACATATAGACCAAGAAGATACTGAAAATAACTAGACCATCTTTGGTTATTATCTCTAAACACTATATTCGATACATGTATGTATAGAATATCAAGTAAAGCTGAATATTTATTAGTGCTATATAGAGAACATCACACTAATTTTGTATAAAATACGCCTTATAAACTTGAACAGATAGAGTATAAAATTTTAAAGTTGGTCGTGTGGCTCTGTGGTAAGATAGAAGTTATTATATATGTTGTTTCTAGTGTTGTCTCTAAGGAGGTTGCTGGCCTACGCTATACTGTTGGAATATATTTCCAACAATATAGCAGTTTTATATAGTTTCATTAGGTTTCAGTTGCATAAAAGTTTCACAATTATTTCAGGTCTTTGAGCTTGAAGTTTCAAGCAGATTTCACTGTGTTTCATGAAAATGTTTCATAAAAAAGGCGCGTGTTTAATCAAGTTTCGGAAGGTTTCATCAATATTTTGGCAAATTCATAAAAAAACCTAATTAAATATAGATGGAAAAGTAAGTTTCATGAAGTTTCAAAAACTAAAACCTTGAGTTTTCATGTGAGTTTTAGGTTTCGAAAACTAAAACATCGAGTTTCAAACATGCAATTGAAGCAAGTTTCAAAACTGAAACTTTGTTACACCGAGTTTTATATATGAAACTTGATATTTCAAAAAAAAGTTTTACATATGAGAGTTTCACAAGTTAGTTTCATACAGGTTTCAAAACAAATTTAAGCCAATTTTCATAAGAGTTTTACAAATTCAAATGATTTTTTCGACAAGTTTTAGAACACATTTGGCAAGTGTCACAAAAAGTTCCAGAATTCGACTAAGTTTCACAAAAAAAAAGGGCTTACCCAACATCCTCATCGGCCACGTCCGATCGATCGCCTGCTCGCCGTCCACGGCCACGGTTGGGCCATGAACACTGGGTGCCGCCATGCCTACCCCCTGTTGCATAAGTTGCTCAGCCGCTATTTGTCGCCTTGCCCGCGCGCGTACTACCCAGCTGTTGGCTCGTGGCTAGCCGCTGCGCTTGCTCGCCGACGGCCACCGCGGCCTCCAAGCTCGAACGCGGGGTGCACGGGCACCTCCACTGCAGGCTTGTATATCAACCAGGTGCAGCCTGCTCAACTGCACAGGCCCCCCAAAATCAGGGCCCCAAATTGTACTCAACTCTCAATTACTAGTACTAGTGATTAGTCAATCTTAGTATTAGCCAATTCCTTACTGTTCCTTCCTGGAAACTTCTGGATTCAGTCATCCCATCCACTTCCCCATTTGCTGCCTCCCTTCTCTCTCGGTCTTCAGATTCTGGCTTTCGACTTATTTAAGCCAGAAATCACTTGAAACACGTCAACTTTTAATTTTTGTTTTTTTTGCCTTTTTTCTTTCCTTTTCTCCCTCTTTTTTCTTTTTATTGTTCGTAGAGATATAACAGTTAATTGAATGGTACAGAAAAAATTGAGTCATTACAGTTCAATTTTAATCATAAATTAGAAGTTAAGCTATAAGTTAGTTGGAGCGGCCCTTAACTCATTCACGATTTCCCAGCATAATCCCGTTGGTGGCTAGAAGGATGACGTTTTTCAAGTAAAGTTAGATACTAGTTTAGAGTTTTAAGACTTTTTTCAGCAAGATTAATTCCCAAAACAATTGTATTGCAATTGTTATATTCAGTGGTTTTTTTTTTGTAGTTGGCTCTTCTTATATGTAGGGCCTAATTTCTGATTTAACTACCTGCTCTACTATTCTGTGTCCCTGTCCTACGAGTGCTCTGCTGGAGGCAATCGCGAGCCGAGCCCCACGTCGAACATATTCGAGGCCGTGGGTGCCCACAAGTGCTGCTGCCGTGTTCACCCATCGGAGAGAGATGAAGGTCCTTCGTATTAGTTTTTAGTCCAGTGAGATATTTATATATAATTTTAATTAATATAAATAAAATTATTATAATATGTATTACAATTAACTGGTAAAACTCATCTTAAAAAGATACCATATTTAAAATTATATACTAAAAAAACTATTTACTATAAAAAAATTTTAGAAGCAATACGAGAGTAACAGAGGGGTCGACGGTTCGTGCGTACTCTAGAAGCTTCGTGTGGGGTGGCCCGTTCGTTTCAGTTTGAGTTTCTAGCTTTTAGCTTATTTTTTACTATTTCTAAATTTCGTCTTTTTCTAGTTTTTTTTGGCTTTTTTAGTTTTTTTCCTAGTTCTTTTTTTCCCGTATTCGTTTGCATTGTCCATGATGGGCTAACATGTTTTTCTATTTTTAATTTTTTAAATTTAGTTACGCCAAATAAGCCACCATAAGATACAATATAATTTCAATCAGTTACAGTATAATTTTAGCCATAAGCCATCGTATTTTAGCCCAACCGAGCGACACCTGGATCGGGTGATAAGTAGCATTGTTTAGTTTTTCTTTATATCTAAATGACATGAACACTACAGCGTTGTTTAGTTTTTCCCTGTATCCAAATGACGCGGAGCGTACAGATACAAGCTATAGACATAAGAAGTTAAATGATGAAGTTTAGGGACTTAGGTCTTTAAGAAATCACTATGCTGCTTATTTCAGCATGGCCTTAATTATCAAGTTGGGCATATACGCATGGCAGACAGCCGCGTTAAACGCTCCATCCAATTAACCATTTTCTTTTGTGTTTACATAAAGCAGGAGCTACTATAGGTGTACGTATTTTCGCTGCAGTGCAAAAAAGCAAGTTGAGAGATCCACAGATGACCCGGAGATGCAAATTGTCACGTACGAAGGGTCACATTTGCACCACTCAAAACCTCTCCACGTCTCCGTTCAGTTCAGGACTTCTCGAGTGTTGCAGACATACACAATTGAAAGAAGCTCAAACAGTTAACTGTCGAGGATCAACAGAACACAAAGTTCTCAGAATATATACGTATGGAGCTGCAAAACCAGCCCACAAAAAAACAATGTACGGAGTTGCAAAACCAGCCTGATGAAGCGATGGATAAGAAGCTTCGGAAGGGGATTCTAGAAGATGTAATATTATAGTACTACTTACTACCTGGGAACTTAAGGTGACCACGGCTAGTCTGGTGTATCAGATGCCATCTTCAACTGCCGTAAGCAGTTTTTGTGAGCCTGTTTGGTCCCCATGCACTATTCTTATGTGGTTAAATTGTTGTACTAAGTACTTGTTGCAGGCGAAAGAAATGATGTATAAACTGCACCTTCAACACTAACTATTCGAGATCCGTGTGTTACAACGAAGTTATAAAAATAATGGGACGAAACTTACTGTCTGACCAACTTCACACATCAAACATTGGAGAGCAAGCGACAGGAAGAGAAAGGTGGCCAGAATGCGCGAGGAGATGGGAAAAGAAAAGGGGTGGGTGGTTGTATCCTGAGAGAGAATGAGAGAGACGAATGATCTAGATTAAATCAAATGGCTGAGAAGAGAGGAGGGAGAATGAACTAATTACCAACTCACACTTTTATAATAGTAAAGATACAGTTGAATCCCAAAAAAAGAAGGAAACTAATGCAGTTCATTCTTTAACTATACATTGAAGAAAGATAATTTGTTTTGTTGTTTATTTTGGTCACTAATATCTGTGTTTCTTTACTTGGACACTTGGCACCTGATGACCGATGTGGATGACAAGAAGCCATGTCTGAACATATTCAGAGTGGAATTACTGACTTGTTTCCCTCTTGTAGCAACTAGCAACAACATTGCCGCATTGGAATAGTTGGTAGTCATGTGCTTTGTTGATTTGCGTGGTCTGGAATTCAATTTTAGTTCCTAATATCTCTAGTTCATCATAAGTTCTGATCATCTTAATTAGCAGTCATTTGTTATTGCTCCATGTTCTTAAATCTTAAATAAACTTGTACAGTCATGTATAAACACTTATCGAATTGCTTAGAACTTAAAACAAAAGAAAATAATAGAAGGAACAAAATTTACATCGGGCAGTAAGTCTAAGATTGAGATTTACTACGTGGTTTCAGAGTGAGTGTCACTATGCTAAAGCTAAATTGATGAAAGTAACAGGAGAAGAATAAGATTTAAAACGGTGCATGAAAAGTGTAAAGCTACTGAGGAAAGACGATTCCTGACCAAGTTCTACAACTAGGAAGGGTTATTCACAATAGCAGGTGCAGCAAACCATGGCGTTGCTCGCATGTCAGAGATCAGACAGACTGCATGTATGGTTGTCATGTCCTGACGTCACTGCTTTGCCCTAACCTTAACCTCTCGGCTCCCGAGCACGTCATTCTCATCGCCCGCTCACGCTTCTCCGCATCGGCTGCTCGCGCCGCCGCCCGCTCCCTTCGGTTCCCGCACCTCGTCGCCGCCCACCGGCTCCTGCACCTCACCGCCGTCCGTCGGCTTTCTCCCCGCGCGCCGCCGGCGTCCCCTCTCCACCGATGCATCATCTCCCTGCTTCTCTGTTTAGCATGTAGGGTTGAGATGCAGACTTCAGTAAGACAGCAATATATAACTAGAATGTGGGATGTGGGAGGAGATATCTTTGAATCTCTAACTGGTGTTGGTATTCTAGAGGTTGCTCAGCTCTCTCTTGAAGAACCAGAGTTGCAGTGTGTGTTGTTTGAAGATGAGCCTACTGCGATGATCTAAGAAGAAAATGATGACGAAGTTGAAGTCTAAGAGTTCCATGTTGTCTTTAAACTAGTCTTGCTACTGGAATTTGAGTTTGTGATGTATCTTAAGTTGAACCACTCCTATCCTATGTTGTCTAGTGGATATTTGCTTTTGGTTAAATTCTGCATTTAAGTTTCTATGTTCAAACTTGTCTATTTCTTAATATTTATCGTTTATCCTTATCAATTATCAATTGTTCTTGGCTTGTTCTATTAGTCCATTGCTTAATTATTTAAGAATCAAATATACATGTTAATATTTTATCTTTGTAGTCTTGCCGATCTGATCATGTTACTTTTTCCTAGGTTAATGGAATTCTTATTTCTGAAAATGGTATTCACATCAACAATTGTCGTTAGGATTAACAAAACAATTCATGAGGTACATATTTCGAGTATACTCTTTACAAATTACAAGTTTACAATTTACATTATTTCAGTTTAATAAGTATGTGAAAACATAGAAAATAATATATATATATATATATATATATATATATAAAATTTATTATTCAAATATATATAACCGTGTCGCCGTATCGGTATTTTTGGAAAAACGGCGAATTCCCGTGTCGGTGTCATGTCGTGTCGACGTATCCGTGTTCGTACATCATAGGTCACCAGTCAAGCAGTGTTGGCGGCAGCGAGCAGCCAAGTCGATCACTAGATATATACACAAAATCACTGAACAAAAAAATCAAGCTTAGTATCCATAGTAATGTCTTATATACCAACCAAGCATAACATGATTGAATTGGGCCAATTAACATCCCTACCGCACACTAGATAGATGAAAAAAGAAAGGCCCTGGAAGGGTCTGCTCACCAACTCAAAGCTTCTCGCTGTCCTCACTCGGTTAGGCTACAAAGCTGTGGCTTATGGCTAAAATTACACTACAGCTGAATGTGGTTTATTTAGCGTAATTAAATTTTAAAAAATTTGAAATAGAAAAAATATGCTAGCTCATCACGGACAACGCAAACGAATACGAGAAAAAAGGAACCGGCAAAAAAGCTAAAAAAACTAAAGTTTAGAAAAAGTCGAAATTTATGAATAGTAAAGAATGAGCCAGAAGCCAGAAACTGAAGCCGAAACAAGCCGAGCTACTGAAAAGCTTAGTTAGGCTACAAATCATCAGCCAATAAGCAGGGGCACAGGGTAGGCTTCAGCCCGGGGTGTGGAAAAATATCTAATGTATAGTCCGGGTAAATTTAGTCCAGCCTGGTTAATACTTTCATAGTCTAGTCTGAATAGCCTATATCATTTCACTGCTGAGTCTGGGGCATAACTAAATCCTGGCTCCGCCACTGTCAATAAAGGTATGCTTGGAAGACTGGTTTTGGACCCAAAACTGGAAACCTGAGAGAAGAACCCTAGGTGACGGCGGTGAGCTCATTGGGCAGGGTGACAGCGCTGAGCTCTTTGATGACGGCGGGGAGCTCATCGGCCATGGCAACGGCGACGAGCTCTTCGGCCGCGGTGGCGTACACAACCAATGGTGTGGCGGGTCGCGGACGAGGTGTACCTAGCGGCGTCGCGGTCGTCGTGGTCGCCGTCGTCAGAGCGCAGCTGTGCAGTCCCTGCGCGAGGTGTGGCAAGCCCTTCGGTCATGGCGGCAATCTCTTCGGCGGTTCGGCCACAATGACGAGATCTTCGGCGACAGCGGCCAGATAGATAAGGTTATGCTGGGGTTACAATTGGGCCGGGCTGGTAACGGGATATTGTTTGAATGGTTTTGTGTCAACAAGTATGGGGAAGTATCCATGGAGTATCACGATTAATTTTATTTATTTCGAAAATTAAATTATGCTGATACTTTATGTCTCCTGATACCGTATGGAAATGGCAGTTCCCGGGCGTATTGGTGCTGCTTAGGCTGCATTTGAGAGAGTAATTACGGTTTGCTAGGTTAATTTTTCACCTCCTCAATTATGATGGATCGGTGAATATGAAACAATGTTTTCACAATTTGGTGGCAAACTCTAGTTGGCTTGGTAAATCAGGATACTTCACTGCATGGCTCTTGGTTGCATTTGAATGCAACCAAAATGAATCCAGAAAGGCAAATTGATGTTTGTGTCTATTCATATTATACCAACTATTATCATGAGTCCTTGACATAGTACTTATTTCCCCCATTATCAAGTTATATTGACAATCCTTCAGCTTGCACGAGCATCATTGCATTTTATTCAAATTGGTCGTCTCGCACCAATGTCCAGGCTTCTTATACACCTGGATGTTTAACCTTTGGTTATTGCTATTTGTTACTGCAAAAGAACATGTCAGCATATGCGAAAATCAATATCGCCTGTATTTAGGCAATGTCGTGTTGTGTTATTATCCATTTATTCCATGGATGTGCTGTCAGATCATTCACAACATTACCAGTGAAAGTATATTTATTGGCAGATTAACGGAAATGCCCTATTTATGCCTTGTTTCAGGTTTTGATTGGACAAATCTCAACCGGTGCTCAGAATGACCTGGAGAAAGCTTGTCTTTGAGCTGGTGTGTTACCCTGTTGATAAAGACAGCGAGCTGGTCGAGGTTCATCTTTGAGCTTGTCTTGGCGCCACCAAACGTTCTGACGTTGCGTTGCTGAATCTTTTATCCTTATGTTTTAAGATTTCGTCCGCTGACGATACGGTGCAAAGGAGAGCTCGTCCCATCCGACGTGCCACCTTGAGTCAAACGAATTCGGACAATTTCTCCCCAGAAGGTTTACAATCTTTATGAGGAAGAAAAAACACGTTTATGCGGAAGAAAAATCACGTTTTGTTTTTGAAAGCAAGCTATATATTTCAGCACTAGAACCTACGTGGAAATCGATGGAAAAGTATAGCCTTTTGATCAGGGAACCTATGGATGGTACGTGGTCTGCTTTGTTGAAGTTTGGATGCTTTTGGCATTTTTCTTACAATCAATTTCCGGAATAGCTCCCGCCCAAAATAATTTCCCGATCTGGCCCCCTGCCGACCGCACGACTCGCCAGGGGGCGACACATGGCAGTCGTGCGGCGGCGGCGCGCGACGACATCGAGTCGTCGCGGTCCCCGACCGCATGACTCGATGGAGTCGTCGCGGTCACCGACAAGCACCACTCGGTTGCTACAATGCAGCGGCCGAGTCGTGCGGTCGGGGACCGACGACTCGATGTCGTCGCCGCCGCCGCCGCACGATCGCCACGTGTCGCCCGGCGAGTCGTGCGGTCGGCAGGGGGCCAGATCGGGAAATTATTTCGAACGAGGGCTATTTCGGGAATTGATTGTAGAAAAAGTGCCAAAAGCGTCCAAATTTCTGCTTTGTTCGACAGGGGGTTCTAATCAGCCACCAGATCGGTTCCTACTAAATGTTTTCTAGAAGAAAGAAATTTCTCGTATGCACTGCTACCAAAAAACAAAAACAAAAAAGACAAGGAGACGTGAAAGAGAAGTGAAGTTATATACGAAATGCAATGACCGATGAGTTATGCTATCTGATTAGATGCGCCCACTCTACATCCATGCACATACAGCCTTCAAAAGGAGCAAGCGGCTCATCCAAACGGACGAGTTGGTTCAGGCATCCTGTTCTGCGTTCGGAGGAGGCTTGGAGAAGACGACCAAACTCCACAGGAGACGAGTACCAGCTAACCATAACGCACACGAATCGTCCCATGTTTTAATTATACCAGTTCAGAATGTTCACTGCCCAGTGCAAGGCTGTGCAGGATCTATAACAGATCACCTTCCTCCAGGTCGTGTCCCTATCTTGCAAGTCTTTTTTTATTTGCTTGCGCGGTCCCTTGGCATGTAAGAATTGAGGTTGGGAAGCCTGGTCTAGGTGAAGAAAAAGTTGTGACCTGATTTGGGAGTGGATACACACTGCACTCGCGGTCACTTGTCTGAGCTTTTTTTCCCCTCTCAAAGCGAGGATTCAACCACACTTGATTTAACACATTTCTGATGGTTAGGTACAAGAAAAAGATTCTGATAAAACCTCTCTGTCAATTGGTCAATAAATTTCTCATTTTTTAAAGAAGTAAATTACGCAGTACTACTGTTTATTCAACACATATTTTATTTAAATTTCTCATTTTTTTAATAAGCAGTACTCACCTTAATCACAGACACCCAAAGTTCCAAATTGAATCGCGCTTCTGTCGATCGGAAATTGAGGAAGAGGATTGATTTCCTACATTTCTTACTGATTTGTGTTTAGTAATAGCATAATTGCAGCAGGGAAACGGTTGTGCATGATAATTAAGGCACGGAGAATCTTAACTAGAGGTCAACGTAAACAGCAGGCGCCCTGCAGGTTGACTTTAGCCACACTCCAAAGCTACAGAGTGCATGCATGGGCCAGCCTCTCGGCCGGTGGAGCAGCAGCGAGCTGCGACGTTGAGGCGACCCTCGTGTTCATCAATCGAACCGAACATGAAACGAAAGTTACAACTTCCTCTCCACAAATGTAAATCACGGTGGATTCCGTAGGGCTAAGTTTTCCAAAATTTAACCATTAATATATGTTAAAGTATATAGATTGACTATATAAAAATAATATCATTAGATTTATCTTGTAAAATCTTTTATAATATATATTTTATATTATATTTGCTAGTATATTATGATAATAAAATATAGTTAAAGTTTTGTATTAAAGATCGTAAAAAATAAAAATAATATACAGTTGTGGACGGAGGGAGTAAACAATACGAGGCCAAGCTAATTAATTACCACCGTGAAGCTAGCGTGCATACCATGGCACACCAGGAAAAGGCTCTCTAGATCGATGCAAGCTAGCTCCTCGACCTCTCCAGTATATATAGACACCGCGAGTGCCTCCCTATCATCACAAACAGAGCTCCATTTGGCAAACGAGAGCTCACGAAGAGTAGAGAGAGAGAGAGGTCAGAAAGGAAGTTAGGCAGGGAAGATTAATGGCTGTCTCCTCGTCTCTTCTCCCTTGCTCTCTCCTCGTCGCAACACTGATGCTGTGCACAGTGGGAGCTGAAGCCGTCACGAGGCAGTACCAGTTCGATGTGAGTGCGCGCGCGCTAGTGATCATACTCATATATACTAATGTCTCCGGTAACTAAGTTTACCACGATGCGATTAATGTCAGGTACAAATGACGAGCGCGACGCGGCTGTGCAACACCAAGAGCATCGTGACGGTGAACGGGCAGTACCCGGGCCCCACGGTGTTCGCGAGGGAGGGCGACCACGTCGAGGTCAACGTGGTCAACCACTCCCCCTACAACACGTCCATCCACTGGTACGTGCCGCCGCGCGCCTCGATCACTGATGTCGCGTAACGTTAATTTTTTCACGAGCGGAAGCGCCGGCGCGCTGGCCGTGCGTGCAGGCACGGCGTGCGGCAGCTGCGGAGCGGGTGGGCGGACGGGCCGGCGTACATCACGCAGTGCCCGATCGGGCCGGGGCAGAGCTACGTCTACCGGTTCCAGATCGTCGGGCAGCGCGGCACGCTGTGGTGGCACGCGCACATCTCCTGGCTCCGCGCCACCGTGCACGGCCCGCTCGTCATCCTCCCGCCGCCCGGCGTGCCGTACCCGTTCCCCGCCCCCTACGAGGAGGTGCCCGTCGTCTTCGCCGAGTGGTGGAAGAACGACACGGAGGCCGTGATCAGCCAGGCGCTCCAGACCGGCGGGGGCCCGAACATCTCCGACGCGTACACCATTAACGGCCTCCCTGGGCCGCTCTACAACTGCTCGGCCCAAGGTTTGTTGCTTGTTAGGCATTGCACGTGTCTGGCACTTTTACGTAAAAACTGGGGACGTTCTGTGGCTAAGCTAGTACGTATGTATATATGCAGACACGTTTAAGTTGAAGGTGAAGCCCGGCAAGACGTACATGCTCCGGCTCATCAACGCTGCACTCAACGACGAGCTCTTCTTCGCCATCGCCAACCACACGCTCACCGTCGTCGACGTCGACGCGCTCTACGTCAAGCCCTTCACCGTCGACACCCTCATCATCGCGCCAGGGCAGACCAGCAACGTGCTCCTAACCGCCAAGCCGAAGTACCCCGGTGCGAGATACTACATGCTGGCGCGGCCGTACACCACGACGCAGGGCACCTTCGACAACACCACCGTCGCCGGCGTCCTCGAGTACGAGGACCCCTGCCCCACCGGCGCCTCCTCCTCTTCCGGCAAGAACCTCCCCATCTTCACGCCGACCCTGCCGCAGATCAACGACACGAACGCTGTGTCCAACTTCACCGCGAAGCTCCGCAGCCTCGCGAGCGTCGAGTACCCGGCAAACGTGCCGCAGGAGGTGGATCGACGCTTCTTCTTCACCGTCGGGCTGGGCACGCACCCGTGCGCCGTCAACGGGACGTGCCAGGGACCGAACGGCTCCCGGTTCGCGGCTTCCATAAACAACGTCTCCTTCGTGCTCCCCACGACGGCGCTGCTGCAGTCGCACTTCACTGGCAAGTCCAAGGGCGTGTACGCCTCCAACTTCCCGTACTTCCCATTGGAGCCGTTCAACTACACCGGCACGCCGCCGAACAACACCAACGTCATGAACGGGACCAAGGTGCTGGTGCTGCCGTACGGCACCAACGTGGAGCTGGTGCTGCAGGACACGAGCATCCTCGGCGCCGAGAGCCACCCGCTGCACCTGCACGGCTTCAATTTCTACGTGGTCGGGCAAGGGTTCGGGAATTTCAACCCGATGAGCGACCCGGCCACCTTCAACCTCTACGACCCCGTCGAGCGCAATACCGTCGGCGTGCCAGCCGGCGGCTGGGTCGCCATCCGCTTCCGTGCCGACAACCCAGGTTTGTATTACCTTACTTCCCCTGCAATTCCATGCATGCATGCCTGGCGCATTGCACCCAGTTTCCAAGTTCGCACTCAGTATTTAATCTCCTTCTACGCCATTGATGTGCAGGTGTATGGTTCATGCATTGCCACTTGGAGGTGCACATGAGCTGGGGCCTGAAAATGGCGTGGCTGGTGCTGGATGGCAACCGTCCTGACCAGAAGCTCCCGCCTCCGCCGTTGGATCTCCCGAAATGCTAGACATGATCTGAACTCAAGATACCATGCTTCGCTTCACATTGTTATCCATCGATCGGATGTTTTGCTGCTTCGTTTGCTCGACCGGCCGGGTTGCCGTCAGTGTACGTCGTCGTGATTACTCCTTCCTAGTGATGTGTTTTTTGATTAATTGAGTTCTCAGGCGATTGACCGTGTTTGTCAGCTAGCTAGCTAGCTGTGTTTGGATGGAGTTCTTTACTTTGGTTGTGAGCAATTTTCTTTGGCAGGGCTTGACTCTTAGGACTGCTTCTTAATGTAACTCAAAGCTTGCCAACTTTTGTATCTTTTATGCATGTATCGCAATATGGTAATAAAGTGTAGCTGTGATTGATTTCTGTCTAGAAAATATTGTCTGGATCAATTTTCCTTTACACATTCAGTGAGTGTTTGCATGTGAAGCATTTATGATAGGCAGGACTTCTTAGCTTTTTGTTACTACCGTAGAAAAGTTCATCACAAATAATTCAAAATATCATCACAGATGATTTCATGAGCCGTCTGAGTTTATGGGGTAGTAATGACATAAGGTCATCACCGACGGCTCTCAAACCGTATGTGATAGTACTATCATGGACGGTTATTAACTCATAACGGTCTGTGTATCATCTAGATATACTATGTTACTAGTCGACATCCTTTAACTTTCTAGACGGTAAAGCTTAATAAATAAGAGACCAACCTCTGATACTAATTGTAAGATTGAGGAGGTCGACTAGAAGGGGGGTGAATAGACGGATTAAAAATTCTCTTCCAATAATTTGGCTAAGACCAAGTATATAATTCGGAAGCTTAACTCAAATTGGTTTAGCACAAGCAAAGCCTAAATATATTATGTTCACTTAAGTACACCAACACTCTAAGTCTATGTCAAGCTTTGCAATACTAGTATGACAAATAATCAATTTAATTCTATAAATTTAAATTGCTTGAATGTAAATAGAGCACAAGAGAATAAACCACAATTAACTCGATTCCTTTTTACCATGGTGTTTGGAGACTTGCTGGTTCTCCTAGTCCACGTTGAGGTAAGTCCAAATGAATTGGGCCAGCTCCATGAATTAAGCCAAACGCATCAATCCACTAGTGGTAGCTCTTTCCCACTTCGGGTAGGTGTGCTCTAACATTCACAAATTGTCAGGTCTTCTCACATGCTTCTTTGAGAAGATCACTACGCACGACGTCTCCAATGCCGTCTAGGAGTCAGAAACCTCCAAGAGTAACAAGTCAAGCCCCTCGTTTGACTCTCACCACATGCAACGAATGCAAAAACTCAAGTGGATATGAAATTCATCTTTAGATGCAACACATGCAATCTAGAGCCCTTCTCCTTACTTACAAGATGTAACACACGTACAATAGAGATGAGAACCTCACAGTCTCTTAAGAGAGTGAAATGGAGTGCCAAAAGTCTTTCCCCAATCAGCCACAAGAGAGTATTTATACCCCACACACAAACTAGCTGTTGAAAACAAAACCCTTAAAAAATCAGGATTTCCTGTAGTTTTGCCATTATAATACTGGAACTGCCGCTCATCTCGCAACGGTCAGAAAACTAGCCATTATTTAGCACAATCGGAAGTAGCGCTGCACAAAGTTCGGTACTACCGAACATCGGAAGCACCGCTTCACATATGCGGAACTACCGATTTCCTAGGGCGGCGAAAATCTTCCAAAGGTGTCTCTCTAGAAAAAACGTACTGCGCATGAGTCGGTACTTTCGTCGGCCTGTCCGACCGTGCAACACATGCTGGTCTAACCGCTGACCGGTCGTACCGCACAACACATGCCGGTGCTACTGAAGTCCAGTCGCACTGTGCAATACATCCCGGTACTTCCGACTTTCGGTCGTATTGCTTAATACATGCCGGTACTACCGTTTTTCCTAAGTGCACATACTTCAACTAAATTACAAAACATATTCGCAAATTATAGTACCATGCGCGCAAGGATCAAACCATGATTCTCAACAAGTTGCAAAACACATTTGCACACTTTTAAAATCATGACACAAAGTATAGGTATATGGACTCTTCACGTTTGCAAAGCACATTCACAAACCTAAGTCACACGCTACAAGAATTATGTATAAGTTTCAGCCATTTGCAAAACACATTTACAAATATAAATCATATACCACAAGGAGTAGTAAACATAGACTTCAAATACTTGCAAAACACATTTGCAATGTATAGTCCATGTTACAAGGATTCAACACATAAGCCTCAACTATTTGCAAAACACATTCGCAAATACAAGCATCATGCTACGGGGAGCTAGAGTGAGTGAAGTTGAGCTATCAACACATATTGAGACTCAAACTACTAGACATGACCCCTCTTAATAGTACGGTAATCTATACTAGCAATCCAGTCTTCCAAACAAACATCAAGTTCGATAAAAGACGAGGAACACATCCTTAGCCCTACCTAGTCATACATTTGCCTTGAACATCCTCGTGAAGCTTGATGACGCACATCCTCGCTTCAAGTCAGGGTCATTGCCTTGACTTGATGATCAACTCATGATCATCTTCTTGTGAATATGCATCAACTCATGATGCATCCTTTTCTTGATAGCCTTCAACATATGAAGTCATCTTCTATCATGTATCTTGACTTAATGATCTTCAATACATAAAATCATCCCAAGTTATCCGTATTTGTGAAACCTAACCTATTCATCCAACTCATAGAAAATGTTAGTCCGCAAATCAATTATCATCAATTACCAAAACTTCACCATTAACTCATAATGGAGGAACTAAATTCTACAATATTCTCTTTTTGGTAATTCATGACAATCTCAACAAATAATGAGATAAATATCGAATTGTGAGTATACAACATGTACACAACACCTGTATACTCTAGGATAAGTTTTTTTAAGTAATTAACTCATTTTAATGAAAGTGTTTGTCTTTGAGATTAATTGTTACCAAATCTATAACATCCGGCTGTCATTAATCATCCAACCATTAACACATAATGGAGGAACTAGATGACAACCCGATTATGAGTATATATGAACTACATAAGCTATACACAGTGAAAGGGTATGTTTCAAAGTAAAGATCCTTAATATGTGGAAGAAGGAACATGGATCAATACAAATAAAACCACAAAACGTAGAGTGAACTCCCTTTAAATATATGCATACAAGAATGTATAGTGAAAAATATATGCATATATTCAAGTTAGACTATTAGGTGAAATTCAATCTATAATTTTGGATCCGAGGAATGTAATAGGATATAAGAATATGATGTCGGATACATACCTCTTACGATTTTCACCTTTTCATCCAAATGAGATTTAAGCAATATCATAATCAATAAACACGTTAGTCTCACAATTACATTTATCATTATATCCAAAACCATTTGTCATTATCACCAAAGCCATTTGTCATTAATTACATATAAATGAGACTAGGCAATAGTATAGTTGATAAGCAAGTTAGTCTCACAATTGTATTTGTCAGTATCACCAAAACTAATTTAATGGAGCTTAAACTTACACTGGCGGCTGATGGTGGCACTACAAAAATAGAATTTGTTACTTTCAGTGGTATTACTACAAAGTGTTATATATAGGATTAATGTGTACTAACGAATACTAGAAAATCTAGATCGTGTCACAGGGCGTTGATCTCCCCCTTGGATTTTTGTACTGTAGCAACTTATGAGGCGAATGACTTATGTGATTCAAAAAAGTTAGCCTTAGTCATTGCAAAAGAAGGAAAAACTACAATAGAGTTATATAAAGAGGAAATATGTTTACCTGTCGATTAATTATTGAACAACTATGAAGTAGCTTTTGGTCTTCTTTAGGGAGTCAAGGTATATTGCCTTGTTCTATTTTGGTATAACTACAATTAGAATCCAGTGGGACCTGCACAAGTACATCGTCATGGTCATTAAACATAAGTTTGTGTTGCTTATAAAGTACAAATCAACAAGTATAGCTACTAGTGCAGCACTTACCTCTGGTTGTAGGGTATAAGTATGAATTCTTTGTTGCGGTGAGCCGTGAATGCCTTCGCCATGTAATTCTCGACGAAGGATGTATTCTCCTTGATGGTATCCATAGAGACCAAGTGTGAGTCGAGAAAACCTACCGGTGATTTTGTTAATCTGACTTTAGTCACCATGTGTGTGTGTGTATACACAAAAGCAATGAGTTATATATGATATTTCGGTATTACATGAACGTAGACCTGATTATATACACTTACAATATCCAGCATTGAATGAGTGAGGCGCCGAGGATGTCGAGTTTGAAAAGAAAGAACAAGTCCTTGAAGGTCACTGTGAAGACGCAGTCATAAATATCGTGCTGAAGATAATGCGGCCTAAACTTGATGTTGACACCCGAGCGCCGTTGTCCCTCCGGCTTGTTGGTTTGTTCCATGTACATACCATGCATGCAGTCTCTGGCTATATGTAGCAAAAATAATTAATTGAATTGAATTAAGTAGAAATAGACTATAAATTACCTAAACCAAAAACCCTAAATCATGCTAGATGCAAATAATCTTCTCTCTACAACAAGCTAGATCTAAACCATCTTCAATTCTCCTTTCACCAAAAGCTAGATCTAAAATATAATGTAATTAGAAATAAATTACTAACCATAAATAGTTAAGAAATTAATGGATCTACAATCACTCTTACCAAATCCACAGCCTCCTTTCACCAAATGGTCTCAAAACCCTACCTCCTTAAAGCAGAAGCCTGTGAGAATAGATCTTGATTTTAAGACAGATCTGTGAGGGTCGACGAGTCTGTAATTAATACAGTGAAATTATCATAGAAGTTTTTTTAATACAAACCATCTATGATGACTTAATTATCATAGATGGTTTTTAATATAAACCATCTGTGAAGTATTACAGACGGTTCAAAGAAAAAACCATCTGTGATATTTGATAACATCATATATGGTTTTTGTTAATAACCGTCTGTGATACTTGATAAACGGTTTTCACCATGAACCATCTGTGATATTGGGTAGGTTCTTTTGGGCTAATGGTTTATGGTTTATGGCTTAAATATTTGAATTATGTCTGTTTGCAAGAGGTAGTACGTATAGAAAATAGTCGTATGTGATTTTGGCCAGTACAGCTAAACTCGGTACACTTTTTACTACAATCTTTCTATCGACCTTGTCTTGAAAAAATACACTGTTTAAAAGCTAGTTATTGTAGACAGTAGAGTATAAGCCAACTTTAAGCTAAAAAGAACCTAGCTATTATCTCTTCACAGACGGTTTTTAGCACTGGCACCTACACAAATGGTCTCTAAACTAAAACCATCTGTGATTTTATTTAATACTGACGGTTTTGATTACCCGTCTGTAATGTAGCGTCTAGTATTAGCTTTTTTGTTGTAATGTGTGCTTAATATTGCATATCTATTTTGCATAACATAAGCATCAATTGATATTTAAGCCAACAAATTACAATCTAATAAAAGCTGCTTTAAAATAAAGGGAGAATAAAATATGCTCTTTTCTTCTTCACAACAGCGCATCAACTACAATAATTAACATTATGCACCTAACTACCAACGTTCTTTTTTACCCATCATTTTGAACGTTGGTACAGTCTCTAATGCACCCGTTTGACTTTTACCTTTTTCTAAATTCTAATTATATGTTGAAAAGCTGTTTAAAAATATAATATCATGGAAGCACTTTTGATGATAAATCTACTTTAATTTTCATGTAACAAATCTATATTTTATATATATATATATATATATATATATATATATATATATATATATATATATATATATATATATATATATATATATATATACACACACACACACACACACACATACATATACATACACATATACATACATATACACATACATATACATATACATATATACACACACATACACACATCACCTAAACGAACTTGTCACCTCTCTGTATTTTTAGACGAATGCTAAGGAGATGTACTCGTGCGTAGATGTGGTATACGTGTGTGATAATGTGTGTGGGCATGGCGTAAAAACCACTAACCCCTACAGTTAGTACCTGTATGTTAGAAGTTGTTCGATCTGTCAGACAAAACGATATACTACTTGGCAAAAATCAAACGCTGGGCATGATCGGTTCGAGCATCTTTGTCGTCGTTGGATCATGCTTGGGAGGAGGAAAAGGGGTAGGACGACGACTTGGCACGCATGTAACCAAACTACTATGGCTAGTAGCTATCTAGCACGTGCAATCCTTTTTACTTACTCCCATGCATCCATGAGAAGCTACCCAATGCATGCATGCGTTGCACTGCAGGTCCAGTGGAACGCAAGCAATTTCGACATAAGAAAAGACGGACTTTATGTGGTCGACATGGACACTTCACTCTCTATAAGTCGATATATGGCCTTTTGTTCCCTTAAACTAGCAGGATAATGTGCGCATTTGCGTGACTAGATTTATTTTAAAGTTTTAGTATCAAATAATATAATATAGATAATTGAGAATATTTTTACGTATCTTATAGGTTCATTAGGATTTTAAGGCATCATAAACATTGGAAATGACAATAGAAGCTCAAAGAAAAAACAACCTAAGAAATATAATTCAAGTATGAGCTTGATGGAAGAAAATCATTAAGCATACTAAGTTGTTCAGCTTCTTAAAAACGTAAGCATTGTCCATCATGCATGGATCATGTAGTTGCATGCTCCTATTCTTCCTCTGTTAGTTACTCTTTTTCTAGATATATGCATACACATATACATCTATTTAATCTCAAAGCAATACGTTAATTATATGTGATGCATATTATCTTATTAGTTTACATGATATTAAAGTATATTACTCACGCAGACACCGATGCACCATGAGCAAACTACCTTGAACTTATAATTCCTCACACGCCGGCTACCCCACTGAACCATGTGTCTTCTATCTCTTCTCGCCACTACAACTTTTGTACTTCAACCACCAGCAGCACGTTCAATTCTTGATTGATCCCACTTAGCTATTACCCATTCCGATATAATCTCTTAGCTGCTACCCATTCCAATACAATTCTCCACTACATAGCTACCTTCTACTTCTCTTCAATTATTGTGTAATACTAATTGTTGCAACATCAAACATGCATATACATGCAACCGTCATTGATCCTTGCCAGACACCCGTCACACTCTTTTGGGGTTGCCCTAAGCCTATTCCCTATGACTGTTTTATCTCTACTTCAAGCTCTTTGTTCCTCTGCTTTTGTACACCTATGCTTCTATTTGTACATATATATGCATGTATATACACATGTCTGACGTTATACGTGCTCGATGCCCCTCTTTTCCCATGTCGATCACTCCTCTTCTTTGACATTGGCTACCTCAAAAGTGTGACTTCTCCACTAACCGCGATGACCTTGCATCTTACTGATGTCGGCATGTCTGCTTTAGTCATTGTCTAATGATGTGGAGAATCTTTTCGCTACTATTGGTGACGTCGTCTCCCACACCAGTGGTGGCACACTCCTAGCTACCTGATGGCCCATATCGTTATAGTTTATCTCCAATGCAGAGGTTCATCTCCTCTCTTCCAAAGCTTTTCCATTATCGAGCTTATTTAGATACTGATTTCTTCAACAATGCTGGTGCTCATCACTCATCGTCGTGGCATTTGCCTCCTTTCACTCTGGCCTTCCTCTTCAATGACTTCGGTGAGTAGCACGGTATTGTCTTTGTCGAACGGCTAAGGTGGCAGCACAATATTACCCTCATCTCCCCACCATCGCCTCAGCTCTTCGCTTCCTAGTGGATTAATTCTTTCTTCTTGGACAACTCGATACTATTGCACTCTTTTGTGATCTCCTTCAACACTATCAAGCTATTCTTATTATAACTTCTATTTTTATAGAAAATTTCATTTGCTTTTTATTGCAATCCATATACAAATCAAATTGTTAATTTTATTAATTTTATTTTGAATTTTAGTTATTTAGGGATTTTACTTTGCAATTGTATGGAAATCAAATTACAAATTTCCTTTTGTTTTTACTCTGAATTTCAGGTGTTTTTTGTTGGAATTTGTATGCAAATCCAATTGCCACCTCTTATTTATTTTTTCTTTATAATTAAAGTTATTTAGAGATTTTACTTTGGAATTTGTATCAAAACCGAATTGCTAATTTTATTATATTTTTAATTCTAAATTTCAAATATTTTCAAATATTTGTTTAATTTTTATTTTGAATTATATTTGTTTAGAGATTTTACTAAGGAATTTGTATGAAAACCAAACTGCTAATTTTATTTAATTTATTTAAAATTTTAGTTATTTAATGCTTTTACATTGAAATTGTATGGAAATCAAATTGAAATTTTTTATTTTCTATTTCAAATTTCATTTTTTGGTTGAAATTCACATGTAGATTGGAATCAGGCGAATTGATGAAAGTTTTTGTATTGAAATTCATTTTTTTTGTTGGGGCAAATTGACGAATCAGGTGACCTTGCAAGCCGTGGATTGGAATGCCTATGATGATGTGCCAATCCGATCTTTGGGAATTGCCGTCTGTTAGTTGCCTGAAAATTTAGAAAACTTCAGTTATCTTTCCTTACTGCTGGATCTCCTTGCGATTCGTGCCGCGTGGATGGCGTTGCCATCCTCTTCGGCGATGGTGTACAGTGGTGGCAGTGACCGGTGGATTAGAGTTCGGGTTCACTTATTTAGGGTTTAGGTTCACCGATGCCTCCCTAGCTAAGGCGGGGATGGGTGGGTCCGGGTTAAGCTTTTGCATGAATCTTAGATCAATGCAGACGATTGAAAAGTGACTGATTTTTTTTGCAAAATTTCAGACAACAGACCCATGTTCTTTTTGGTCGATGCATGCGAGAACTGATGGAGTTAACCTACCAATTTTGCGTCGTCAGGTCGGTGTTTTGGGTAGCCGAATGTTAGCTACAGTGATACTGATACATACTGGCTTGCAATTGCAAATCTCTTTGGGCCCACAAGCTAGTGGGATTCGGAGGGCATGTGGAGCCTTGAATGCTTCGATTGCAAAAAGGGTATACTTGTCATGGGTGTAGAAGCACGTACATGAAGTACCGCAGCAAAGCATGCACGTACGTACGTAATTAAGTAGCCTACTTTCAGAAATGGAGGTTTGACAGTTGACACCGTTGTGATAACTTAATGATCAGGTGTCTAATTATAAGGCCACTGGATTAACATCAGAACTGGATGCATGCATATCTCAAAGCTAGTACAATGACCAGAAAAATCAACTTAGTCTTAAACAAAAAGCCAAGCAACTTATAAATAGCAAAATGGATTAGTGTTATACCAGAATAACTTGCTTATTATGTTATTGGGAGCCAAGCCCTACAAGGCCTTATTGATCTATGGGACCTTAGCGTCCCAAATAACTAGCCGAATTACTGGCTTAAATGCTATGATACACACGTTTATATTTGAAAATATAGTTATATTTTTTACGCAACTCTAATATCTATAATTAAAATTTTAGTTGTATATCATATACAACTATAGCAGCTATAGTATCTATATTGCTACAATTATTTTATTAATGTTCACCATTATAATTTAATCGTACTAAAATAAGCGATGTAGATCTTTTTCTCTCTTGATTAATTAATGAGAGAATTTCTAGGACATCTCCTTTTTACAAAGTAAACTTGGAATTTTCACTTTAGATTGAAGGAGGTACACCTTAAATCCTACCAATTATTTACGTACATTTATTATATAGATTTACATGAACGACTTCATCTATCACCCGTATCGATTTCGATTTCCATCATTAATCGTTCAACTCCGTATGTCTAGATCTCATGCATGGTTGTGAGTTCTGCGAACTTTGATCGCTTAACCGAAAGGCTGGAAAAGCGCCATTGGACTTACTTCGATTTGCTACTTTTCCACACTCTCATTTCGCCTTCATTATTTCTTCAACCATTCCCTAATTAACTTTCTATGAATATAACTTTTCAACAGCTATCTATGTAGGGTAATTAAAATATCCTAGATATATGAAAGTATTGAACAAAACAAACAAAATGAGCACAAAAAACGGAGATGATCATGTCAACAATAAATCTCTCTATTTTTTTGACGAAACAATTAGTTTTTATGCTTATTTATCTTGCAGCATGCATAGCGGGTCTGATACCAGACGGGACGACGTTGACTTGTTAGTTACGGCATGCACGCAGGCCGGTCGAGCTGATTTAATACTCCAAGCAAAATAGCAAAGCAAACAGCACTGTAATGACGAGCTGACTGTTGCGACACTCCAAAGCTAGAAGCCTTGAACGCAGCTGATCAGATACTCGAAGTCGCGAAGAACACTGATCACTTGCGGTGATCGACTCTCGTGCATTCCATGCATGGATCGACGGATCGACCAATCACCAAACAAGAACAGTGTCCAGTGAACTGCATGCACCTAATCAAAACGACAGAGAGGAACATCGTGGATCATTACCTCATTACTTTAGTTAATCAAGGCTAGGCTGCACTATATATATGGCACCTCCTAGTGGCATATCCTCACCATTCCAATCTCATCCTATTCAGCTGTCTACTACTCTACACTTCACTCGTCAAAAGAGCTCAAGGAGTGTAGAGGCGGCTTAAGATAAGATGGGTGTCTCCTCCGCTCTCCCTTCCACTCTCCTCGCCGCGGCCATGGTCCTCTTCTGACTTCTCCGTCGTGCAGGTCCACGGCGCCACTAGGCACTACACGTTCGACGTGAGTAGCATCTAGCTAGTGTAATAATTGACTTGCACTCTGTTTCTCCGGCCCTGTAAGTATGACACCTAATTGCTTGATGCTCCAAGAAAAAGTACTCGTGTAGTGTTGTTAGGCTGCAAGTGGATCATAGTCAAATGATTGTACTCCTAAACAACTTGGGCATCATCATCTCAGCTTGTTGCTCGGCTACAAAACTACAAAAGGGAATCGACAGAGGCGGACATCAGCGCTATTCTGTGCTGGAATCCGGATTGCCAGTACGAAAAACTGCAAATACAACGGTTTGTTTCGCTAGAAAATGGCAGGGCCTTGGGCTGACACATCCCTCCCCAGCCGCAGGTGGCCAGGCCCATAACTGCATGCCCTTGACCTTCCGGTCCTGAGGGCCAACCTGACGGCCCAGCCTGCTCCATCGCGGCAAACTTCGGCAGAAAAGACGTAGCCGTGGGAGGCAAACGCGCCGCTGCTCTGAGCAAACGGGCCGCTGCTCTGTGCCTTGAAATCTATTCTAGTCAGATGCCTGTGTGTTATAACGGAAAAACAAAAATCATACAGACAATATCTCTAGCCGTGCTGTTAAAGTCTAGCGTATCAGCTACACTACTATACACTAAATACTCAAGAGTCAGCACTATGATCCCATCATCCAAAAAAACACAATGAACACATGTTAAAACTTAGAGTACAATGGTACGAATCCTTTTCCTTTTTGTTTTTGATATTTAGGTATATCTGAGATCAAGAACGGAATGATCATAAAGGAAGTTAGCTAGTAGCAAATGTTTATCGGCTATTCGTGTTAGTTTGAGATAACTGGCAACTGATGCTTTAAATTAAAGGAGAATTGATGATTTGCCATATCTTTCTTTGCCACTTAATAAAATGCCCTGTGATGTCTCACTGACATGCGGGGCTAGGATCTGCATGTCAGTAGACATCATTTGCTATTTCAATGAAAGATAGGGTAAATCATCAATTCATCCTTAAATTAAAAGAGAAGGCAAAAAGAATCTCAAAATTTATCACATAGTTTTAGAACCAAGTGCATGACAGAGAGAGTTTTAGTGAATCAAGTGAATAGATTAGATCAACTACATATAGAGTTTTTCCCTATTCTTCATAAGCTACAGTTCTATGGTCCCCAAGTCTAATGAATCCAGACAATCTGAAAACAATGGTCGAGGTGATCCACCTTTAACTGCCTAAGAAGCTAGATTTCTCAAGTATTAACCACTGGTTTACGAATTACAATATCATCACAAATATAACCCACCATTTTCCACATTAACCACCACTAGTTATAACCTAATTTCATGTTTTAGATATCTGATGTATTACGCTAGGCTAGATTTCTGCACTTGCTTCCGCATTTGGTCCCACCAGTTGACAGCACAAGCAGTCAAGCACAACACACAACCATTGTGCAGCAATGTTTCACCAAATTACGAGACAAGCAGCATAAACAGGGTATTTCAGTGTGATCATACAGCTTCCTGGATTAGTTTAGGTATATACCTAATTCATTGGATATGAAACTGTTGCTATCACGAGCGAATATAGTACTACCATACGATGAGGAATGCATCGATGACGATTTCTTACCACAACAGAAAATAGCAGGTATACAAAGATTTGCTAGAATGCCGTAGACTTGTTATTATTTCAGTCAGTGTAGAAGATGATTCTAGAAAATGAAGCGATCCTATTGAATAAATGTTTTAAGATTCTCTAAAACTGTTCAATAATGTTTGGAAACTGATGGCAAGGATGCCTCCACTTTCGCAGGAGAAACTAAAAGCACCACATTACACAAAAAAAAAATAGACAAATCATATCACAAGAAGATATTTGGCCAGACGTTTCAATGTCAAAAACCCTTTTTGCCACCTTTTGTATTATAATTTCACAATAAAGCACACATTTCCCGACTTTCAAAGTCCATTTTTATCATCTGTTTTTTGTTAACTCTGAGCCAAATTTTCTGGCCTTTGTATTAGTTTTTGAGAATCTAGACTGGTTCAAATATTACCTTCATTTTTCATCCATCAATAAAGTCTTCAAAGAAATTTATAAAGGACATTGTTGGAGGAGTGACTACACCTTTACCCATTCAGCCTACTGAGCCAATAGGACCAGTACACATGTAAAAGGACATATGCACCCCTAGCTCGATGGGCCCTAGCAAATGTATTTGTGTAATCTGACTTTATGGTTATATATATAGGACGTTGAAATGGGGCACCATAGTATCTGGTCACCAAGTCTCCCTGCCATTGGATTGTTTTTAGATGCGTAAAAGTGTAATGATATATAATATATCAGGCAAACCCATTAACATTCATTAATTCAAAAAGACGTCAATTTGAAAAGGAAGTTATTGATTTATCATGATGAATCAATCATTAATGAAAAATCTTAATCATAGATGGAAAGTCTCGATGATCATAGAGTCTGGGCATCGTGGTGCCCATATTATTTATACTATATATATAGCCCTGAGGAAGAAAGAATCCAAGGTAGAGACAGTTCATTTTACTTATTCCCACTTCTAGTGTAGGCAAGGCTCTAGGCAGCCCCTAGTAGGCTTCAATAGCCCCTTTTTTTACTGTTTGGCCTGTAGCCACAAGAGATATATAATATTATTTATCAAATGTTTTTTGTCTAATGTCGAGATGGTAGGAAGATTCTTAAACTTACTTCAGGAAATGCCAGTATTCATAGAAAAATATTATATGATAAACCTAACTACCATATTTGTAATTTTAACCATGACAGGCTTGAGAGCAATAGTTTGACGTAGAGAGAAATTTTCTGCCACCCAATAGATCATGATTATACATAGATAGAAATTTTAATCTAACAAACTGCATATAATTACTTTTGAATATGATATTTTCAATACTCAGTAAGGCCAATTTTGCATGTCTTCAGAAACATGGCAAAATTGTAGCAGTCGCACAACGAAATGGAGAAACTACACAAACTATTAATTTCGTGAACAACAGCTGCAAACATAATAAGATTCCAAGTTCGACAAAACGTAACCTCCAAGAGAACTAATCCCCAGTGAAATAGGATAGACAGGGAATCCTTCGTGTTCTGTCATTTCCTACAAATATGCTCTAGAGGAAAATGTTAAAGGTTTTGCAGTGGAAAACACTATTTTTCGAACTATAATATCTCACCAGGACTATCTTTTTGGTAACAAACAGTCAACCCTAAGACCTGAACTACACAGCTGCTCTCAAAGGTCTTTCCTCAAAAGATCTTAGATTCATAGTAAATAAAGATGGAAAATAAGAACCTCTGATAAAGCATTAACAACAGACAAGCCAACATCATGCAGCCCACCAGAAACAATATAGCCACTGTTTGAACCTCCAAATTTGCCTCCAGCGTGCATTAACACAGGATGAACAATATAATCTTTTCAGCTTCTAAAAGCTGTTTTTCGGTTTTTTACAGTAACTAGCTTTTAAACGGAGTATTTTTTCAAGATAGGATCTACTAGTTAATTATAGTACATACTTTATTGACTTCATTTATATTGATAAAAACCGTATTTGAGTTTCTGTTACTCTGTAATCTCTCATACAAACAGCCCAAAAACCACAAGCCACAGCCAAAAGCCGCAGCCAAAAAGAACAGGCCCAAGGTATTAGGTCTTCCAAGCTCACCAGTTGAGAGAGAGTAGAGAAAGGCTTTCCTTCAAAATTTACCTCAATCTAATAACAAATTCAAAAAAAAAGTAGCATTAAAATTTTTGTAGTCACCATCAAAAGCATCATAGTAAAAGTTGACAAGAAAATCACAATGACATGAAAACCACATAAGCTAATTCTGCAAGCGGAAGAATAATTTAAAATTTTGGGAGGGAGGCCTCAATAAATTACTTCCGGAGTACCTCGTATTGAAGTTCACACATTACTTCATACATGTCGCAATACGAACAGCTTTTTCAAGGAGACCTTTCGCTTTTAGCAACAGCATCTCCAAAGCTGAGAAGAGTCACAACACTATTTGCTGTCAATTCAGCAAAACATTGGTCCTTGTTAAAGTTGACACCATAAAAACAAATCTGATCGCAGATTTTCTTTCTCATGCTAGTAGTAGTTTCACATGTTTGAAAAGCATAATATGTTATCTTGGTTCAAGTCTTAACTGAACATACACAACATGGGCCTTACGGCCTATAGTTTTAAGTTGTTTGTGGTTTATAACTTTTAGATTGTCTATGAGAAAAAGTACAGAGTAACAGAAACTCGCGTGCAGTTTTCGTCGATATAAATAAAGCTATTACAGTGTATATTTTAATGAATTTATAGACTTTATCTTAAAAATACACTCCGTTTGAAAACTAGTTACTGTAAAAATATCGAAAAGCAGGCTTAAGAAGCTGAATAGAAGAGGTCCTTCACCAGTGTAATGCATGAATGTAGGGTCTGATTTGTGCTTACATGTTAACATTATTTTTTGAAGAGATACATGTTAACATTATGCATCATGTTCACCTGAATTTAGCCAAGCATTTGCTTTTGTTTAGAAAGAGACCGCTCCTAATCCTTCTAAGCTAAAATTTGGTATTGTTGCCTTGCGCTGTTACCATTTCTGCTTGAAACTATGCAGGAGTCTGCATAAGAGCATGTACAATACAAGATGCTTATATATGAATGCTTAAAGAGAGAGAATATAGCCACATCATCAAGCACCTATGCAAAAGTTATTTCCTCCAATGCAAACATCTCTTCCGTGGGTGCTTAGATGCTATAATATCTATTAATAGATATAGTTATACACATAAGCACCTACTAAGCACCGATGCTTATTTAAGCATCGATGCTTTAAAATAAGCACCTTATCTATCCTATGTGGCAAAAAAATCAGTTTTTTATTGCTAAGCATCTCTTTAAGAGACTACATTGTACATGCTCTAAGTAGTAACTGCAGCACCTCATGTGAAGCACTCACGAACTTGATTCTTCGTGAAAGACTCGTGATTTTGAAAACATTGATATCATATTTCGCTCTCCTAAAATGTACCACGTATCTATATTTTTCTTATGTATCTGCTTACATGGCTTTATCATTACTATAGTACTATATGATCTGCATTGAGTGACCTGCTTCTTGGACGTATTTTTGCTTTAGTTGTGTGTACATTTTGCGCTCACCAAGGTGCTTTAAAAGATTCTCGGTTCTTCTGTCATTCAGAACACTGGATTCCATTTAAAACATTTTGAGCACAGGCAATTTTTAAAAGGAACAAAATAAACTGTCTTAATAGATGTTTTGCATCTAAATTTTCTGTATTTTTCCACATGATGTTCATGACTTTTTCCTTCTTATGCAGCCTCCCCATGGGGGTGCTTATTATAGTTTGTGCAAATGCTCCAGCCGTACGATGCCTTGCTCATTTAGGTTTTTTTTGTGACTTATAGTTTATTTTTCACAGCTTGATATTGAAGCTAATTTATTTTACACTGTAACTACTGATGTCTTTTTTGGTATAATTAAATTTAAAAAAATTTAAAATAGAAAAAATAAGTTAGCACATCACGAAGAATATAAAGAAATTCAGAAAAAACAAAAAAACCAAAAAATGAAAATAAAAAATCAGAAACCAAATACTGAAGCTCGGGCCAGGTCTTATCTAAAGATTCAACTCTTCAGTTGGTGAGCTAATTCTCTCAGCACTGTGATCGTTTCGGCTTCAGCTTCTGACTTCTGGCTTATTTTTCACTATTCATAAATTCGTCTTTTTCTGAACTTTTGGCTTTTTTTGAGCTTTTTTGCCCGTTCTTTTTTCCCGTATTCGTTTACGTTGTCTGTGATGGGCTAACATATTTTTTATATTTTTTAATTTTTTTAAATTTAATTATGTTAAATATACCTCTGTCAGCTACAGTATTTTTTCAACCAGCTACAGTGCTTTTCAGCCATAAGTCATCAAAAATAAGGCCAAATGATCACCATCTTAATTCCGACAACTTTCTTCCATTCTACTGGTAGACGTGTTAGCTCTGATTTTGACGTCTGCTCTGATATGCACAGCTGAGCTGAGCATAACTGTTGTGCTTTCAAATCACGAGCTTTCACGTATATTGATGTCATTAAGCTACACATCAGTGACGAATGACTTAGACTAGGGTATTTAGGTCCACTCTAAAAAGTTTAACCTTCGGATTTACAACTTTAGCGGTTGATTTTTGACTAAAGTTATATCATGGTGGCTATTAATTTTTTTATAAATCATTTAATTAAAAATAAAGAAAAAAATCATTATATCATCACGAACAATATAAAGAAATAAGGATAAAAAAAGAAAAACCAAAAAGTTAAAAAAACCGAAATTAGAAGTGGATGTGTTCTAAGTGATTTTTAATTTAAATAAGCCAAAAAAACAAAAAGGCAGAATTTAAAAAACGGGGTTATATGGTACGACTGGTTGTTGCACTGGAAAAATCATTATCCAGCTGTACATTTGAGATGTACTTAGCTTAACATCAACCACCAGATGGGACATGGTAGTTAGGTCTTCTCACTCCAGTATTTCACTGTGATCCTAACCGACAGAAAAATAAAAGGGGTGGCATCCAAAGCAGTGAGCTCCAAGACCTCTAGTGAGGGCGGCTAGACCTCTAGCTTAATGATGGTCAGACCTCTAGCTTACTAGCGGTCAGACTGAAATGAACAGTAAAATCAGGAGATGACAGTAATTTCATCACTATTTTAAATCTAAAAACCATGTAACTTTTGATTAGTTGATTCAATGACTTGAAATTTTACATACATCTTCTCTACGATGTCAGGAGCATATTCCTATTAACGATTAAGAAAATCATTGCCAAAATTTTGACCTTTTTCCGTTTCGAAGGAAGGATGCACCAAAACTGGGTAAAAGAGAGAAACTTTGATTTACCCTCACTTGTGAGTGCTAGATGGTTTAGGTGATTTGAGATGTGTTCTCACGTGTTATAGCAAGCTAGAACATAGCACAAATTCAACCTAAAACATTCACAAGAGCAAAATCTAAAAACCACCTCTCTTGAGAAAAACCGAGCAAACTCAAGAACTTTCTCTACATCATGCCTAGATGGATGTGATCTTGTCTCCAGGAGACATCTCTACCTCCTACATGTCCGGCACCACAAAAGCTTCGGAGAAGAGAAATAAACAAGACGACCACGAAAAATCAAAAGCACATGAGGAGACCCTTGCCACAACTCACTTGGACAAACTTTGGTATTCATTTCATTTGAAGAGAAATATTTACAGCCAATCCCTCAGGATAGCAGAGCTCTAAGCCTAGAGCACACACACAAGGCTCTAATACAATGAAGCATTAACCCTAATCTCTCAAGTTTCTCACAAGACTCAACTCAACATAAGACTTATATAGTGGAGGCTACCACCTTAAACCAACCAGCCACTTCTTAGTGGACACATCACTTACATATGGAAAAACTCAATAACCCACACATAAACATGTTTTACACTCTCACACACTTATATGCTTTTCAAAGCGTGACTTACAATGGCTCTACCAGCTCGATAAGTCATTCCATTCACAAAGACGTGACCTAAATTATTTAGACCAGCGCCACGGTTTAGCACACTGCCACTCCTCCCGGTTTCGAACAATTTCTCAAATTGTCACCTGTCGGTCTTCACGAAGATGCGACTGCATCCCCAAGCCGGTTTGACCGCACCGTCCCAGCGGTTGAACTGCCTAGCTAGGTTGGTCTGACCGATATCTCCAGAACAACAAAAAAATTTAAATTCTCGTAAATCAAACTGAAGCAATGAAAATGAGACATGACCAATATTAAATACTCACCACTCACACAGGAGGTTAACACCGTATGGTCTTACACTTAACCAATTTATTTGAGCGATGCAAGACATTTTTTGGATAAAAAAAATCTGGCCTCATTTGGGAATTGAAGGGTCATTATCAACAGCTCTGCCTTGAACGACAAAAACTATACGCCAATCCACTGATGAAAAGAAGTCTTAGGTATATATGATACTATTTCAAGAAGAGACATGAATACAAACGGACAGAATTGGTTGTGCATTTGGGAGCCTCCAGTACAATATCAATTTTCAGTGAGCTCTAATTGTGTCAGGCTAGCCATTAGTTGTTGCGCTGTCGTTGTAATAATTCTTCAATGGATTTTCCTTTAAGCTTACCATACTTCTAAGCATGGGAAGAGACATCTGTGGCAGATAGCCTTTAATTTGTCAAGATCCTCAACCTGATCAGTCTCCGACAGGCCAGAAGCCACAGGCCTTCAAAGACCGGTTGCTGTGACCGTGGACAGCGCAAAGGAAGTCTCAAGTAGCGGCTCGCCTGATCTTCTGAGGTGATTTGCTGCCTCTTCGCAAGGCGCCCTGCAGGAGCATTGGTTTCTTTCAGGACCAAACTGTTAACCGGTATGTGTATAAGTATGCTTTGTATAGCTCTTGTTTCGAATTCTCTCGTACTTTTGTATTTCTCCAAGAAATTGATACATTATCCTGAACATTTAGGAGTTATAACAATAACATATCTCTACTAATATAAAAGGAGAGATTGTCCATTCACCACCCCTCTCCTCCCCACCCCGTTTCCACCGAGCGTACTCACCAGAGAAAACCAGCTCTCAAGAAACCACATAAATCTGGTGTGGACTGACAGATGGCTACGTCGTCAGCCACTCCTCCAGTTTGGTTGCCCAACCGGTCCTTAACCAATGTTCCGAACCTAGCCGCACACCGTTCGCCACTCCCCTTCCCTACCTCCAGCTGATGCCCTGATCACCATCTGCCCCTACCCTTCCACCACCTCCAGCCGCATGTTGTCTGCTTCTCCCCTTCCCTACCTCCAACCGCCACCTCGATCATGTCATCCCTTCCCCATCTGCAACGTCACAGCCGCCACACGTCGTCCGCCCCTCCTATTCTCAGCTCCAGCCGCCACCCCGATCTCGTCACCCCTTCCCCATCCGCAACGCCGCAATCGGAGCGCCAGCTATCGCACGCCGTTCGCCCCTCCACTTCCCCACCTCCAACCGCCACATGTTGTCATTGCTCCTCATCCTCCCCTTCCTCCATGTCGCCGGCTCCACTCATCCCGATCCTCTACATCGTGTCTCCACTGTGCTCAGTGTCGAAGAAGAAGGCGGCCATCCCAACTAGATCCATCGTGATAGAGCACGCTACCATCGGATCCACGTGTCACCGGGCCCGTCGCCACTAGATCCACAATCCCCGATGTCACCACCGTTGGATGAACCGTCTCCGAGGTCACCGCCTTTGCATCTGCCTGGTACATTTCTGCCTCCCCCTCCGGTACATCTCTATCTCCACCTACAGTACTCCGCCGGGGTCATCGTGCTCCAGGCCGGTATCCCCAACCCCATGACAGCCTACCATATGATCTCAGGGCCATCATCCTCGACACTAGCGTTCTAAATTCTAACAGGAGGACGATATATGGAATATAAGGTGGATTGGATTGAGTATGTATTTACTGACTCCGCTAGGATTATTCTCCACGTTCTGCTCTCTGACACCAACTACCTACGATCATTACATATTGATGGCATTCACTGCAATATGGGGCCTTCGGCGTAGCCTTTTCAATTTGATCTGTTTGGAACTAACAAATGCGAGAAAAGTTTCAGTCACCACGTCAAGCATTTCACCTTCATGGAATTCTTGTTTTTTGTAATGTACACCATATACCTCTTGATGATGGGCGTGGATGGCTCTTCTGCTTCTACGGTGGTCGATCATGCTCTCCCTCGTGACGGTCAAGCAAACAGCACCTTGTGGAAAGCAGCCTACATTGTACTTTCCTCTTTCATGATGGTCAGGCATCTGTATGCTTGGGCTAGAGTATGTTGCACTTTGGCAACTCATTCTCATTCGTGGTATATATATACTTGCTTATTCCTTTTTTAGAGAATGTATGCCCTATTAATTTATTCCAAATTCCAATGCAGCTCGCTACACAGGGAGCGATAGAGACTTGGAGCAATCGGACTCGATTAGCCTCATATATTTGTTACAGAGGTAGATAACTGCTCTAAAACAATGGTTATCCAACGTATCTCATCATATTTTGGTTTTTTCTAACCTTAATGTCGTTCTTTGCATTTTCTATTTGATAGGTTTGCGAACATATGCACACAGAAAGATGTATTGGATCCCAGTACAGATAATGTTCATCGTATTCGCCAAAGACTTGTTCATGATACGGTTTTAGATTACGTTTGCTGATATGTATCACCCTCTTTTGGTACTCCATTGCAACGTAGGAATACCCTACTAGTATGAAAAAGGTAGAGTTAGATTCAAAAAATGCATACCAACAGGGTCTCATTATTTGGTTTGAAACAGTTTAGAGTTCTTTAGCAGAGCCTATAATCATGTGCCACATTTTAAGTGGGCACATGGAAGTATCCCTGCTCCAACGAGTTTCTGCTTATGATTTCTTAATTTTGTTTTTTAGTTTGTTTGGATTTTTTGGGCTTTTTGCTTTTTTATTTTCTTTATTTCTTTGTATTGTCCGTTGTGTTATAATTTTTTTATTTTTTAAAATTTAATTACGCTAAAAAACTAACAAAGTATATTCTTAACTATTACAGTAAAAAATAAGCCTCAGCTTATAAGGCTAAATAGGCACCTTAGTTGGTTGCTAGCTTGCTATGTAGGGTTGGCTAACTGCACGAAAAGGATCAGGGAAGAGAACTACACGTCAGGACCGAAGTAAGTAGACACGCGTGGGTGCGTGTACGCAGATGCTGAAATAAAAACAATCGTAACTGGTTTTATACGGCAGAGATGCATGGGGGCATCGCGAACAATTCCTCCGCATTCTCTGACCAACCAGACCGATTACAAAAATGATAAAGCTACTATGAGCATGCTCATATCGGTCCTGCTTATATTTTTTTTGTTTCTAAAAGTTAAAGGGAATACAAACATCTTAATTTCTATAAATTGTTTCTATCAGTTACTTACTATTTATCATCTACTACTTTTTTATTTTTATATATTGTTACGTATTTGATATTTTATTATATCACAATTCCATAAGTCGTATGGCGGTCTAAATGTTATAGTTTTTTCATTCCACCATTTTCTTACATAATACATTATTATTTATCCGTCACTTCTATTCGCCACTGTTATTAATCAGCTGTATGTAGAAACCAACGGCAAAAATCAGTATAAACGGACGCTAGGCTCTTCCTTAATGCCCCAGTGGCGAAGAGATGGCCCTTCACTCTGACTGCAACTTTGTGGTATGGTATCATACCAGCAGGCACAGCGAGGGGGAGGGAGGTGGTGGGACTCCTCATTACAGCCTTTTTCCCTGGGCGCCCCAGCAGCACAGCTCACCTCACTACTCCAGCGGCAGCAGAAAGCAGCAGCACGCCATGGCAGAGGAGAAGAAGCACAAGCACAAGCAGAAGAAGGAGCAGAGCGCGGGGAGGCGCACTTCAAGCCGTGCGCCGACGTGAAGGGCATCCGTTTCGGCGGGCAGTTCATCGTCAAGTCGTTCACGGTGCGGCGCGCGTCGCCGCTGGAGCTGCTGCGCCTGCTCGACATCCCGCCGTCGTACCTGAGCGAGTGCCAGAGCCTGCCGTTCCCGTCCACCACCACCTACATGCCCACCAGCTTCACCATCCTGGCGCACCAGGCGTGGCACACGCTCACGCTCGGCCTGGGCACCAAGAAGTCCAAGGTGGTGCTCTTCGTGTTCGAGTCCGAGGGCATGAAGGCCGCCGTGGACCAGCTCTGGCCGGCCATGATCCCGCTCGGGGACGTCAACAAGAAGCTCATCCGCGGCCTCACCGGCAGCGAGATGGCGCGGTTCAAGTTCAGGAAGGGCTGCCTCACCATCTACGTCTACGCTGTGCGCCGGATGGGCGCCGCCGGGTTCATGTGCGCCGACGACCTCAGGAGGATACTGCAGGCCGTGGTGGAGCTCAAGGATTTCTTGGATCACACCGCCATGCTCGCCATGCCCAGCCAGAAGAGCATCACCTTGCAGTCCAGGGTCGCGGTGGCTCACTGATCGAACTGCGTCTCTGATGAGAGGCTACAAGAGTCCCTTGATCCATTTCTTGCCTGCAGGTACTCTTGGCCTGCAATTGCAAAGGAGTCTAATTCTTTTCGGTTCAATTGGTTTGTTCAATGTCGGTGTCTCACTCCTCTGCTGGGAGCTTGTATAGATCTATTGAGCAAAATCTTTCAAGGAATTAAGGGTAGCCCCAGGATTTAAACTAAAAAGTTATGGACTTGCAAATTGCCCAGTTTTTCTTTCTGAAATTCTGCTATTAGATATTGGAGCTACCCAGAGAGGGAAAGTGATCATGAGAGAAAGTGGATGCTATTATATGTTTATGTGGGAGGCAGCCATCATGTAATCGGTACAAAAGAAACATATGCTCTCTTTTTACCTAAGTAGTGAGACTATCCTGCTTCAGGTCCATATGGACCAATGCAAGGAAAATTTTGAGCAGGAGTCCAGACTCCCAGACTAAAGCTGGGAGTCGGGTCGAGCTTATCTATGCTAGCCCAAGGCCCGACATGGCGCAGGCACGCCACGTGGCGAGCCGTGCTGGCAGGGCATGACACGGCATGGCATATCGTGCCGTGCTAGGGGCGGCATGGGGACACAATGCAAGACGCCAGCGGGCGGCCGCCTCGCCTTGGCCTCACCTCCCGCCTCTCGTCACTATCTCATGGGCACAAGCCATCACAGAGCAGAGAGAGAGAGTAGAGGGGAAGAAGTGTACCGGAGGTGGTATTGCAGTAATGACAACGTGCCATGGGGGCCATGCCAAGAGGAGGAGCTGTCGGTCGTCGGTCCCGCATCCCTTGTCAGTGCCTCATCGACTCGTCGCCTCGGCCTCGGCGCCGCCTTAGACCTCCCGCACTGTCTTCGGCGCTGCTCTGCCTCCTACCTCCCACGCCGCTCGCCCTCCCATGCCGCCCCGCCTCGGCGCCGCCTCCTGCCTCGGGTGCTCGGAGGAGAGGTGGTGATTTGGGGGAGGAGTTGAGAGGAGAGGAGAGGATAAGATGAGGGAGGTCTAGAGGAGAATGAATGGATGAGGTGTTCATGGCTAGTAAAAGACTTGTTTAATTGTAAAACTCCACTGGTAAATATTCATAGCTATTAAACATAAATTAGGTGTCATCCGTAAACTAAAACTTGTACATGTACGGATTAAATTCTCATATTGTCGTCTAGATAATTTCGGCATGTGCTTAAATACATAGATAGTTTTGCTAGTCGCATAAAAATTGTAGAAACCCACTCATAATTATTCTGGATTATTCAAATAAAGCAGTAGTTGTTGGAAGATTTAAAACATGTATGTGATTAAATAAAATTACGCGTAGCGATTAGTAGTTTAGTAGTTTTCCAAATTAATGCAGATTCTTTCTATATACAAGTGTTTAGTAGTTTTCCAAATTGATAATCCTAAACTTGTCTCAACCTAAAAAGCTTTTATTTTCTATATACATCATGAAGATGAGGATAAGAATGAGAAAGAGGATAAGAAAGAGAGAATAAAGATTTGAAGAAATGTTAAATTACATGCATACAATGTATTTTGTTAATAACACTTATACTCTACTTATGTACTTATCCCTACTATTACTCTCCTTTGTCTAGAGGATAGTCAACTCGGAGACTCACTCGGTATGGACACGGCTTACCTTGAAGAATTCTATTCGGAATGGGAAGGTGATGGGTATGGAAACAAACCATATGAGGTGGATGCCTCATACGAAACTTAGGACGACTAGTTGGTCACCAATAGTACAGGTATGACCCCGTGATGTATATAGAGTTTACCTTATGTCCTTATCTGTAGGACATGATGTGTAAGTATATGTTAGGCGAGAAGTCTACTTTTGGTATTGTAATGTTTTCCGAGCCCTAGTAGCTTTGTACTAGACTATAGCCCAGTGTGACTATGATTATGTAATAATCAGTTCTCTCTCTAATTATTATTCCATTGCAATACTCTGGTAGGCTTATTATTCGTTGGTTACGATTATAAAATATAAAGAAAATACCACTTTCCCCCGAAATATTTACGTCATTACGTGTCTATGTTTTTACACAACTAATTCAATTTTAACTAGTTTTTAATAAGACGGATATGAGAGAAATAAAGATGACCGCCGCCGTCACCATCGTTGCCGTCGTCTTCATCGTATATAGTTACTTCGAACTAGGCTTGGCTAGCACGGCACGAACGCCGGCACGACGAGATTTGGGCCGTGCCTGGACTTGACCGGAGGCGAGGCAGTTGGCACGGCACGCCGAGGTAATTGGGCCGAGCCGGCATAGTATGACGCATTCCGAAGCACGATAGATCTGTGTCGGCATGGTACGTTATAATGCCCACCTCTACTCCAGATTGTGCAATTCACTAGGGAAATACAGGTACTACACCCAAAAGGATTGGACAGATGGGTTTTGTCATGATCATGAAGGAGTTGAAGTTACTTGGGCAGGGCACTCAATTCAGTGACATGATAAGTTGTTGAGCAGCATGGGGCACCCACTACGCCCTTCATCATGAAGAACAAAAGCCATCTCAGCTCACATACTGCGGTGCAAAAGGACACTGCACCCCTTCCAGTAATCTGTATCCTAGATCTCTTCTCAAGCCCTCAGATCCTTTGTAGACAATATCGGATCTGTTTTTTTAGCTGAAGCTTATGATTTTTGGATACGATTTATAGCTTTTGGGCTATTCGTATGAAAGATTACAGAGTAACAAAAACTCGCGTAAAATACTCCATTTAAAAACTAGTTACTATAGAAAAACCGAAAACAACTTTTAAAAACTAAAAAGAACATACCATCACTGGCTACTGAGATACTACTAGCAGTCTAGTACTTCCATGTTGTGTGCTTTATTGACAAATTTTATGCATCCTTGGTATACTGTACTGTAAATGAGCATTTGCGTACTATTGGTGGTGAACCAACTGCCTAATAGCTGCAGCTTCCAAATATGTCTTTTGGTTTATGCTAAAATTATATTATAGTAATTGTTATGTTTTTTAGAAAAAAGAGAAAAAATAAAAATAACCATTATATCGTTACGGACAATATAAAAGAATAAAAGAGAAAATAAAATCCAAAAACAAAAAGCCAAGATAAACCGAAATTAGAAGCCGGCGTATTTTAAATGGCTTCTGATTTAAATAAACTGAAAGCTAGAATAAACTAGAAGTTAAAGTCGTTTAGAGCAGGATGATACTAAGTCTAAACTATCCGCTCAATACAAGAAGACACGTCTATTAAATTAGGAGTGTATGAAGCATACGCCGATCCTTATCACACTGATCCGACGGCCAAGTCATGAGCTGCATTCGGAAGTTTACTGCATCATGGGCCCTTTTTGGTCAAGCAAGATTGGTACGCTGGCCATGGCTCGGCATGTCAAGCTAATTTTTGGCCACCGAGTGACTGAGGCTATGCAAAAAAAGAAAAAAGACGATGAAGAAGCAGACGAAGAAGAAGGGAGGACACCTGCCTGCCTGCCATGCCATCATCTTTACATCGTGCCCCCCGGTGAGTCCTCCAATTATGTCACCGCCGGGACCCAGCCCAACCCCACCCGACCCAAACAGCAGATCGAGACGTATTTATGCGCTCATGTGGCGGTGCACGGGGCGCGCCTGGTTTGGCCGTCGGCGGCGCGTCGCGCGCTTCCGTCCTGTCCCTTGGGCGCATGTCTGCGGAGTGCACCAGACTTTTCTGCCTCCCAGTAGTCACCGTATCTTGCCATTCTGGGTTAAGCAACGGGCTTCGATACCAGGAAAATTTAATCATTTGTCACTCTTATAAGTAAAGTGGTAACAGATTTGCCACTTTGATCTGTTGTCAGTAACTCAGACGGACCCATATGTAAGTGACAGAGTTAATTGGCCAATCTTAAGAGTGGCAAAAAGTTGAAATCCCCTCGATACCATGCTCTTCGAGAGACATGTACCAGGTCCATGATGTCTATGATTATGTTTTGCGATGAATAATTATTATTTTTATTAAGTTGAATTTAAATTTTATAATAGTTTCGAAAAAATTAGTTTTGCTATCAAATGCTGGTGGTTACAATTGGAAGAAAACGGTCGGACCGGCGGTCCGGTGTGACCGGAGTTTAGGGCGATCAGACCGCATATGCGGTATGACCTTTTTCTAATTGGCGGTTGCTTTATTCCAGAGAGCTTGTTTTGAAGTTGAGCTTGTGTGGTAGGACCAACTATGGTTGGCAGTCAAACAGGGGATGAGTTTGCCGGTGTGATCGGTATTAGAAATGTGATCACACCGGGTGGCTGGTCAGACCGGCCAGTAGGTGGTGGTTTGACCGACACGATCAGACCGCGTGGTAAGGGCGGTCAGACCGATGGCAGCGGCCAGCTAGGATGGGTTGAGCTGAGTTGGGATTGAGATCAGTTCATGGCTTGGGAGATATAAGAGTTTGTGTTGCATGGCATGATGCATGTGTTTGACTAATGTGAGTCAAATGTATAAAATGTGTGCTCGATATTGTTGCTTGGCCTTTGGATATGCAGATGGTTTGGAGGACGTGGCGGTCAACGTCAATGAACTAGGACTAGATAGGGGGGCTAAGGTCCAAGTGGTGGTGTAAATCCGGGTGAGACTGCATGGCTTAAGCAGAAGTACAGAGAAGACAAAGATCATGGAGAGACAAGTTGGTATGTGTGGTGTGCTAAGTGGTGAGGCTGATGCACATAGAAACAATTCAGGTGAGTCCGAATTTGCGAAGACGTGATGGCTAGCCATTGGGCACTACGGGCTGCGTGTCAAAACATGTGAAGATATTTTTGAGATGAAGATGAAGACGAAGTCAAGAGAAGATGCTTGGAAACTTTGTTGGGGCATTTTGAAAAATGACTAAAATTTAACTTGAGGTCTACACCAAAATCGTGGCGCGGGGAAGTGCAAAGGAGATGGTTTAGGGTTAGGATAGAGACAATTGTGTGGAGTGGATTAAACACTAGCGTGTTAGTGGGTTGGTCCTTGTAAGCGCTTTGAAAAGCGTACTTGAGTGTGTAAAACTCGTGTTAATGGAGTTGACGGGTATCTCCAGTAGGCGTAATGGGTTGGACAGGAAAGGAGATGGTAGCCTCAATGATTCTAAGGTTTAGTTTTTCTTTACTACCTTATTTTCTTCCATGGTTGAGAGTAAGAGATCTTGAGAGAGCAAAGGATAATGCTTTGGCTACACCTTGTAATCATTCATAAGCATGTAAACTTCATCCTCTAAAATAGATCAAAATCTAGTCTCAAACATGTTATTGCTTGGTTTCTTTTGTTCTTGAACTAGATTTGTGATTTCAGGTTTATGAGAGTTCTAGCTTAATCTCTTGCGTGGATTATCTTGCTAGGATATGTGAGAATAGATTTAAAAGACACCATGTCTTAGATCTTCACGAGCAAGAAGTAATTTGAGAATTAGAATTTTTGATATTCTTATGACCTAGATTCAATTTTCTTCAAATTGGTGAACTCGAGCCCAAGAATCTTATGATTATTGATTGGTTTAGCTTGCTATTAACTCGAACAAGTTTTATGCAAAATTTGGATGGGTTTGGATGAGAATTGAGCAAGCTCTTGATATTTGGGCTTTTGTCCGAGATGTTTTCATGTCTGGGAACAGGGAATCGGTTGGACTAGCCCTAGACATGTGGTCAAACTGGCCGGCCGATGTGACCGGACTCGAGCCGGTGGTCAGACCGGCACATCAATAGTGATCTGACTGATCTGTGTAAAAAGCTGCTGATTTTGTTGGTTCGTATCGCTAGCTTTGTATTGTCTGTTGTATTGGTATAATATGAAAGTTACTTGAGTGAAGATTTCGAATTTCTGAAAGAGAAAATTTTCAAGAATCATTCATCCCCTCGGCAGCGGTTCTATAGTCTTTTTAACTAATCAAATGGCCAGGCAATGAGTTGATAATTAAGGTGATTGCGGAGTTTTATTTCCGTAGTGACAGTGATACTGGGAAGAGTGAACGTGAGCATTTTTTTTTGAGATAATTGCGGGCTTAAGATTTGCCTTTAGGCTTTTGATTAAAGGAGAATATGAATGACAGGATGAGAACGGGCATCAATTGCTCCTTTTCAGGCTTTATCGACGCTTTTGACTTGCTGTTTTGCTTTCGCTTTTCGTTCAAAAAGATTTTGGTTGGATTTTGCGGGGAAGGCTACCAACCTACCAGTACTACCATGGCTCACAGATTAACTCCGCGCATTTCAGTTTAAACTTCTAGTTTATTTTTTACTATTCATAAATTTCATTTTTTTATCTTTTAGTTTTTTGAGTTTTTTATCGGTTTCTTTCCATATTCGTTTGCGTTGTCTATGATGATCTAATTTTTTTCTATTTTTAATTTTTTGTAATTTTATTTACGTCAAATAAGGCACATTTAACTACAGTGTAATTTCAATCAGCTACAGTACAATTTTATCTATAAACCACTATTTTTCAGCCAATAGCTTAAGCTTAGTGATTAGTGCTTACCCGAAAAAGTTGGACACACACAGGCCCCGTTCAATCCGGGTTGAATGCATCGGTTTTTTAGTTTTTTCTATTTTTTATATTATCACAAAAATATAACAGTATTTTTTTATTTACTTTTAATTAAATAACTTAGAAAAAATAATAAAAAACTGTTACAATACAATCTCAGTGGCTAGCCGAAGCCTGATTGATCGGCCCCTAAGCACAAGGTGGTTTCTGCTAACGCCCTCTGAGAGTGGATGGTTATTAGTACGGGCATCAATTACTCCTTTTCAGGCTTTATCGATCGCTTTTGGCTTGCTGTTTTGCTTTCGCTTTTGGTTTAAAAAGATTTTGGTTGGATTTTGCGGGGAAGGTTACCAACCTACGAGTACTAGCATGGACCAAAGATTAAGCTTAGTGATTAGTGGTTACCCGAAAAGGTTAACAAACATAAGCAGCGAGTTGTTTCTGTTGAGGCATTCATCCTTAAAGCGCTCTGTAGCTAGGCAAGTTGGGCACTTGCGCTGTAATTGGACGGAGCCCACCAGACTAAGGTGGTGATTATTTGGGCTTATTTTTGGTGGCTTATGGCTGAAAAGCATCAGTGGTGGTGAAAAAACACCAGAATGACAGAGGTTTATTTAACATAATTAAATTTAAAAAAATTTAAAAATATAAAAAATATGTTAGCCCATCACAGACAACGCAAACGAATACGAAAAAAAAGAACGGGCAAAAAAGCTCAAAAAAAGCCAAAAGTTCAGAAAAAAACGAGTTTATGAATAGTAAAAAATAAGCCAGAAGTCAGAAATTGAAACCGAAACGATGACAGCCTAACGCCGAAACGGCCATGCCATATTGGGCGCATACGATCTTGTACCCATTGGTCATCAAGTACCACCTCCCTCTTCTCTCAAAAAAGTTGTCACGTACCACCATAGTTTCTCTAGAAAAAAAAGTATCATCGTAGTGTCTCAAAAAAAGAAAAAGTTGGTGCTCATTTTGACGATAATTTATGGTTTATTTTTTATTACAACTACTCAGTGATTTATTTGATATAATTAAATTTAAAAAATAAGAATGATAAAAATATATTAGTCTATCACGGATAATACGAAGGAATACGAAAAAAAATAAAAAAGCTAAAAAACAATGAAATAAAAGAACAGTAAATTAAAAACTCAAAAACTGAAACTGAAACAAGCGCAGTAAGCAACTCCTAAAAGCAATTACGAAGTCATCCATCAAGGTCTCTTTTGAACCGTGGTAATCTTTTTCGATTCTTGTAGATGGGTCTGTTCTTTATGACTATAGTTTATGGTTTTTGACTGAAATTTTTGAATTTTAGCTATTTGCGATAGAGATTACGTAAAGAGAGATACTCGCTTGCGATTTTGGTTGATACAGATATTGGGATTTTAACGTACACTATAATTAACTTGTAGACTCTATCTTAAGAAAATACTCCGTTTAAAAATTAGGGATTGTAGCAAAAGCCAAAAGCCGCTTTTAGAAACTGTTAAGAACAGACCTGATGCTAGCGAGGCTATATCAGACTGGCTGTTGTCGCGAGCGGGCAAGGAGATTACACTAACATCAGTGGCACGGGCAATGCCCATCTATGTTATGGGCCTATTTCTATAGTCTTCTGATTTTAGCTTATGAATAATAACAGTTTATAAAGAGAGATACTTGTGTGTGATTTTGGCCGATATAAATAAAGTCGTTGCAGTGTGTATTACAATCGACTAGTAGACATCGTATTAAAAAGACACTCCGTTTAAAGCTAGGTACTGTAAAAAAGTGATCTCTACATCGTTGCCGGACGATGTAATAGTGAGCTTTCTCATTGGTGATGCATCAGGGGATTGTAATGAAAACTTGGTGCGATCCTGCTACAATGATGCTGATGAAGAGCAAATTCTCACGGTCCCTCTGAGCCATAGACCCTGTGAGGATTTTGCTACTTGGCCGCATAACAATTCAGGAATTTACACGGTTAAGTCAGCTTACTCTCTCGCAAGGATACATGGCTTCCATCCGTATTGAAGGCAAAGGTGAATCCTCAGATTAGCAGTCTGTAGCTAAGATGTGGAAACGCCTTTGGTCAATTAACGCTTCGAGGAAGATGAAGGACCTGTTTTTTTCCTCTGAAACTAATAATTTTTGGCTTTTGTTACAGTACCTAACTTTCAAATGGAGTATTTTTTTAAGACAAAGTCTACAAGTTAAACGATGTACATGTTAAAAACTCAACATCTGTACCATCCAAAATCACAAGTGAGTATCTCTCTCCGTAATCTGTACCGTAAACAGCCAAAATTCAAAATATTCAGTCAAAATCCATAAGCCGCAGCCGTTGTCAAACAGGCCCGAAGATTGTCACTACAAGAGTTTTGGATATCAACGACCAATTATTGGGTGGGTTATTTTAGACTGATGATTTATAATTTATAGTTTAAATATTTGAATTCTAACTGTTTGTGAAAGGTAGTACGCACAGAAAAATTGTTGCATACTATTTTGACCGGTATAGCTGAAGTCAGTATATTTTTTACTATAATCTTTTCTATTGATGACACTTTAAAAAATCCACCGTTTAAAAACTAGTTACTATAAACAGTATAAACATAAGCTGGCTTTAAACCAAAACGAACCTACCTGGTACAAACATGCGGCCGTTATCTAGATTTTGAAGTAAATCCGGTGAGAAAACTACCTCCACCTCAGAAAACAACGACCACAGAAGTGTTCCTCGTCGAATACTCCTGGTAAGCGGTGGTTATTTGTATTTGAGGGCTAACAAAAACCCTTATACGCGGAGTAAAACAGATTATATGTAGGGTTAGAGATATATATATCCCCTAACTAATCCTAAAAAGGATATTTAATGCTAAAACAGAGCCAATCCATCGACCCGTCTCGCAAACTCTTCCCGTGCCCTATACTGCATCGCGTGGCGGCGCCCCCTTCCCGGCGTCGCGCGGCTTCCCCGGCGTCCACGTGCCCTGTCGCCGCCCAGTCCCGGCACCACACCCTGGCGCCGCTCAGTCCACGCACCTCCTCTCAGCGCCTCTCCCCATCGCTGCCCCGTCCAGCCGATCGAGTCAATGGCTACCAGGTTCGTTCTGATTCCCTAGTCCCCTAATTTTTTTTCCCTTTCCGTCGTTGCATAGCCAACTGATTGAATTATGAATTAATCTCATGGTAATTGCTGTTTACTTGTTTAGTGAATTAGCCATTCATGCAAATTCTGCTATGTTTTGTGCTTGCCTCCTTGGGCTCTGTATCCAGTACTTAAGGTTAATCAAGCATTAAATAAGAAACTGCTGGTTTAAACCGAATAAACACAAACTGCTGTTCTGTGAAGCACATTTCTAAGTGCTTGTTGTGAATTTAACTGCAAGTGCATGTTAATAGAATCTAAACTATTTCTACTGTGTGCTGGAGCGTGTCGCTTGTTCTTCACTACTTTCCTTTTCTTTTTTTCCCTGGTCGCGTACTGTACTTCTACAGGCAACAATTAGTCATACTTTTTGTGGCTGATGCATCACCTCATCAGAAAATATAAGTTCGATCTTATATTGTTTCACTACTCACAGTTATCTTTTAGTTGCTCTATACTTGATCACGATTTTGAATGCTTGTACAAAAAAAGGATGAAGGAGCTTCAATATACTCATGCTCCAAATTTAGTTGTTCAGGATAAGTTTTCCTTGACGTGGCACCATTGATTTTGTCCTTGGAGGCCTAGCACTAGTCAGAGCACCATTTGTACCGGAGGTTATTGCTACTATGGTTTTCAGGTAAAACAGCACTGGCTAAAATTTATTTCAAAACTGATTTGGAATTTTTTTTAAGTACAAAGTTCGGCATCTTCAGAGCATGACACCGCACATGTAATTTCAAGTGTGTAATTCTATGTAAATGTCAAGTGAGTATTTAATATCATTTTTTAACCTGTGACATAGCACATGCGTTGCCTTCAAGTAAGAAATAATAGATTCAATATGCATGTCCTTTTTTCTATTTGGAACATGTCCTTTTAATTATGGTACTTATATTGGAACAAGCTATTTTTTTCTGTGCTGCATCTAATTAATTAGCTCCAGTTTACTCAGTAATTTATGTGCCCCCAAAATGTTGACAAATGTATGCATAACTGATAGAATCTCGATCACTTGTTTGTCCCCCTAAATTAAGAGTTATTTGTTGGATATACGTAAAAGTGGCATTGATATCAGTCCCACACTAATCTCAATGTGATAGGACAAATGCTCATCTCTCAAAATGATCACATGTGTCCTCTTATAGTTTCCTATATATGTCAATGCATTTGTTATAACTGATAAAATCTTTGTTATTTTGGTTTCATAGGGTACGCAATGAAGCAGAATTGATGCCTGAGAAGCCAATAGTTGTCTACAAAGGGCTGCCCTGTATGCAATTACCGAGTGTGGTGCGATAGAGTCTCCATCTGAAGATTAGAATATTTTAACAAAATTCTAGTTTTAGGGTTGGTCTTCAATTAGGTTAGCTGCTAAAATGTTGGTAATGAATGAAATTTTCATGTTCCTAGATCTGTTTACATTTTCATTGTTGGATGCAAGGAACTAGTTGATGTTATTGAATTTGAATGGTTAAGTGGTCGCTGCTGTTAGATACGTGGAAGGATGAACATATAAAGGTTGTTTGGTTTCAATGAATAAAAGACGGATCATACACATATGCTATTGATGGTTTATATTATTAATTCCATATTGCAATGCTTTCTGTGGTAACAAAAGGTGGTCGTAAAAACAAAACATATGGTTGTTAATATCATGGAAGTGCCATATGTACAATTTTATAATGATGAATTAGGTTGTCGTTAATACTATAAAGTCTCGTTAATACTCCAACAGTAGCAACTGCAATGTTAGTAATGACTAAAAAGTGGTCGTTAATGCATAACATGTGGTCGTTGATGCTACGTAATTAACGATGACACATTGTCCTGTCGTTAAAGAATTAACGACCTGAAGTTATACGTGGTTGTTAATACTATTAACGACGGAGCCTTTAACGACGACTAATGACCACAATTTTGTAGTCGTTAATGACTTTTAATGATCACATCTGGATTTTTCAAAGCAGTTTATCAAAGTCACTTTTTCAAACGGTTTCTCAAGTCTACCGATGCGTGTGTCATCCATATCAGCGTCTTCATTATCCATCACCGTTTTAAAAAGCGTAATAAAAAACCATCAGTCGTCTCACCGATTCCGACTGTTTAACCTCATCCACAAGAGTCTCCTGTGATGGACAGGTATTTTTTCTTTCATCCATATTAGCAGATGGTGTGACGAGGCAGCTCATGCCCTAGCTGCCCATTTCGGCGAAAAGAAGAAGAAAGCACAAATCTCCCCTGGTGGTCCAGCACGCGTGCTCACCACACCGCCTCCCGTGTTCAAATTCGAACCGCCTCCCCGCCCGCTTCCCAACGGTCACCGTCTTCCTCCCTCCTCGTCCCACGACACCAAGCATCCAAACTCCAAACACCTCGCCTCCTCCTGATCTGCTCTCGGCCTCCCTAGACTCCGGGCCCCTCGCCACCGCCACCGCCCGTGTACTGCGTCAGCCTCTCTCTGATGGAGGCCACCACACCCGCGGCCGCCGCCTCCCCCTCCGCCTCCTCGCAGCCCGTGCGCGTCGTGCTGCGGGTGCGCCCGCTCCTCCCGTCGGAGGCCGGCTCGGCGGCGCCGCCCTGCGTCTCCCTCCTCAGCAGCCACCCCGGTGGCGAGGTCACCGTCCAGCTCAAGGACCAGTACACCAGGTACCCACCTCAGGAATCCGTGGACTAGCTCCTCTGCTAATCGCAGCAGTTCCTGTCATTTCCCCCAATTTCTGCAGCTCCTTCCTTCCGGCATAGCTGCCAGCTCCATTGAGATTTGCTGTAGCTCTGTTGTGTTTGAGAATGGATTAAAAGTTTGAGAAACGATCCGTTCCTGCAGCCGGAACGAGTGCTACAAGCTGGACGCTTTCTTTGGCCAAGAGGACAGTGTGTGCCAGATATTTGATCAGGAGGTCAGCGCCGTGATCCCGGGCATCTTCGAGGGGATCAACGCGACGGTCTTCGCCTATGGGGCGACCGGCGGCGGCAAGACCTACACGATGCAGGTGCCCATTCTTTCCTTGACCGCAACGTGTTTGACGAAATACCGCTGTTGCGGGGACTTAACCTATTGCTGAAACCTGGGTGCTGCGCAGGGCACGGAGGATCTGCCGGGGCTCATCCCGTTGGCGGTTTCGACGGTCCTGGCTCTCTGCACCGGCACATGGTGCTCCGTGGAGATCTCGTACTATGAGGTGTACATGGAGCGGTGCTATGACTTGCTTGAGCCCAAGGCAAGAGAGATAATGGCCTTGGATGACAAAGATGGTAACTTGCAGCTGAAGGGCTTGGCATGGGTAATGTGCTGGGGTTTGATGATGCTTGAATGTGTTTGCTGGAATGTAGCTTCTGCATTGCGCTTACTATTGTCTTTTTTATGGTTGAAGGTTCCTGTTCGATCTATGGAGGAATTCCATGAGGTCTACTCTATAGGCGTGCAAAGGAGGAAAGTAGCCCACACAGGCCTGAACGATGTTTCAAGTAGGAGCCACGCTGTTCTTTCTGTCAGGGTCAATAGTGATGTTGTCAGAGGGAAGCTTAACCTCCTCGACTTGGCTGGTAGGACTCTTTGGGACGAGTTGCATATACTTAAGTTTTACCCTTCCAGTTTAAGACCATGGTGTGTTGGTTATTCATACCAGGTAGCGAGGACAACAGAAGGACTTGCAATGAGGGGATCCGCCTTCAAGAAAGCGCTAAGATCAATCAGTCTTTGTTCGCCTTGTCTAATGTCATTTCGGCCCTCAACAGGAATGAGCCACGAATACCCTATAGAGAGAGTAAATTGACCCGCATTCTACAAGATTCACTGGGAGGCAATAGCAAATCTGTGATGGTAGCTTGCCTGGTGAGTTTCCTCCAACTTTTTTCTAGACGTCTCATCCCACGGAGTATAGACCCTTGCTGATTATTTTTTCTTTGTTTCAGAGCCCGGTGGAATACCAGGAGGCCATCCAGACAGTAAGCCTGGCTGCTCGTTCACGCCACATTGTGAACAACATGCGCTCAGCAAGCAAACAAGGAACTCCGAAAGCAAAGCTTGACATGGAAGCCAAGTTGCGAGCATGGTTGGAATCGAAGGGGAAAACAAAGAGCATCCAAAGAATGAATGGGCTTTTCTCCCCAATTGCAAGCAAGACCCCTTCATCCATGAGCCATATGAAGCAACCTGCATCTGCCAGGGTCTCTGGTAGAGCTAAAGCAACGGATCAAGATGGTGGTAAAATCAAGAAGTTCGTATCTCTGAACTGATCATTCATTCTACATAGACCACACGGAATCATATGGAGTTCTCAGTTCTTTTTTTCTGTTACACAGGGTTCTTTTTGATTCAGTAGTCCATATTCCAGCTGAAAATATACCAAGAGTGAGCACTCAAGATGAAGTAAATACAATGAAGAAAGGTATGTTTTTTGAAACATGCAGAAGAGTTGCATATTTGTACTGAAGAGAGGTTTCAGAATGTACAAAGGTCAATAAACCGGAAACAGAAACGCAAGCTATAGAAAAGATATCTAACCAGTAATCATACGCAAGTTACTTGCAATTTACCTGCAGCAAACTTTTCAACTTTACCTGTGGTTTAAATGTATATTGTGCAGTGGTGCTCCCTTCATTAACTCCTTGTAAAGAGGACAAGTCTGAATCTCTTAGGAAAGCTCTTTCCCCCATTTCTTCAAACATGGTGACCATCAAGCAACAGACAGCTGATGATGGCAATTGCCCCTCTTCGTTGGAGCTCAAAACTCCAATAGGAACATGTAACATAATTGAGAAGATTACAGGTGCTACACCGCTTGATAAATTTAATGCACTGGGATCTAACCTGAAGGTCTGTATGGTTTTCCTCCTCTTTACATATATCTGCAATCTGTTATAGTATAATATTGATCTCTAAATGATTTTCTTACACAGGAATCTCTTATTCAGCAATATCTTGACTTCTTAAATGTTGCGAACAAGTAATATGAAACTCTACAAGTTTTTTCTTGACTTACTTTCTGTTCTTGGATTGACTTGTGTCCCCAAATATATTCAATATCTTTCACCCTTTCTAATTATTCTCTTTGTTTATCCATGGATGCAGGGAAGAGCTACAGCAGTTGAAAGTATGGTCCTTCCGTCTCATAGTAATCTAAGCGTGCGTATAGCAGCCTGTTCTTTTCCGACTAATTTTTCCCATTTCTTTGTTAGGGAATTGGTGAAAGGAGAGCAGAGTACATTCTTGAGCTCCGGGTGGATTCGCCCAGACCATTCAAATCTGTAAGATTTCTAGACTGAAATTATCCTGATGGCGAAGATCACTTGCATTTGCCACCTTCTAACACAATTTGATTTGGCAGCTTTCAGATTTGGGAAATATAGGGCTATCATCGAAGCAGGTAATTCTTCTGCTCACTTTCTTTAGGCATATTCTTCAATCCATTCTTGTACAATTTATATACGTCAATAACGCCCTTGCCCTATTTGCTTATATTGCATCAAATAGATACAAGACATCCTATGTAAAACAGCAACTGGAATCTTCAAATGATCACTAGAATGGACTGCTGTACTGTACCACAATGGAGATGCTGGCTTATATTAACAGCCGGATTGTTGTGGGTTGTGTTGTGACTACCAGCCAGTACCACCGCAGAATCAAGTTAGTTCCGTCTTGTAATTTGGCGACTTTAAGCAATTTGTCGTTGCAGCTTTCACTAGATGGTGCGCTATTCGTGATTAACTGGGCGTTCGTAGTTGTACCGTTAATTGTCGGCCTGTTGCCGATGCTTCTACACATGAAGCAATGGGTTGCTCCTCTTCGTTGCAGGTTTTTCTCTGGGAATTTGTCTTTCTGATGTGAGCTACTCTTGTTTGTTTCTATTGAACGGCTCACTGCCCGACTTGCACGAGCAGCAGAAAATGGGTACTTCTGGAATATTTCTTGGTACATTGAGCGATACCTTGACAGACTGTGCATGAACTAAATGAAGTTTCGCGATGTGCAAATTTCATAGGAATTTGAGCATCGGTTTTACTCGTGTTTTTGGAATTTTACTGAAATTGCAGCAAACTTGGTAACATTTTCATAGCGCTGAACTTCAATGACAAACGTGTATAAAATTTAAGCCTCTGTACAAGTATCCAAAAATGAAAAACAGAAGGTCGAAAGAATCGGCCACCGTAGGCCTTGCGCTCTACCGACTGAGCTAGATGGTCTTCCTAAAAAAGTTAAAAGAACATTTATGAAGTTTTTTGATATAGCATTATGCTATTATCTGATTTGTTCTCTTTTCTTTTGCGATCTAGCAGGATGAAGTGACTTGACATCCTTGAGAAGTCACTGAACAAACTATAAATTTTGGTTTGTCCTTCATATAGTACCATAAGTGTGGTGTCCTTTAATGATATGTAACCAACCTTTTGCCGTGTCTGCACATGGACAGCTTGAGACATTAAGAAAATATCAATCCTGTCCTTTAGCCTAGTGCCTGGTGTTAGCAAACCGACCCCTGGAGGCGCGCCCTGTGGCTCCCGCCGGTTTCGGGGTCTGTTTGGCAGCAGCTTACAATTTTTGGTTAAATTTTTTAAATTTTAGCTGTTTACAGTACAAATTACGGAGAGAGATACTCATTTGTAATTTTGGATGGTACAGATATTGGGCTTTTAACATGTACATCGTTTAACTTGTAGACTCCGTCTTAAAAAAATACTCCGTTTGAAAGTTAGGTACTATAACAAAAACCAAATTCCGTCAGCTTCGGAAGAAAAGAATAGGCCATCAACCTCCTCTAAGAAAAGATATGATGTATACCAGAAAAACTCTGAAGCTATAAATATAGAAAATATACTACTGTAATTTGTATATCAAACTAAATTAATAAAAAAGATTGTCGGATTGCCCTCTCATATCTTTATCCATTGTTCATCTATTTTTGCTCTTACTAGTTGTTTGTGATTCTTCTCGTTTTAGTTATGTTGATTTGGCTAATGGATCACTTGGCAACAGTAGTATCTCAACACATTATCAGCAAGACATTAACCTTGTAGCAAGATTAATCATGTAGATTGTTCATCTCTAGTTTCTTTATTTTCCTTTTGCACGAACTGACATTATCTTGTGATAGGTCCATCTTAGGGTATGACCATGTTCAATGCAACTGGTGAGTTAGTGACTCACTTTCCTATGCATGACATATGTATCGAGGATGATCCGTATTGCAAGATCGCTCGTCGACCATGTGAACCCTATATATGTTCATCACTTTTCCCATTTCAATATACTAAAAATCAACATAGGAAGGCGACATCCTCACCGACCTGAACACCATCACGCAATCCGGCCGGCATGCCAACGCTTAGACCTGGGAGTCGGGCCGTGCCGTGCCAGCACAGCATGGGCGAGGTAGGCTTTGGGCCATGTCGGCCCATGCCGGCACGGCCACCCAGTCTTGTCATGCTATGCTAGCATGACTCGCCTTCGGCAAGGCCCAGGGCATAACAGGCCGGCGCCGTTCCATGCGATGTAGGCGATGGAGGCAGCGGTGACCGCTATCTTCACTCCCCACGTGTTGTGCTTGTACCTTGTGTCTCCAGTGTTGTTGTCGTCGAGCCTCTCTTAGCCACGGCCACAGCTAATGTGGCTCCTTGCTTGGACACCTCCGCCGTGTCCCTACCACCTGGTCAGGCACCAACACCGTTTACGTCCACCATGAAGACGAGAATGGCAGCATGGGATGACGTGAAACCCGTGTGTACTAGCTAAAGCTCCTCAGGTCGGCGTTGGGGCCGTAGAGCATGCTCTCTTGCCGCTCGGTCTGGAGGCCGAATTCCCACAAATGCCGAACGACGAAGATGCGGGGCGGCGGGCGCTCCAGTGCGAGTGGGGAGGTGGCTATGTCTAGGTGTGGGCATTCGGTTTATGCGGTTTGGTTTATTCGGTAAAAAAATATTTCAGTTTTTGAAAGTTGACAACAAAATTAACTAAACTAAAAAAAACCAAACCTAATTAACCGAATTATTTCGGTTTGGTTAATTTGGTTTTCAGTTAACCGAAGTATGCACAATGCTTTAATGTATAATAACATTCTTTAGTCTAGTGTTATCATACCGGATTTATTTTTGAGCGAATGATATCTCTAGAAGCTACTAATATTCTTCCTTTCGAGATATTGAAAAATACCTACAAAATTAAATGAGAATAACCTTTGTTTACTACAAATTCACATGAGGGAAAATAATATTTTGGTATTTCGGTTAATTCAGTTTTCATGACTTAAAAAACGCACCGAAATCCGAATAGCATGAAAATATAAACCGCGCCGAATACCATACACCAAATAAACAATAATTTTCAGTTTTTCGGTTTGGTATTTCGGTTTCGATATAAAAATGCCCACCCCGAGCTGTGTCAGAGTTGGATCCAGATGGCCTAGACTGAGACATGGTGAGATGAACGGCAGAGGGGGAGGGGTGGTTAACATTAGGGTGGAGGGGGAGGCAAAGGGGAAGAGGAGGGGCACGATGGGGGAAGCTGGGAGCGGCAACGGTAGGGTGGTGATCGAGCGGTAGAGGGCGCAGATCTGAAGCCTGGAGGGCAACGGATCTCCGCAGCGGCTCGGTGGAGGGGGATGAGAGGAGGGGTAGGCCGAGCGGCAGCGATGGGGCTGTGGAGGCCTGGATGAGGACCAGCAGCGCAGTGGAGGTCTAGAGGAGGACTGACGGGTGGTCAGCGGAGGAGGAAAGGAGCAGAGGAGGTGGTCGGGCCCAAGGGGGGAAACAGTGAGAGAGAGAGAGCCAGGAGAAGAAATGACGAGGAAGACCGGCCAGGGGAAGAAATAGGGATTAGGGAGGAGACCGAGGCACCATCAATGCTATGCATGAAAAGAAAAGGAGAGGAGAGAGAAGAGGGGAAAGAAAAGGAGAGGAGAAAAAATGTGGATCCTCTAGTCGGCCACCTCGATCTTACAACTTGCCATTTAGCTTCTTCCATTAGTGGGATGTCAAACTTGTATTTCCTTGTTGTGCCTGTTGTGAGGCTTCTAATCTCACACTGCTATCAAACTTCTTATGATACAAGTGAAAGACATGAAAATGATCCTTTTTCACTTGTTCAAAAGCTTCTGAGAAATCAAAACTGAGACATTCACTTGTTACCTCCGTACCGATCTACAAACCTACTAACTTTTTTGTAGGATAAAAAATGATAGTAAATCAATATAGGTGTGAAATAGATCTAAAATATTTCACAAATTTTTCCTCCATTGCTGCAACAGCATGGCCTAAAAGAGGACCCTCTAGATTTAGCAAACTTGTCTGCAATTAGTCAGATAAAATCTACAACTAAGTAAGAGGTAGGATAGTAAACATTGGATAGATCCTTTGTTGCTTTATAAAATGGTCTTAAAATTCTAAAAAATGATCAACAATTTGCCAATCTAAATTAGTAACTACTAATTCATTATTTTGAGAGTTAGCTTTGACAAAGGCAGATATAATATGCTCATACCCTTGTACCTTCTTCAGCATGATGTATGTCGAGTTTCATCTCATATTCATGTTAAGACTGAATTTTCTTAGGTCCTTCCATTAGCTACGTAGTACTCCGCGATCCTGGCTATGACTTGTGAGGTAACGAAGGATATCACGGATATTGTTCAAATATTTACCAATCACTTGCATACCATCTTGCACAACGAGGTTCAAGATATGGCATATGCATATCTAGTGAAGAACATAACCACCGATATATCTGCAACCTTGGGGTGAGGATGTTCATAGCTGTCATATTCGCCGATACATTATCAAGAGTTATACAAATAATCTTATTATCTATCTTAAAATCATTAAGTACGTCTAGTATATGCTCGGCAATGGCCTATCCCATGTGTGATTTATTAATTAATCTAAAATCCATGACTCTCTTGTTTAGCATGTAATCATAGTCTAAATAATGTGTTGTAATATTAAGGTAGGCACTTATCTGGTGTGATGATGTCCAAATATCTGAAGTTACAGCAAAAGACAACTAAACTTGTACAAATATTTATTTTAATGCAGTTGATGGATGTAGTGACAGCATAAATGTATGGGTTATTACATACAAATATTTACATGAAAGTTCTAGAAGGAATTAAAATACTGGATCCTGAAGCAAATCGCAACATGTCTAGAGTCAAACTGCAATGGTCATTGTACGGGTTAAGACAGTCCGGTAGAATGTAGTATAACCAGCTGAGTGACTTCTTCCTGAATAAAGGTTACACTAAGAATGATGATTGTCCCTGTGTGTTCATCAAGAAGTCCTAGAATGGATTTTTTTTATTATTTTTGTATATCTTGATGATCTAAATATCATTGGAACCACAGAAGACATTGAGGAAGCTAGCTCTTACCTTAAGACAGAGTTTGAGATGAAAGATTTGGGTAAGACTAGGTTTTTCTTAGGCTTACAGTTAGAGCATTTCCCTAGAGGAATATTAGTACACCAGTCTGCTTATACCAAGAAGGTTTTAGAGAAATTCGACATAGATAAATCATATCCATTAAAAACCTCATGGTAACTAGATCTCTCCAGGTAGAGAAAGACCAATTCAAACTAAGGGGGGGAAAGGAAGAGTTATTAGGACCTGAGGTTCCATACTTAAGCGCCATAGGAATACTTATGTATCTATCAAATTGCACCAGGCCTAAAATCACATTTGCAATTAATCTATCGGCAAGATTCGGTGCACCACCAACCATAAGATATTGGACTAGCATTAAGACAATACTCTAATATCTCCAAGGAACTCAAGATCTTGGATTGTTTTATCAAAACAACCAAGACTTGACCATGGTGGGATATACAAATGTAGGATATCTCTATGATCCCTATAAAGTGATATCTCAGACTGGGTTTGTGTTTGTCTGTGGTGGAACGACCATTTCTTGGTGATCAACAAAACAAAGCATTGTAGCTACATCTACAAACTACTCAAAGATTATTGCTTTTATGAAGCCTCACGTTAATGTGTTTGGCTCAGATGGATAATTAACCCTATACAACAGGCTTGTGGCTTAAACATTGTCCAAACCCCCACTATTATCTATGAAGATAATGTTGCATGTCTTGCACAAATACAAATAGGTTATGTTAAGAGTAATCTCACGAAGCATATTGCTCCGAAATTATTCTTTGCTCACAGTTCTAGAAGAAAGATGAAGTCAAGATGCTACGTACTAAGTTGTGTGAAACTCTAGCACATTTATTTACAGTCTCTGCCAACATATTGCTTTGGAAGATGTGTACGTAGCATAGGAATGAGCCGACTTAGAGATGTGTAGAATTTAGGGCAAGCACCTCCTTGAATAAAATAACCTATATGTATTAGATCCCACAGATCAATATATACTCTTTCATCCTGAAGATTGAATATGATCATGAACATCAAAAGGTTGTACTCTTTTTTCCTTAGTGAATTTTTACTAGAAGTTTTCTCGTAAAGGTTTTTAAGAGGCAACTAGAGCAATACAACTTGCGTGTACGATGTACTTTTTTATATATTCCTTTTTTCTCACTAGGTTTTTGGAAAGAATTTTTAACGAGGTATGTGCATATCACGGTATTCACCTAAGGGAGAGTGTTAGGAAACCAACTCCACCAGAAGGGCCGTGTCAGCCCTTTGGGCCCCACTAGTTTTGACTTCCAAGAAGAGATATGAGCGTATACCAAAATGACTCTTAGGCTACAAATATAGAGAAGAAGCTATTATAATTTGTACATTAAGTCATATCAATAAAGAATATCGTCGGATTGCACTCTCTCATATCTTTGTCCATTGTTCATCTACTTTTGCTCTTAGTAATTTCTTATGGTTGTTCTCGTTCTAATTATGTTGATTTGACTATTGGATCGTTCGTGGATACTACTATCTTGATACCTATGCATCTTTTGCACGAGACTCCATTTAGCATAAACTACTTCCACCATCTAGATCCAAAACTTCTAACCAAACAAAAGGATTGGATTTATGTACAATCCCAAGGTGCACGTGCATAATTAATTGCATATTCATAGGACTTTGAACACTCGCTATTTTCATTAGTTGTTTTTTCTTATGTATTTCCGCTTAAGGGTTGTTGTTTTGGGCTGTAACTTATGGCTTATTGCTGCGGCTTATGGCTTTTGGCTGTTCGTGTGAGAAAGTACGGAGTAAGAGAAACTCATGAGCTATTTTGGCCAATATAAATGAAGTCGCTACAGTGTGTACTACAATCAACTTGTAGAGCCCGTTTTGAAAAGACACTCCATTTGAAAGCTAGTTAATGTAGAAAAGCCAGAAGCAGAAGCCGCAAAAGAAGAGATCCTATATCCGCGCAAAATCTAGTAGATTTTGCCTTAGACTATATGGATTCATATAATAAAACGGCAACCAATCTTTGTTGCTTACTATGCCTACCACTCCAACGAGTGGGACATACTTGTGTAGAACTTCAAGTCTTCAACAAATGCATAAATAAAGCACTTATCATGTGAAAAAGAAAGGGAAATGGACTTGTGTCCATTCCTATGAATTCACCACCAAATGATCATTAGGCTAAGCACACTATTCCCATTTATGGCTTCACCCGCAATCGAGTTATCGAGCCATCACTATCCAAAGGAAAGTCTACTTTACCCCTGAACTATTGTGATAGTCCAAGTTTAACCTTGAATTGCAAAAATGGGTATTTAACACCCATCAACTATCAAAACTAGGTATTTTACCCTCCTGGGGCTGATGGAAGGTGGTTTTCGCTGATGTGGCTTCAACGTGGTAGTGGTATTTGGACACTTGAGTTGATTTTGGGATGACATATCACCAATCAGCTAAATCATGAAACAAATAAAAAATACGGCAGAGCCCACATGTCATTCTCTAGGCTCAAATCAGCCAAACAGGGGAGCATGGCTCGGTTCCGGACGAGCTCATCACCAGTGACAAGGTAGCAGCGGTGGACGACGGTGGACAAAACGGAACACTGGGGGCATGGTGAGCCCAAGGGAGGCCATGGGGTGCAGGGAGGTGGCTCAGAGTAGCCGGTGTGGTCACGCACAATAGCGTCGGGGGCTTGCTATGGCGGCAACGATAAGGGAAGGGACCTCTAGCGATGGGAAGGTGAGCACTGGGTAGAACACGGCGCGACGAACTCGAAGGTGAGGTCAAGGATGACAGAAGCTCAATGGAGGTGATGAATCTTGGCAGCAAAGATGCTTTGCCAGTGTTGGGGAAGACACACTCGTTCTCCTCAACCACAATACCTCGACTCAATTCCTTGAGGTTTCTTGGCGCTCTTGCCCAGGAATAAACCGTGACGCGATTTAAATCAATGAATGCATGATGACGCGACGGGTGATGAGCACCTTCTGTTGGCTCCAGTGGCGGCGAGGACCGAGCACGAAGAAGACAACCAGAAACCAGATCCAGTCTACAGTAGCCAGGACAACTCCGACCACCTCCGCCTGAGGGGTCACCACAGTCGGTCTCGCCTTTCTCGAGAACATGCCTTGTGCGTACCCTTCTAAATGTAGCTTCGTCGGATCATCGTCGGCAAAAGCTATCGAGAAGGAGTGGGAGAAAGAGAGGGCAAGAAGATAGGAGTTGACACGTTCGTGCGTGTCATGGTCATCCGCCATCCATGTCTGTTCGTCGGAGTCATCGCCATCGATGGTCGCTGCATGGGCTAGGTGGAGAAAGGAGGAGGAGGAAGAAGGGCATCTGAGTATGACATGTGGGCCAGGGACATTACAACACCAGCTCAGATCCACGTGGTTGCCAAGTTGGCGCAAAACCAGGTTGAAATGGCCTCGAGGGGGTAAGTTGCTCGATTTTGATAGTTTAGGGTGTAGTTGAGCTTTGAATTTTAGTGGCTCTACTTTTTTAGTTTTCTAAAAGCTGTTTTTCGATTTTTTTTTTCTACAGTAACTAGTTTTCAAACAGAGTATCTTTTTAAGACGGGGCCTATAAGTTAATTATAGCATACATTGTAGCGCATTTATATTGGCTAAAACCGAACGTGAGTTATTTGTGTCTCTGTATTCTCTCATGAACAACCAAAATTATAAGGCACAGTCATAAACTTTAAGACAAAGGAAAAAAAGGCCCATAGATATCATAGGAGTTAAGATAAAAAAGACTTTCCTATCCAAATGTACCGACAAAGACCATAGCTTTCGCTATTCTGCACCGTAACTGTCCACAACTTTTCCAATGTAAGTCCCTGAAACATGTTGTATGTTTCTCACGGTCATTTTCTTCTTTTTTTAATAATGGAGTAAGCAATGTCACATCATCTAGTTACCATCATAATCAACCGAAATGCTATATATATATAACACTCAACTAATTATTTTTCTGATTTCGGACGAAAGTCTCACCGTTGGATGAGTTTAATTATATATATGCCTCCTTTCCCCTCTTTTGGCTATGGTAACTTGTGAGCTTTGGTGAACACGTGCGGCAAAGTCCACTTCGGCCTTGGCTCACTAGCGCCAAATACACTCCTCTGACAAGTGGCTGCTCCGTCGAATGCCCCTTCCCTCTTTTTTATTGTTTGTGATCTTGTTCTTTTAATCTTTTTGGCTTCTTTAAATACTGAAACAAATCAAATGTTTTTTAAATAACTTCTCGAGCTTAAAATTGTGTGTAATATCTATATTAATATTTTCATCATCCGCTATAATCTCGAAAAACACAAATAAAAGTTATAACTACTGCAAAAAAACAAAAAGGTTTGGCCTTGTGACCAAAAGCGAAAAGCACAAATAAAAGTTAGTACTAGGCAAATTTGAACTCGCAAACTCGTAGCCGCCGGTGAAAAGACTGAAAACCCACTCGCTTTTAAAGCCCAAAGCGAACTCGAGTCGTGCTCGTACCCGACCGCGAGCCACCGAGACCACCTTCCTCCCGCGAGCGGTCACGTGCCGCGCACTCGCGCCTCCCCCGCCCCCGCTCGCACCAGCACCTCCCATCTGTCTCGCGTCTCGCCTCCATTGCGCGCCGCGGTAGCGATCGCGCGCGGGCTGCCCTAAACCTAGCTCCGGAATCGGCTCCCGGGTGGTTTGTCGCGGAGGCTTCGGGGAGCCCCGATGCAGGGCCAGGCATACAGCCGCCTGGGGAGCTTCGGCGGGGCCGCGGGCACGCCGTCCCCGCCGCCGCCGCCGTCCCCACAGCGGGGCGGGGAGGCGGACGCCGGCGAAGGGGGTTCGGGAGGGCTCCCTGCGTCCTCCGCGGCGGCGGCGACGTGGACGGGGTCGGGTGCGGCGGCGCGGCGAGGAGGTCGGCGAGGGCGGTGCTCGCGGCCCTGCTGCGGAGGCAGGCGGTGTTCCTCTTCGCGCCGCTGCTGTACGTCGCGGCAATGCTGCTGTACATGGGCTCCCTCCCGCTCGACGTCGTGCCGCGGATCATCGCGCGCCCGGCGCCCGGGTCGGTGTACCGCAGCCCGCAGCTGTACGCGCGCCTCCGTGCCGACATGGACGCCGACAACTCCAACGACGCGGTCAGTGGCTCCTCTTTACCCGTTCGTTGCTGCATTTGGAGTTTTGGGTTGCAATGTGGCGCGAATATTAGGCCATTTTGGTGATTAGTTGCGCCTGCTGTGTAATGTGTGGCTGGCTTGGGTGTGGAAAAGTGTTCGCTTATGTGCTGATCAATCAGAATTACTGTACCGTGCGCTTTTGGCTAGTGGTTGCTACCTGTTCAGGTTAGTTTAACTCATGCTGATTAGTTATGAATTGGGCCTTGGTCTTCTTCAAAAAGCCGGGGAATGGCAATAGAGATGTGGTTGGACTGTTGGATTTTGTTTGTTGGTTTCCTGTTTTATATGATTGTTGGGTGACAGGAACAACTAATGGTGTATCAATCTGAAAATTGATTTGGTTTAACGTATGTCCTACAATATTATCTGTCCTTTTAAGATGATGGATTGCCTAAGTGCGAATAGTGTGTTTTCTGCTACACTGTCCCTTTGCTCTAAATTGCGAAAAGTGTAGTATTTATCAAATAAGCTCTTGTAAGTGACTAAGTGATGATAAGTGCAAGTGCACCTGCCCTTCCTGACAAATATTATTGCTCCAGATAGAAAAATAACACACATCATTGGGTGCTACAAAAAGGAAAATCAGGAGACTCCTGAAACCAGACATGAGATGCTCATGTTCTAAAGTCTCCAGTGGTAGGTCTACAAGCAAGCTTCTCCTGCCTTTCCAGTGTTTAGGTGTTCGATATCCCTTTTGCATTCATCTCCACCATTGTTTATATGTTTATTACTATATATCCCCAAAGAAAAGAGGCGTGTCAAGCATGCTTAAAAAGGCCAAGCCAATGATATTCTAATGCAAATCCGTGGAACTTGTGTATGTGCATGGGATGCGGGTGCATGAATCAGATGGTGATACATACAGTGAGGACTAAATACATATGTATGTGTCTAGTTCTGCAAAGCATCTTCAGTAAATGGCAAAGTGGTGTGTTCAGGAATCGAATAGAAGTACATGTGTCCATTCCTTCTGGGGTTAATCTTCTACTCTTTGCGTTTGATGATGTTTATTTTGATCTGGCCACATAATTGTCTTGTTTCTTATTTACTTATGTGCATTTTGCATGTATACTCCTTTCCCTCACACTGATATTGTTATAGCTTGCAACCCTATGGAGGCATTCTTACAAAGGTGGTGTCTGGCGACCTTGCATAAACAATATTATCAACAGTATGTCAATTTACTGAACCTGCCTTTTTTATTTCCTTGATGAAATAAGATACAGCAGATGTTAACATTTGTCCATATTTCTAATTCCTAAAGTTCCCTTGTTTTTCCTTCTGATGTGTCTTTAATGTTATTCCAGTGAGTTGCTTGTTTCTTTCCCCATAGGCAAATGGAACCCCTGAACATATTCTGATTTGTCGTAGAGAATACTAGTTTTTTTTTGTCTTTTTGTTAGGAAAATTGCTGGGTGTCCATAAGGGCTGCAGCCTCCAAAAATATATACTATGAAAGTATAAGCAGTGACTCTAGTAACAACTGTTATGGGCTTTGGTCATGTGGGCAGCAGCCACTCTGCAAGCCACAAGCAGCAGCGTTGGCCTTGTGGGCAGCACGTCAGGAAGGCAAGTAGGAGTTTGATTAGGAGATATGTTAGTTGGAAGGATACATTAGTAGTTGGTCAAGTATCTCTTTAGGAAATATGTTAGTATAGTTAGTAAATATCCCTTCAAGAAGGACATGTGGTCATCAATTAGAATCGGATCAGCAGCAGGAGATTCAGCCAGAAGGAAGATCAGGAAAGTTGAGGTCATGTTATGTAATAGTTGCCTTAGGGGTCAAGTTAGACTGGTCCTATAAAAGTATATGCGATGTAATCATTTGGATCAAGCAATGAATAAACAAAGTTTCTAGTCTCTCCCCTTCTTCTTCAACCTAGCCTCAGAGCCTTGGCGGCGGCATGGCCGGCCGATCAAAGGCGGGTGCCCTACCCTCAGACCTGTACTCAATCTGTTCCGTAACACAACAATTTCATATGGTAAATCTAGATGCCTTTTATATTAATTGTCAAACTCAAATGTGTTTGATTGCACTCGTTCTAGGATTACTTGCATTTGAAATAGAAGGTAGTATGATATACTCCACTCACATGACAATTGACAAATAAAAGATGCATTATTGTTGACTATTATTTCTTCCAAATGCCAGATCATCCCAGATCTTGGTTGCTTTCATTAGGGTAATCACGGCTCCTCCATACTCCATAGTGAGTTCCTCGTAAAACTTACAAGCACAGCATGTCAGGAGTCCGGACCAAGTATGCCTTACGTATATGAGATGGCATGTCCATATTGATTGTCAATGGATCATCTACCTGATATCGGAATCCTTTTCTTTGCGCTTATGAGATATGTGTACAATTGGTTTTTAATATATTATGCTCACAATGTTTAACATAATTGGACACACTCATATGTGTTAGTTTATAGAGAATTTAGATGCATTTGAACATACCCCGTGTGTTACTATCTCCCCTTTTCTTTGCTAACTTTGTTCCCACGTGGTTGCCTTTTTATACAGCACAGCACTTACGGAGTACAAGCTAACTTTTCATTACTTCTGTTAGGTCTGCCTGAATCAAATGGCTACATATATGTTGAGGCAAATGGTGGTTTGAATCAACAAAGGACATCGGTAGTTGCTTTTCCTGAACAGTTCCTCATTCTTCCTGGCAGTTTACATTTGTTCTTTTCTTTTTTTTTCAATCTTACTTGCACTTCTGTTTCTTATGTTTTTTCTGCCTTTCAGATATGCAACGCAGTTGCTGTCGCTGGTTTCCTGAATGCCACTCTTATTATCCCAAACTTCCATTTCCACAGCATTTGGAGGGATGCCAGGTGTGCAACCCCTGCGCGCACACACCCCAACAACTACTGTTTATCATGCAATTTTGTCTGTTAAGCCTTAAGGTTGCTAGCAACTTAAAATTGCTCTTCAGTTTTTGTATGCCTGATTATTATCTTATTAGACTTAGCTTCACATTAAAATCTCATGTCAAGTAGGGCTGACAGAGTTGGACTTCTCTCTCTGATGAAAATATTGCCACCCACTAATCACTTTCATTAGCAGAGAATAAGTAGGGATTACATCATGGTTGTTACGGCAACCACGGCGACCACGGCGAGTGATAGTCGCCTGGACGCCTAGGCGACGTCCAGGCGACGCCAGGCGGGCGCCGTATCGTCTCATGCGGTCGTAACTCTCGCGACTCTCTCTCGTCTCATATCCCCTCGGTCCCTCCGCCTCTCTCTCGCGACTCTCTCTCGCCTCTCTCTCGCGACTCTCTCTCGCGTCTTCCGCCTCTCTCTCTCGCGACTCTCTCTCTGCCGACGCCTCCCGACGCCTCCCTGCCGCCGCCTCCGGGTCCGCTCCTCTCCCGCCGCCTCCCCGTCGCCGCCCCTCGACGCCGCCTCCGGGTCCGGCTCTCTCCCGCCGCCGCCTCCGGGTCCGGCTCCTCTCCCCACCGCCGCCTCCCGCGTCCGGCTCCGAACCCTAGCGCCGCCTCCCACGTCTGGCTGCTCTCCCTGCCGCCTCCTCTCCCCGCCGCCGCCTCCCGCGTCCGGCTCCGAACCCTAGCCGGCGTCAGATGCGGGATAAGGCGAGGCGAGCAGCCATGGCGACCTCCTCCGGCCGCCAGGACGCCTAGGCGTCGCCTAGGCGACGCCGTGACAACAGTGGATTACATGCGTAATAACCAATAAACCAAAGAGAGAGGGAACCGTGTGTGCATGGCCATGCATGACGTGGGTGGTTACAACAGAACACGAATGCATGCTTACATGGTGGGAGAGGTGGTGCATGCTTGCGTGGTTGCCTAACATTCTCATCTTCATTAGTTCTAGAAACAACCCGAAATGTTCTCCCATTCTCTGCCTGTACATTCTTAATAACACATACAAAATTATGTGGATGTGGAATGACTTGTGCACTCTGTTGCTAGTTGTAGATGAGATGACCGCACAATGTATCACATCAAAAAGGACCAAAATTTTTATAGGTTGTTTCTTGTTTGCCTGTCATATTGAGTAACTTGAGTCCTATTCATAAAGTTCTAAAAGAGTTAGATTCTTTTACTTTAAGAGACAAATTGGCACACAATATTATTCTTTGGACTGCTGTACCTATTGTTGGGCATCTTATGTATTCACACTTGTTGGCTCGATGCTTTTGCCTTTTGGTCACTTGTAATTGATCATTCTATACACCTATTAGATTTATATTAGATTTAGCTTTATGATAACTGAAGAAAATGTGGGATATCAATATTAAATTTCTATGCTTATAGTAACAAAAATACAATTACTAATATCTCGTTTTGGATACAGCAAATTCAGTGATATTTATGATGAAGATCACTTTGTACAACGTCTTCAAAATGATGTGCGAGTAGTTGATAAGGTGCCTGACTTTATGATGGAGCGGTTTGGTCACAATCTGAGCAACGTATTCAATTTCAAGATTAAGGCTTGGTCTCCTATTCAATACTACAAAAATGTTGTTCTTCCTAAGTTGGTTGAAGAAAGGTGAGCTAAAAACCAATTTAGTAATTTATTTTATGAATTTAAACTGCTTGTGCGAACTTATTTTGGCTGTATCCCCTTTTATGATGCTTTTATTTATTTTTCTTGTTATTTTTCTTGAACTTCTGCAATTGTTTATACTTTATATTAGTTGTGGTTAACATAACCTCACTATCTGATTACTATTATTAGAGTATAGAACTTTAGAGGCACAGTGCTAAGGAATTGCCAAAGGAATTTGATGTTATATTTGGCAATAGAAATATATGTTTTTTATTAATGCAAAATGATATCTTCTGTAACCACCACACCAATTTATTTCACTCACTGCAATATTGACTTATAATTAGTTAATATAGGGCATCCTAACATTAGCAATTGTTACTGACTTATAGTTGGGAGCATCTCTTTAATGGCATCCCGTTAAATGTATTCTAATGGGCTCCCAAATCTGGGTTGCAAAAACAATTATTTTGATCGAGTTTGATTCTCCGTTCTGAAGAATGTTCAATTATTGATAGCTTGACGCTTCTCCTTACATGTTTACCCATGTGCTGCTGCTTAGTAAGTAGTTGAGCCGACAGTGTTCCGTTCTTTGGAATTTCCCAATGTAGTTTGTTTGATATGTGCTAGATTTTATTATTGTTTGAATCTTTCTGAAGCTATTTTGTAAAGTACAGACTCATCAGGATTTCACCCTTTGCGAATCGGCTGTCATTTGATGCCCCCCTAGCTGTTCAACGGTTGAGATGCTTGGCTAATTTTGAAGCATTAAAATTTTCCAACCCAATTGTGACTTTGTCTGAGACCTTAGTTTCTCGAATGAGAGAAAAAAGCGTTGAAAGCAATGGGAAATATATCGCGGTGCATCTTCGTTTTGAGGAGGTTGGATTTCTTTAGTAAAAGCTTTAATTTATCTTCAGTGTTACGGAATAATGGAGGTATGATTGCTTTCTTGCAGGATATGGTTGCCTTCTCTTGTTGTGTCTATGATGGTGGTGATGAGGAGAGGAAGGAAATGGATGCAGCCAGAGAAATAGGTTGGAGAGGGAAGTTTACTAAGCGAGGACGTGTAATAATGCCAGGAGTGATAAGAATGAATGGAAAATGTCCACTTACACCTTTGGAGGTACGTCTTTGTCTAATATCAGAGACACTGCTGTTAGTGAAATTTTAGAACTCTGTTCTCAAGCACGTCTTGCTGGTACATGCTCTGTTCATGTTCTTTCATCCAGTAAAACAAAGATTTCATTTAGGATCACTGCAGGATTTATCTTGAAGGTTTACTGGTCATGTTATATGATCTTTAGGTTGGATTAATGCTCCGTGGAATGGGTTTCAGCAATAATACCGCAGTTTTCTTGGCTTCTGGAAAGATTTACAGAGCTGAGAAGAACATGGCTCCTCTTCTTGAAATGTTTCCTCTCCTACAGACAAAAGAAACTTTAGCATCAATTGAGGAACTTGCTCCATTTAAGGTAATGTAGGATTAACTGCAAATTTTTGTGTTCTGAATTTTGTTCTATTTCTTGTTCTAAAAGGATACATGGTTGCCAGAATTTTTCCTCGAGGATGGCTGCTATCGACTACAGTGTTTGTGTCCACAGTGACGTTTTTGTCACTACACAAGGTGGAAATTTCCCTCATTTCCTTATGGGTCACAGGAGATACTTGTATGGTGGGCATTCAAAGACAATTAAACCTGACAAAAGAAGACTAGCCATACTATTTGATAATCCACGTATCGGGTATGATATTGCACTTAGCACTTATTATTGTTTTATTTTATCCTAGAGCATTTAACTTTGTATTCTTCATTTCGAAAGTCATTTTTTTTCATTTTTGTGCAGATGGAAGTCTTTGAAACGGCACTTGCTTAATATGAGAGCACATAGTGATGCAAAGGGGATTGAAATGAAAAGACCAAATGAATCCATATACACCTTTCCATGTCCCAACTGCATGTGCCGCTTGAACAGAACAGAGCATTCGAAACCCATACACACTAGATAGTATCTCATAGGGCCATTTCAATAGACTTAACTTTATTCTTTCTGGCATCACGGTAATTTTGGTGGTGGTTCATTACTTCACCAGCCACATCATTGTACATCAATCCATTCTCCCCCGGAAGGTAGTTTTTCCTTGTATATCCTGTGCCAACAGGGATACATCAAATTCCTGGAATTATAGTCCATCCTGGTGCTAACAAGTAACAATACATGGACTCATTTTAACACTCAACAACAGATCTGTCTGACACCTGTAGAGCTGCTATCCATTGTCAATGCGTTTGGCGTAGTAGTGTAATACCCCTGTACATGCATGGCTCATTAGCAAGCTGTCATCATACACAAATTTTGTATGGAAGACAAGTATTGTAGATTTCATTATTTTTTTCACCTTGCTCTAAAAATGGGCATTGTCACCATATCATTATTTTCGTTTTGGTATTCTGTAGCTATGCCTTCTCCTCTGTTGTAACTTCATATTTTAACTATTTTCAATTTCAACAATGGAAATTGCATGGTGCTACTTGATTCTTTGCAGTATATGCTCGTTAAGATGCTTATTGGTGAATTTTTTTTGAAAGATAGGATCAAGTGGAAGATCATCTGTTGGTATTTGGTAAGGTATTTGTGTGTTTTCTTTTACAACAATTTGGTCTTTGTATATACTGAGTATTACATTCTGTTGTAGGCACAAACTTGTAGCTCCCATTATTTTGGACTTTTGGCTTCTCTGAAAGTTGAAACAAACGGTGTGGCTTTTTCTTGAAGTGGTTTTTTTCAAACGGCTTTATAAACCTAAAACCGTGAGTGTCGTCAGCGTCTTTATCATATGTTACCGTCTTAAAAAATATATAATAAAAAACTATTAGTTATAACTAAAAGTTATCGGTCGCATGCAGACCCAAATAACTGGGCCTTAATTGCTGCTGTGTCAGCAGGCTTTGATCAGTGAAGTGGTTCACATGCAAGACCGTTGGTATACTGGGAATCTGGGACTAAGGGAATACCCTTTCCAGTTAAACTGACAAGACCTGGCGAAAGGAAGTGGTGAGCTCAGAACAGGTGAATAAGCCCTGCTCGATTGGGCTGAAAAACATAGCTTATGACTAAAATTATATTATAGCGGCTGAAATTTCACTGTAGTTGAAGGTGGCTTTTTTGTCGTAATTAAATTTAAAAAAATTTAAAAATAGAAAAATATACTAGCTCATCACGGACAACGCAAAAAATACGGGAAAAAAGAACCGGCAAAAAAGCTCAAAAGAAGCCAAAAGTTTAAAAAAGACAAAATTTATGAATAGTAAAAAATAAACTAGAAATCAGAAGCTAAAACTGAAACGAGCGGGAGATAGCCCAAGCCCGCCAGCAGATGAGCTGGCATCGACACTAGAAAAGGGGCGTGGACTGTTACGAGTAGGTAGTAGCGGGCCGACTTCGGGCGGAGGCGGTTCGGCTTCGGGCGGCCATCTAGCGGCGGTTCCGGCGGAGGCGGCCAACGCAGCTTCGGGCGAGGCACAACCTACCATACAATGCACCCAACTAATCAACAGGGGATTATTAAAGAATAATCGGAGAATACATCAAAGAAATAAAGGCTTTATTATCATCAGATCTATTTTTTATATAGATAAGTTTGTATAGTCAAAATAGATTCGGTATTTACCTACTCGTAACAGTCCACGCCCCTTTTCTAGTGTCGATGCCAGCTCATCTGCTGGCGGGCTTGGGTTATCTCCCGCTCATTTCGGTTTTAGCTTCTGGTTTCTAGTTTATTTTTTACTATTCATAAATTTCATCTTTTTCTGAACTTTTGATTTTTTTTTTTGAGCTTTTTTGCCGGTTCTTTTTTTCCGTATTCGTTTGCGTTGTCCGTGATGAGCTAGCATATTTTTCTATTTTTAATTTTTTAAATTTAATTATGTTAAATAAGCCACATTCAGCTACAGTGAAATTTCAGCCGATACAGTACAATTTCATCCATAAGCCATAATTTTTCAGCCCAACCGAGCGGGGCCGGATCTGGTTTGACAAAGACATGGTGCAGTGTGGAACGAAATGTCAAGTTATCTAATATTACGCGCAAAGAAATCCTAAACCTGATGCTTTGCGCAACGGGTGTCACATTCGATGGTGCTGCAAACTGCAATTTAGTCTAATAAAAGTTGAGAGTAGCTATTGCATAGACGATGTTTTTTTCCTTCATCTTCAGTTATTTTTTTATACTTTAACTTTAGGTAACTGAAAGTACAACTTTAGGTCGAGGGAAATTAGTACACTGTAATTTTAGGTGACGAAGAGTGTAACTTCAGGTAGGGGGAATTAGTACACTGCAATGCAATTTTAGGTGACTAAAAGTGTAACTTTATGTAACTGAGAGATAAAAAAAATTTAGCCGACTATGCAATAGCAAAACTGATAAAAGTTTCGGACGACGAACCGTTATCCGGGCCACTTAATTTCTAAGTTGAGATGGTCATTCGTGCATGTACGTCAGTACGTACGTCTCTAGATGATGATCAAGACTCCGGAACAGAAGATGGCCCGAGATGGACGCACCGCACGTAATCACCGTTTTATTAAACAACCATAGGTTAATCAAGCAACGTTTCCCGTGGCCACACTTTGATCTGGCCCCTCCGAAGAGTCCCCTGCTGCTGTTAGCTCACGCTGTCGAGTCATGCATGGCGCTCCCGAGCCACGAGCCAGTGAGTCGTGCCGCCGAGCCACCCACTACTACAGAAAAGATTATCACAGACGGTTCAAAAATATCATCACAGACGGTTTTGTGAACCGTTTAAAATTATGGGTCAGTGATAATCGAAAGTTATCACAGATGATTGTCGAACCATCTGTGATATATCAATATCACAAACGGTTTTGAGTTACAAACCGTATGTGATGTTTCTTTATACCCCTGAATCTATTTCTGTTTATTGGCTAGCCTCAGGAAACGCTAGCCATGCCATCTGAAACAAGCAGATGAACAAGTATATGTATACATACAATTCAGATATCAATTCATTTGACAAATATATCACATTTCATTCACAAACATAAGGCATCCATTTCGCAAATGAATTAATTGAAATGAAATAAAATATCCATTAAGAAATTCACAATTACAGTTGCATATACCAATTGTGTAATGTTTGGCAACCAAGTCATAGGGTTACGAGGTGCTCTTGCGGTAATATCATCGGCTCGCCTAGCACGTATCTCGATCGTTATACGAAGCGTCTATTTCATTAATGTTTGGTATACGAACCATCTATATCATTAATGTTTGGTGTATACGAACCGTCTGTGCTCAAGGTTAAATATGCGCGCCTAATGATCCAGATCTTGTACATACGTACTGTCCTCTCATATGTAGCTAGCATTCTTGTCTCATGTCATCTCCTATTGTTCTTACGTACAATATGGATTCTACTGTTCTTCTCATCATCTCCTTCCTCTCATCTGTTCATGAAGAGTTGTTTGGCCGGAATCTTACAGGTGGCCAAGAATTTACATCTGGAGCGACTTCTCGGTCACGCCCGCTCTCCTTCCCCAACTTTCTTGCATCCGTCAGCTCGACCTGATCATCCGCCGTCGATGAAGGCGTCTCGCTGCAGCTCAAGACAGGGAAATAGCCCTCACCCTGGTTCTTATATACAATGTGCACAACGCGGAAGAAGCAATTGTGGCATTGGAGAGACTAATGGATAGCATTGCCGTTCAAAATGAAACGGCAGATTCTGAGGAATCTTATAATGATATCCTCTACGAGATTATGACGCACGCTACTGATTATTTGCCACTGCTGGAGGAGGAAGTGCTGAGGATAAGGACAATCTTAACGGCGTTCGAGAACTCAGCGGGCGCTCCTCCAAATCCCAAAGTCGAAGAAGAAGCGTACGAAGCCCAGAAGATTAGAATCTGGGAATCTCTTTATCTCTGCGACTTTTGTAATAAATTTGTCTCGAATTGAAATTAATAAATTTACCTTTTATTTGTGATCCCCGTCTGCATTTAATTTGATTGGTTGTTATTTTGACAGACGATTTTTTATTACAAACCGTCTGTGATAATTTCAGATTATCACAGACGGTTTTTAATACAGACCGTCTGTGATACTAAAGTATCATAGACGGTTCATCAGTAACAACCGTCTGTGATTGGCCGTCTAGTATTAGGCTTTCTGTAGTAGTGACCCCACGCAATTCTAACCGTCGCTCCAACGAATCGTGTCGTCGGGTCAACCCGCCGCTTCCAATCTGCACGCCGACAGGTCGCGCATACATGCTCGCCCTCGCCGCGGCGACACGAGGACTCGTTTGGTCAGGGGTCTCCGACAACGGCACAACGAGAGAGTGCAAGGGCGGCGTGGATCAGGCGGTGGGGTTGAGAACAGAAGAAAGGAGAAGGAAGAAGAATCAAGCGGTTGCTTGAAGAGCCGTGTTAGCCGTATGATCTAGCATAGCACCGGTGCCGTACAATTTTTCTCCGTCTGTACTCTGTACGCTGTAGTTCTTCCACCGCCGCCATCTCTTTGCATATGCCATCGCCGTCTCTAGCTTCCACTCGGGCACGGGAGACCGAGAGAGAGATCGGAGGGGGAGAGCACCATAGGCCAGCGGGGAACGTCGCCGCCGTCCGTGCCGCGCGGAGCCGCGAACGAGTTCCGTTTTGTGCGCGGCCTGCTACCGCGCGGACGGGCCGGCCGCGTGTGTTGATGCTGCGCTTTAATTTCTGCAATGAAGCGGCTGGTGGAGGAGCCGCGACGGTGGCTGCACAACCCGGCGAGCAGCTGCATTCTCAACCTTCCTTTGTGTACTTTGGTGTTTTCCTTCGTTCCTACGAGAGTTGTTGGATTGGTGTGTTGCTCTCTGTTGGTGTTCGTCGATCTGGATTTCTTCCGCCGCCTTGGTGTTCTTGCCGCTGCTCTTTGAGATGGCTCCGCTCGATTCGATTTCAGCTTTTACCTTCTGGCTTATTTTTCACTATTTATAAATTTCGTCTTTTTCTGAATTTTTTGTTTTTTTAGCTTTTTTGCCTGTTCTTTTTGTTCCGTATTTGTTTGTGTTGTCCGTGATGAGCTAGCATATTTTTTCTATTTTTAAATTTTTTAAATTTAATTACGACAAATAAAGCACCTTCAGCTACAGTAAATTTCAGCCGCTACAGTGTAATTTCAGTCATAAGGTACAACTTTTCAGCCTAACCGAGCGAGTTGCGACGGGCAAATGAGCGTACCATGGGCGACAAGCACTGGCAGAGTGGCAGGCGATGGACATGGGCGAAGATCGCTTACTCGTCGACAGCGGGTATGCTTGCGGGCAGAAAATGCCCAACGGTCGTGGACATGTACAGCTGACCACTACCTGTAACTAGCGGCGAATCCAGAATTTCTTTATGCTCTATGCTATGAAAGATTACAGATTACTACTATCTTAACTGGAGAGAGTTGTCTCAAGTTTACTTAAATTTTGCACTGATAAAACTCCTACATCTTAAACTAGAGCCTAAGCTATCATTGATCTATATCCACCTTTGCCTATCCGTGCCGCGCCCAATTGCCATCACCAAAGGCCTGAAGACGACTTACGGCACACTAGATCTCTTGCGTTAATTCTTCACATATACCCACCTTTATATTTCTATGCATTACTATTTAAAAGTTGTATAAATATTAAAGCATAAATAAATATGAATAGTTATTTCTTATCTCTTTTTTTTTCTTTAGAATTTGTACAGCTTGTATCGAGAGGTTGATGCATAGAAACAATCAGTCACATCACATCCCCTGTTCGCCCATCCCCTGTTCGCCCGCGCATACACCCATGCTTTGTTTTCCGGCCCATTTAAACAAGGCCCTAACCGGGCAGTCCTACATTAAAATTTTCGGCCATCTTTACCATTAGTGCCCCCACTGACCAAAATGAGGTGTATCCCCACTCCAAGAGCTGTTGTTGCCTTTCATACACACGTGGGGTCTGACTCCGCCGATCGCCGACTCCGCCGAGATCCCGCCGGCCCGTCGTTGCGGATCCCGCCGACTTCATGACCGGTTCGCCGTCCGGCGTCTCCTCCGCAGCCGTTCCCTCGCCATCGCCCGCCTCGCCCGCCCGGCTCCCGCCAGATCCTCACCGGCGCCGACTCGCTGAGATCCGCCGCCCGCCGTTGCGGATCCCGCCGACTTCATGACCCGGCTCGCCGGCTTGCCTCCCATGCCGGCGCCGCCTCCGCCGACTTCACCGCCGTCGGCCTTTGCTCCGACGACCGATCGACGGCCGTCGTCTCTTCCGCCGCCGCTCGCGGCCGCCGCTCGTCGATCGCCCGCTAGCTCGCGAAAGTCCCCCATGCGAGCGGCCGATCTCTTTCGCATCGGTTGGCTTGATAACCCGACCGTGAGTTAAAAACGTCGATCTAACCGCCGCGCCGTCCGGCGCCGCCGTTAGACTTCGTTGCCTTGGTCGCCGTGCCGCCCGCCGCCGCCACCGATGGCTTCCGCTCGACCGTGGTGCCGGTTCGCCGCCACTTCCTCGTGCTCGCCGCTCGTCCACCGCTACACCGATCGCTCCACGCTTGACACCGCCACCTCCGCCGGCCGCCACGGTGGTGGTGGCCGCTCCATCTGGCGAGAGCTGTCCTCATCGCTCCCATCGCGACAAGGTCGGCCATATTGAGTCCCAGTGCTATAAGAAGCAACGGCATCTTTTACGCCGTTCTTCTACTAGCACCGGCACTAGTGTTTCTACATCGACGCCTGCATCGACTCCTTCAGCATTTTCTCTCACTGAGCAGGAGATAGCCAGACTTCGACGCTTGCTTGCGGCTTCTACATTAATGTCTACATCGACTCCTTCGCAGCTTTCTCATCGGCGGGAGATAGCGGACTTCGCCACTTGCTTGCGCCTGTGTTCTCCTCAACGAGTTCTCGCCAGTTACGCTCGACTCCTCGGGCACTACGAAACCACCACCTCCACGCTTAGGCACCTCCCATGGATTATTGATTCGGAGCATCTTTTCATATGACTCCGATTCTTCTACTCTGTCCTTCATTACACCTCTTGATTCCCCTGTCAGTGTTCTTACTGCTGATGGTACCTCTCTTTCTGTCTCTGGTCGAGGACCTCTTAGCAACTCATCTTTTCATGTCCCCTCTGTTGCTCATGTTCCTCGTCTTACCATGCAGCTTCTTTCTGCTGGGCAGATCACTGATCTTGGTTGTCGAGTCATCCTCGATTCTGACTCTTGTTGTGTTCAGGACCGCCACACGGGAGCCCTGGTTGGTGCTAGCCCTCGGCGCCTTGACTCACAACGTCTTTGGGAGCTTGACTGGCTTCATCTTCCTTCCGCTGCCACCGTCACCGCCGGTCTCTCCGCTCGCTACTCTCGTCTCCGGCTCTTTCCAGCAGTGGCATCATCGTCTTGGTCATCTGTGGATCTCGTCTGTCGCCTTTAGTTCGTCGTGGTCTTCGGGGTCCGTCTCAGAGACGTGTCTTTGGATTGTCGTATGTAAGTTAGGCAAACAGATTCAGCTTCCTTATCCTCATAGTGAGTCAGTGTCTCAGCGTCCTTTCGATCTTGTTCATTCTGATGTTTGGGGTCCGGCCTCCTTTGTTTCGAAAGGAGGTCATCGATACTATATCATATTTATAGATGATTTCTCTCGCCACACTTGGATATATTTCATGTCTTCTCGTGGTGAGGCCTTGTCTATCTATAAACAGTTTGCCACTATGGTTCGTACACGCCTCCACCCTATTCGTGTCTTCGTGCCGACTCTGCGGCGAGTACCTCTCTCATCACCGCGTAGCTTCCTTGTGAACGAGCACTCTCGCCGCTTCTCTTGTCCCGTGCTCATGCTCGAATGGTGTTATCGGCGCAAGCATCGTCACCTCCTTGAGTCGGCTCGTGCCCTGATGATTGTTGCCTCTATTCCACCTCACTTTTGGGCCGAAGCTGTTTCCACTGCCACCTATCTCGTCAACATCCACCTTCTTACGCTCTTGAGCGCAAATGCCCGTGAGCGTCTCTGTGGTCTCCTTCCCGACTACTCGCCTTCGTCATTTGGTTGCGCTTGCTCGTTCTCCTCGCCCTCGAGAACGCACCAAACCGACCGCCATCTGTTGAGTGTGTTTTTCGGGATACGATGCGAGCACAAGGGCTATCGGTCTTTGGGATCCTATTGGTCGACGGATGCGGATTTCTGGGATGTGACTTTCGACGAGTCTCGTCCCTTCTACCCACGTCCTGTCTCTTCTTCGGCTCCCTCTGTGGAGTCTCTGTCTTTTTTGATCTTTCCAGATACACCTATCTCTGTCTTGCTCTTGTCCACCCGTCCCACTGAGTCCACCCATCCCACTGAGCCCCCACATATTTCTCCTGTGGCCTCTCCGCCGTTGTCGCCTCCTGCGGCTCCTCAGGCTCCCCCCACTACACTCGTCTACACTCGTCGACCTCGTATTGAGGATCTTCCAGATGAGCCATCTTCTTCTGATGATTCATCTTCTGATGCACCATCTTCCCCTGATGGGTCATCTTCTCCTCGACACGCCTCCGCGATCGCCACCGCCGCCCCCCCCTGCTTTTACCTTCTTGGCGCAGCTACTCGTGAGCCTGCTTCTTCCGGATGCCGCTACTCACCCCGAGTGGCGGCATGCCATGGCCGAGGAGATTGCGCCCTTGAGCGTCATGGTACTTGGGATCTTGTTCCTTTCCATCTCACTCGTCCCATCACGTGTAAGTGGGTCTATAAGATTAAGACTCGCTCTGATGGTTCTCTTGAGCGCTATAAAGCGCGTCTTGTTGCCCGTGGTTTCCAGCAGGAGCATGGTCGTGACTACGACGAGACTTTTGATCCCATGGCTCACATGACCACTGTCCGCACTCTTCTTTCGGTGGCGTCTGTTCGCCACTGGTATGTTTCTCAGCTTGATGTCAAGAATGCCTTTCTTAATGGCGAGTTGCGTGAGGAGGTCTACATGCATCCGCCACCTGGGTATTCTGTTCCTGAGGGCATAGTATGTCGCCTTCGCCGCTCTCTCTATGGCCTCAAGCAAGCCCCTCGTGCTTGGTTTGAGCGCTTCTCCTCTGTGGTCACTGCTGCTGGCTTTTCAGCAAGTGATCATGATCCCGCGCTCTTTGTCCACACTTCGCCTCGTGGTGGGACTCTTTTCTTCGTATGTTGATGATATGATCATTCGGAGATGATTCTCGAGTACATTACCTTTGTCAAGGCTCGTCTTAGTGAGCGCCTTATGTCGGATCTTGGTCCTCTTCGTTACTTCCTTGGGATTGAGGTTACTTCCACCCGGATGGTTTCTTTATGTCCCAAGAGAAGTATATTCGGATCTTTTGATCGCGCCCTCATCGATCGGTAGATTGTTGAGACTCCCATGGAGCTCAATGTTCACCTCCGACCATCTGATGGCGAGCCTCTTTCTGATCCGACACGCTATCGTCATCTTGTTGGGAGTCTTGTCTACCTTGCTGTTACTCGTCCGGATATCACTTATCCAGTTCACATTCTGAGTCAGTTCGTTTTTGCTCCCACTCAGGTCCACTACAGTCACCTTCTTCGAGTTCTGCGATACCTTCGTAGGACTATCTCTCGCCGTCTCTTCTTTCCACGCTCCAGCTCTTTACAGCTTCAAGCTTATTCGGATGCTACTTGGGCGGTGATCCCTCCGATCACGGTCTATCTCGCCATCTTGTGTTTTCTTGGTGGTTCGCTTATTGCCTGGAAGACAAAGAAACAGACTGCAGTGTCCCGTTCGAGTGCAGAGGCTGAGTTGCGAGCTATGTCTCTCTTGTCAGCAGAGATTACTTGGCTACGGTGGTTACTTAAGGATTTTGGTGTTTCTGTTACTACACCGACTCCTCTCTTATCAGACAGTACATGTGCTATCAGTATTGCCCGTGACCCTGTGAAGCATGAGCTCACCAAGCATATTGGTGTTGATGTTTCATTCATGAGGTCTTGTGTGCATGATCAGGTGATTGCTCTTCAGTATGTGCCTTCGGAGCTTCAGATAGCGGATTTCTTCACGGCTTCTACCACTCCAAACTCAGTGTTGTTGATCCACCATGAGTTGGAGGGGGGTGTTAGAGATATAGAATTGTATTAGGATAGTTGGATTATTTTCATACATGTACTCTTTTCTTATATGTATTCTTTTCATATTTGCCATCATGTACTCGTGTATATATACCGGTCCTTTGGTCTCATATGAATACGAGCGCTATTCATAACACTTGCCACGCTGCTTATTGTTGAAAATGTTTGCCCCAACGCTCAAGTGTACTGGTGCCTCATCTGTTCATCTGTTGATGAGGTAATCAGGTAAAGTAAACCATTCGTTTTTTTTTCGTCGTTGCAACAATAGCTTGCCTGTATGTACCGAGTATTTCAGTCAGTTGTCGCCTTGTAGGCCCAGAGATCTAACTCTGGCAGTGTGAGCAGCAGTGATCATTGATGGTGGCTCACATGCAAGCTAGGCCGTTGATAAGGATTGGGAATCTGGGAAGGAGGGAGACCCGTTCCTGTTAAACGACAAGACTTGGCGAAAGGAAGTTGGGTGAGTTCAGAGCAGCCCGAATAGCTTCTCTCGAAATTTGGCAGATTTAGAGCAGCAGCCCTTTTTTGCTTCTTTCTTTTCAGATTTCTATTTTTGGGCAAGGCGCGTTGTTGATGGGCACACGATCCGGCCTATTTTTTATGTGAGTACAATAAAGATATATGTATATATTTTTAAGACCGACTCAAAGGGCTAGCGTGGAGATGCGTCTTTACCACTAGAAATACTTATGTGCGTGTATACTTACATGACACTATTTAAATAAATAGTATTAAAAATATTGTTCAACCCTAAAAATAAAATGCCACGAGCTCCCGAGCCTGGGCGGGCTGGCAGCGCACCTGGCTGCCAAACCAAGCGAGCAAAGCTCGCTCCTCCGATCCGGCCTACTTCCCAACATGGCACCTCGATGCTTCAAGCTTATCTAGATGATGCAGAAGACTACACGCTCCTCGTGGCTGGCCTACTCCTCTATCAGTGATATGCTCTAGAGGCAATCATGAAGATGATTGTATTACTTCTATGATTATGAATATTTGAATAAAATATTATTTTGTCCATTGAATAAATATCTTTTGTATTGATTAACAAGTATGTAACTTATTCGTGAAACTTTTTATTCATGTTTTGATGTTATTCTAAATTATCTCTGATCTTATATCATTATGTGGGACGATTATAATTTATAGATCAGCACATGTATTGATTGATGATCATGTTTCACGGATCATGGATATCAGATATCAAATCAATAATATGGACACGTGTTAGTATGATCTCCGAGTAGCGGCTAATCGGGTAATAATCCTCCGACCAGAGCTACTGAGACAGTAATCTTTCGATCAGGAGTACTCGAGTGGTATTACTCCAAACATCTACGCAATAGATTAAAGCCATAATTATATATTATATTTGAATTTAATAGATTATCCGATCCTCGTCAGCTGTGGTAACCTATATCCCTGGAGATGATCTGGAGTAGAAATGCTTATTTCTTTCGTAATGCTTGGTTCTTTCCTACACAAGGCACGACATCATGTGATTAGAGGTGAACATCACTCCCCTTTTTTAGCTTTTCTCGCTACTTTCAAAGAGAGCAAAGCAAAGCAATTCACGGTAAAAGCTGCTCTTTTCCCATCATTTTATCGACCGGAGTACTTGCATAGTTCCATGTTATGCAATCACCACTCAGGCCCACAAAAGATTCTAGTACGAAAAAATGACACAGCCTGGAGAGAGAGAGTTGTGTGTTCCTATCATTCTCTAGTTCCTCGTTTTCTTTACGTCATCCGGTGGCCATGGAGGCAGGCGGAGCTATTCCGATCGTGCCCTGCCCTGATTTAGTAAAGCCTAACCGTACGCTCACCATTCTCACACAGCCGCGCTGGTGCGAGTAAAACGACCCAACCAACACGCCTACCTGTCAAGGGGACCCGCATTGCCCGGGACCCGCCCATCATTACCAACTTTTTGCGAGTACTGCGTCGGACCCACACCCCCACGCCATTAGTTTCCCAATACACACATCACTGTTGAGGAGCTACTCCGATCTATTTCTCTGCTTATACAAAATCAGATCAATTACAGAAAACAAAAATAGTAGATTAAAAATACAGAGAGATAAAGAGAACTCTTGGTCTTTCTTTATAGAGAGAGAACTCATGGTCTTTCTTTATTACTTTCTTTCTGATTCCATATACAAAATAGCCAATAATACTCTCTATTTATAGTCTAGTGGTGAAGAACATACCACAGGCCAAGCCTTCAAACTGAGACCCATGTTTCTTAACACTCTCACTTGGGCACTCATTCGACACGGTCATGTCTCATCAAAACTCCATAAAAACCAAGCAGGAAAAATGTGGAGAAAGAGTACATGATACATGTTATGCTGCATTGCACAAATTGCCTCATTAAAAACCTTGGCCGAGAAACTTCAGGAAAACTCGTCAAGGGAAAAAGAGTACAATCCACCCAAATTCATTTAATCTTCAGAATTTATTCTTTGGGTACTCGATCTTCATGATCAAATTTTAATAACGAGCTTGAAAAGATTCTCCTCCTGAATTCTGCACTTCTCTAAGTCTCATCATTCCAATTCCTCGTACGTATATTTCAAAATTAGATGCTGCGAGTGACTTAGTGAATAAATCCGCAAGATTTTCACATGACTTAGTATGCAATACCTTAATTTCGTCCATCTTTTGCAATTCATGAGCATAGAAGAACTCGGGGTTGATATGCTTTGTAAAATGACTCTTCACATAGCCCATTCGCACTTGTGCAACACAAGCTACATTGTCTTCATAGATAATTGTGGGAGATTGCATAATATTCATCCCACATGACTGCTGGATGTGGTGAATCATTCGTTGGAGCCAAGCACATTCTCGTGCGGCTTTGGACAGTGCTATAATTTTTAGTGGTTTGTCGAAGTCGTTACAAGACTTTGCTTAGACGATTTCCATAAAATTGCAATTCCACCACACAGGAATACATAGCCTGTTTGTGACCTTGCAGTATGCGGGTCTGACAGGTACCCAGCATATGCATAACTAGTCAAGTTCAAATCTTAATTCTTTCTGTAGAATAATCCAAGATCCTTGCTTCCTTGGAGACATCGGAAGATGCCCTTTATTCACTACCAATTCCTTTTGGTAGGTTCTGCACTATACCTTGCTAATAGGTTTATGGCAAATGCAATGTCTGGTCTAGTACATTTTGCTAAATATATAAGTGTTCCTACTGCACTTAAGTATGGGAATTCCGGTCCCAGGTCGGTATGTATCTTTTTCTTGCTGTAAAGACCTCCCGATCATCGGTACTTTCGATGGTTATGCCTTCTCAAAGCCAAACATTTCTAACTCCTTCTGGGCATAGGTTGACTGATGTACTAATATTCTTTTAGGGACATGCTCGAGCTGCAGGCCTAGGCAATATTTGGTTTTGCCCAAATCTTTTATTTCAAATTCTGACTCCAGGTAAGAAATGTCTTCTTTTATGTCTTCCATTGTCCCGATGATATTCAGATCATCTACATATACTAAGATTATATAAAATCAATTCTGGGATCGTCGTATAAATACACATGGACTATCTTCAATTCACCGGAGCGATTCGTGCTGATAACGTATTGAGGAACCGACGCTGACGACTAGTCCGATCTATTCCTTTGTTTATGCAAAACCATATCAATCACAGAAGACAAAAATAATAGATTAAAAACCCAGAAATGTATAGAGAACTTCTAATCTTTTTTTATTTTTTTATAATTCTATATATAAAATAGTTGATAATACTTTCTATTCTATTTATAGTCTAGGCCAGGTTTCTTAACAATCGCAACGCGCAGAGCAACACGAAAACTTTGCACTCAGCCCCAATTACATGAAATTAAGTAATAAAAACCAACGGTTATTTCCTTAGGAGAAAGAGGGCAAAAATAAAATATTCCTTCCGCTCGGCCGCATCTTCGAGCTCACCACCTCTCTCCCACTCCTCGGAGTCAGTAGAGTGCTCTGCTGTGCTCGCTTCCCAGTGGCGGCGAGATGCGGGGACAGATCCTTCCCGTCTCCCAACGCCTCGCCCTCCTCGCGGTGGTGGCCGCGCTGCTCGCCGCGGCGCTCCCGCCGCGCGCGTCTGCGGTGGACGTGGCGGCGGTGCTGGCGGCGTTCCCGGACCTCGCCGGCTTTGTGCGGCTGCTCACGTCCAGCCCGGTGGCAGGGGAGCTGGCCAGGCGGTCGTCGCTGACGCTTCTCGCCGTGCCAAACGGCAACCTCCCGCAGTCGCCGTCGGCGTTCGCGGCCGCGTCCGGGCCGACCTCGCCGACGTGCTCCGCTACCACGTCCTCCTCGAGTACCTCGCCACCGCCGACCTCCGCCGGCTCCCCGCCTCCGGGAAGCTGGTCACCACGCTGTTCCAGACCACCGGGCGCGCCCCCGCCGACCTCGGCGCCGTCAACGTCACCGCCGCCGGGTCTTCCCTGGCCGTCGTCCGCTCGCCGGCGCCATTCCCGGGGTCGAACGCCACCGTGCTCGGCGCCATCACCGCCGTGCCATACAACCTGAGCGTGCTCGCCGTGGACGGCCTCATCGTGCCGTCCGGCTTCGACCTCGCGGCGTCCGAGTCCCGGCCCCCCGCCGCCGTCAACATCACCCGCGTCCTCGCCGACGCGCGCGCCTTCAACGTGGCTGCCTCCATGCTGGAGGCCTCCGGCGTGGCGGACGAGTTCGAGGCCGACGAGCGCGGCGCGGGCATCACGGTGTTCGCCCCGACCGACGACGCCTTCGCCGGCCTCCCCGCCGGCGACCGACTCCAGTCCTTCCCCGCTGAGCGCAAAACAGCCGTGCTCCGCTTCCACGTGCTCCACTCCTACTACCCCCTCGGCTCCCTCGAGTCCATCGTCAACCCCGTCCAGCCCACGCTCGCCACCGAGTTCAGCCAGGCCGGCCGCTTCACCCTCAACATCACCCGCGCCAACGGCTCCGTCGCCATCGACACCGGCGTCGTGCAGGCGACCATCACCCGCACTGTGTTCGACCAGAACCCCGTCGCCGTGTTCGCCGTCTCCAAGGTGCTCCTCCCCAAGGAGATGTTCAGCAGGAGCGACTCCGCCATCGTCGCCGCCGCCTCGGCGCTCCCGCCAGTCGCGACGCCACCGGAGGCGCCCGACACCGCGCGGACGCCGCCGACAAAGCTGTCTTCGCCGCCCGCGCTGCGCGGCGGGGACGGGAACTACACGGCGTCGTCGTTGGCGGCGAAGGCGACAACAATTGGGTGGTGGCGTATAGCATTGGTGTATCTACTACTGCTGCTGCCGCCTCCGCTATGAGATCCGGTCGTTAGCTAGTCTATTACTGTCCTTCTTGTGCTCAATTTTTGCCTTGTTTTTGTTTCTTCTTTTTCCTTTGGTTTTTTGTTAGAATCTGTACACTGGGGAGGGGGAGAAGAGGTGAAGATTGAGCTGCAAAGCTGCAGCATTTTTTCCTTTTTGGTTTACTGTTTGCTTCATGTTGGAAAAAGGGTAATAATAGTACCATCCGTCCTGTAAAGATCCAAATCCATCCCTTTTGTTCCAAATCATAATCAACATTGTTAGCCTAAGTTAGCTACCTACTCAGTGCAGAGTGCCGCTGCTTCGGATAATCAGGGAAGGGGAGGGAGGGAGGGAGGTGGAGTGGGTGGGGTGGCAGTGAGCTGGCGGCGTCGCCCGCGCCCGCCCCTCTGGCACTTGCGTGTCTGCTTCTTGTCGCCTTGCCACGCCTGCGCCCGGCAGAAATTGCTGAATCCTTCGCCGCTGTAGCAACTTTTTTTAGTTTATCTTTCGAAACATTTGTTTTTACAAATATAGGTCACCATCCGCTGCGTACAACACGTATCGTCTGTCGCTCTACAGCGTCAGCCACTATAGCTCAACAGTAGCTGTCGAGCTACGAGGAACTAATGAGCAACTATGGCTCGGTAGGACGAGCCGCATAATTAAATAATTAACTTAAGCATGATTAGCACCATTTAAGCATTATATTACATAATTAGCACTATTAAGTATGATTAACACTTATTAATTGTTGTTGCGGTTGGTCGGCTTGACGAGCCAGAAAAGCTAGATTTGTAAAAATAGATGTCAAGATCTAATTTGAAAAAATAGTTGCAATGTCATACATGGAAGGACTCGGAATTCCTCCCCACTCTAGCTAGCAGCTATCATGCGGGAAATGGTGAAATGATATTGTCTCGTCAGTTGTCACCCCTGCCCTGACCTGAGGATCAATGTTGTTAATACCGTTTTGGTATCGGTCGCATCGTAACGTAAATCGGTATAAAATAGATCTATGTATTGTACCGATCAATACTAGTCATACCGACTCAATACTAGTTAATACTAGCTATACCAGCTTTGATACCGATCAATACCGACCGGTACCGATGGAATTGATAATATCGTCTATTGAACTATATATTACATTTGATAATAATACTATATATTTAAAATAATATTACAGGTGATATTTAATGTGTACTTAATTTAACAAATATATATTTATAAATATATATGTCCGTATTATTATATTAAATTCAAACAAGTACCGGAACATAATATTTTAAGAATCAAACCGATATGGTCTGACAACTATGCTGACGATCCGTCATTTGCCGTCTAACCAATTTTGTTTTTTTATCAGCTGTGAACTTCCTGATCATATGGTTGAGAACCAAGTTCTGATCTGATGTTATCTCGGGGTAAGGCCCGTTTGAAACGCAAGAAATTACTGCGGATCAATTCATTTTCTGAAGGAATCTAGAAAAATCCCGTCGGTCTGAATTATTAGGAGCATGGCGTCAACCGCCACTGAATTGGGGTGGGACTTTTTTCTGTTGGCTTAATGATCTGGACCGTCGATTGCTTGGTCAGTTATGTGCGACGTGCAGTGCTCTCAGCTGCTGTTACTGCTATCTAGTCTCCGCTGCACCTGATCCCATCCGCATTTTGGGGACATCCACGTTACAAGTTCCATCATATGGGCATCGGGCGGGCCTCGCCTATGCCTCTAGGAGTCTCTCTCTCTCTCTCTCTCTCTCTCTCTCTCTCTCTCTCTCTGTGGCACGAGTTTGTAAGGACTTGAATGAACTCGATCTCTAGCAACATCAGCAAGCGAGGGACACAGGTGAGCACACTGAGGAAGAAGAGGCATTCATTCAGGCGTGGTACGTAAGCAGCAACGCAGGTCGATGCAGAAGGGTGGGTCAAACAAGACGATATCCACAAGTGGCAAACGCGCCCACATCCAACTGAGCCTTGAATCACTCTGCTGCGGTATGTGAGAAGGGGTCGTCAGAATGTGGAGTGCCTGGCCTGCATGTCTACTCAGTACCAGTACTACGGGCCTGTTTGGTTCATGACTAGAAGTTGCCTAGTCACAAGTTAGGTATGCCACAGTTTTTAGGTAGCTGTTTGGTTCACTGACGTAACTGTGGCATGCCACACTTTCTTAGCACCCGGTCCCACATATCATAGACTCAGTTTCTTGCCAAACTTTGCCACAAGTGTGACTTCGATTTTGTTAGCCACACTTTCTGTGGCAGCCACATATTACCTAAGCTTAGGCATGGCAAACTTAGGCACCAACCAAACAGCCCTACAGACTGAATCATTGCTTGCCTAGTAACATCCGTGAAACCAAGATGCTTCTTGGGTTCAGAGTGAGCTGGTTCGGTGGTCTTCGGGCCCATGCGTTGCGTGGTGCGGCGAAAATATGTTTGTAGTTTTGCTAGGGTTCGTGGCCGGGCATGCTGGGCCATTGTTCCGCCATGTGCTGGCTCAAATGTGCTTTGCTTCGGGCATCCGGCGATGAGCAGTCGCCGCTCGGAATTCAGATGCCGGGATTCCATGGCAATAATGGAGCACAATTTATGGCATGTTTGATATGGCTGTGGCTTATGGTTTTAAATAAATTTTTGAATTTTAATTGTTTGACAAAAGATTACGAAGAGATACTACTTTGCGATTTTGGTTATCTGGATGTTGGGCTTTTAATGTGTACTACAATTAACTTGTAGATCCTATCTTAAGAAAATACTCCGTTTGAAAGTTAGATACTGTAGCAAAAACCAAAAACCACTTTCACAGACCGTAAAGAACAGGGCCAATGTATCATACTCCTTTCTTACAAGGAAAAAAATGTTTCTCGACATTAATCTGTGCCTTTTTATTTGACGTGTGGCTCGTCATCGTGAGTATATATACAATGCTGCAGCAACAGCAATGGAATTGTTGGATTTGGTAGTATTATGTAATTACAAAAGAAGATTACGCATGTTCTAATGCAATTGTGACCAAGTACGACCTAAACACTAGTTGCGGCTTCTCTTTGGTACTAGTATACTACTGTTTTGTCAGGTGTATGAGGTTAATTACCGTTGTATTTCATTCGTTGTAGAAGTACAGATCGTGGAGCAGTTGACATTAGCAAGGGCCGGCGTACGTACAGGATGTGCCTCTGACACGCGTGTTACAGACTTACAGCTTCAAACAGAAACCATGGGAACGTAGGTTTATGTGTAAGTACTATAGGGTCTGTTGTTTTTGGCTACGGTTTGTGATTTTTGGCTGTGGTTTATGGTTTTTAGACTGTTTGTATGAGAGATTACAAAGTAACAGAAACTCACATGCAATTTTTGTCAATAAAATATGTACTACAATTAACTAGTAGATTCTATCTTAAAAAAATACTTCGTTTAAAAGTTAGTTACTGTAGAAAAGTCGAAAAACAGTTTTTAGAAGCTGTATAGACAAAAACTTGCCACGTGATAAGATATGTTGGGTCGAAGCACACGTTCATACGGCAGCTCAATACGAACACAAAATTTTCGGACAGAAGTCATTCGATTCAGTTGGAGGTCGTCATTAATACTCCAGTACAGGTAGCCGCAGTCATGTGGTTGCATATGTGTACAGTACTGTACCATCAATTTTTCCCCCTGCTTTTGAATCGTTGCCTATTCACCAAGTAGGGAAAGGAACCACAGATCAGGTGTAGTGACTTCAGCTTTGCTCGTCATGGAAGCGAGCAGAAGCTTCTCCTGGGCCAGCCAAGTCCCCCACGACCCCTGTAAATCCAAGAATCAATATGACTAAAAAATAAAAAATAGATGTTTGTGTTGATTTTTGCTGATAACTTTTGGCTTTGACTGATGAATATTAATAATTTGTAGATCAACTTATAGAGAGACTCGCGTGCGATTTTGATCGATATAAATAAAGTTACTACAATATCTACTATAATCGACTAGTAAATTTTACTTTAAAAAAATACTTTGATAGCATAAAAAACCCATTCACTACAAAAAAAAATAACCTTTAAAAAGTCAATACAAACATAGCGCTTAGAAACGCCGAATCGGCTGGGGAGGCACTGGACCAATATCCACAGTAAACCCAACAAAGCTGAAAAAGAAAATAGAATAAAACGATATTAGCCCATTAGTGCACATCTTAGCCGGCCCATTTACCAGGCGGGAAGACGCCTCCGCGCCGCCTATATAAGCGCTCGCCTCCGCTAGGGTTTCTCCCTGGTTGCAGCCGGTTCACTTCTCCCAGGTGAGGTAAGCCCCCAGGCGGCGGCGCCGACGCCGCCCCCGTTCTGAAGCCCTCACCCCCACGCGACTCACCTCGCCTCTCTTCTTCTGCTTGTTTGCGCAGGAAAGGGTTTCGTCCATGGCGCCGTCGCAGCCGAAGTCGGGGCTCTTCGTGGGCATCAACAAGGGCCACGTCGTCACCAAGCGCGAGCTGCCGCCGCGCCCGTCCGACCGCAAGGGGGTAAGCGTCTGATCCCGTGGTCCGAGCTATTTCTGCAGCGCTCTGTTGTTTATGATGCGGGTGGTAGTATGATCTGTGCGGATTTAGTGTGTTTGGTTTGGTTGCATGCTTTTAGATTATGCGGTGGAAGCTTGCTTGTTTTTTACTAGCTATGTGTGTCGATCGTGGAGGTGTTGTTCATTACATCATGAGCTGTTGCTAGTTGATGGATCTAACGAGTTCCGACCATTTCAATGAAAGTGCAGTGCCTTTGATCTTTCCATGTGTTTTTCCTGCCTTGTACAAAATGTATTTTTTGGGACATAAGATGAGTAGTTCACACGCGCTATACTATATTTTACAGATGGCGGTGTTAATTGCCAAGGAAGTAGATGGAAGATAAATGGCATGCATACAGGCACCTTAGTGTGGTTGATATACAAATATGGTTATCTGCGAGTGGTCAGATAGATCATCACCTTAGTGCTACTTGGTGTATGTATTGTTTAGAACTTTGTGTGATTGGAAAGTGAAATTAGATATGCGTCTAAGTTTGTTTTTTTTGTTGTTTTCGGTACCAAGTTGTATTTTCTGATCTATTGAATTGTCTCTCTGAGGTATCCTCCCTTTATCCTTTTGAAATGTAAAAATTCCTTTGTTATTTGTGTTATCGAAAGCTAACTCTTCTTCCCAGTCTTTAAGTAGGCATTCTAGTATGTTATATTTGGTTCAATGTTTTATTCTGTATGTTTTCTATGTCTGATCCACAATGTACTTTTCATGGTTGCCTGTCTTTTTTTCCTTGCTAATTATCATGTTGATTTGCAGAAAAGCACCAAGAGGGTGAATTTTGTCAGGAACTTGATCAGGGAGGTTGCTGGGTTTGCTCCTTATGAGAAGCGTATCACTGAGCTTCTCAAAGTTGGCAAGGACAAGCGTGCACTGAAGGTGGCGAAGAGAAAGCTTGGTACCCACAAGAGAGCAAAGAAGAAGAGAGAGGAGATGGCCAATGTCCTCAGGAAGATGAGGTGTGTAAATTTCAAACCTTACTTGCAATTATCTTGTATTCAGTTGCAGTTGAGCTTGTGCTTTGAAATATAGGTAGAAATATCTTTGGATGCATTTTTGTGGTTTACTTTGCTGACCTATACTACAATACTATACTGATTGGTACCTTGTATTCTGATTTGAAGTGTTGTTCAAGCAAGTAGATTGGTGATAATTGTTGTCCAGATTTTTTTGTGATTAGCTGTGCTGAATGATTAATTTGTCATTTCCTTAAGGCACCGAAAGTATATTGTAGGATACGATGTTTGATCTTAATCATGCATTAGCAGCGAATGAGAGAACAGAGTATCATACCTATACTGTGAATCTTTCAATTTCTATAACAACCAAATAGCCACATGTACTGTTTTGTTTTCAGTGGTTTCTTCATTCTGTGAATGGGTCATGGTAGGCGGTAGCATCCATTTAGTAAACTCTTGCTGGAAGGAGCATTTAACCCGGCATGTTTATCTTATACTTGAATGTTTATAACTTCCTTTAGTTTCTTGCATATTTGCTTTTTGTTGCGTGCAACTATGTTTTTTGCAGTACTTGATAATATAAATTTTAACTGAACTGTCTGTTGTGGTATGCAGATCTGCTGGAGTTCACACCGATAAGAAGAAATAGAGTATCTCGAGTTCATTAAGTTGATGGCAATATTCTGTTCTGGCGTTTTTCCTAACGTACTAGACTTGGCACTGTATCTGCCAGATAAACATTATGGTGTTAGTTGTGTTAAACCGCCTGTCTAGTGAGTTTTTTTTTGTCCCAACTATCAATGCATGGTTCGTCACCTTGATATCTATCTTTGTTTCTGGATGATTTGTTTGCTCAGTTATTTGTACTGCTGGTATTGATATGCTAAGATGCCAATTGGAATACCAGTGGTCTCAGTAAGCAGAAGTTGCATTTGATGGGAACAACTGCGAGCTCATAATTCTACTGGCTCGAAGTGCCTTTGTTTCGCCATTCGTGAGATTTCGACAAATGCTCGCCCCCTATGCCTTTTGTTCTACTAGATGGGTATACTGGGATTCGATGCTGAAGTGTAGAAGACAATTTGGCCGTCCGATCAGGGTCCCGCGGTCGAGATGGTGGGTGGGGAAAAGTGTTACTTGAGGATCTATGAATTGGATTTTTGTAACTAGTTAGAGATCTGGGCGTTGCAACAATAATGAGATGGAACTTACTGCTTTGTTAACTTCACACATTAAATATTAGAGAGCAAGCGGTAGAGAGAAAAGTGTGGTCAAAATCAAAATGTGCGAGATGGGAAAGTGGAGGGGTGGACGGTTGTATCTTGAGAGAGGAGGAGAAAGACGAATGGTTCAGATTAAATCAGATGGTTGAGATGAAAGGAGGAAGAACGAATCAACCATCAATTTATATTTTTATAATAGTAAAGATTTGTGAATGGCGGCTGGTGATCAGGAATGAATGTGTGGATAGAATTGTGCTTTAGTTTTTCAGTTGTTGTAGTGGCCGATAGCATGGCTGCAGATTACATGCAGTAGATACGTGATAAATTTTACGCTTGCTGCCCATCTCGCCGGCGGCATGTAGGTAGCAGCAGCAACAAAGAGCAAGCATGGTAGTCGGAGGCCATTGCACCTAGAGGCCGAGTCGTGGCGACGGCAGGAGAGCTGTGGTGAGTTGAGAGACGGAGGGGCGTCGCGCCTGTGCGATTTGTCCACATGGCAGTGGGATCCAAGCAATGTTTTTACCAATAATGGCGGCGGCGGCGGCGCCAATCGCGACAGGCGGTGGTGATTTGAGCGAAGAAGAGCGAGAGGAAGGGATTGAGATGGATATGTGCGAGCGAAAGAGGAATGAGCTCGGGAGGGGAATGGGATTGGAGGCGTAGGGGTGTTTTCACGAAATTGCCAAGCGACACGGGGTTTAACTGATTGGTTTCTATTTCACTATTTTTTAATTTCGTTTTTTTAATTTTTTAGCTTATTTAGGGTTTTTTACTTTAATTCTTTTTATATTTATTTATATTATATGTGATAGACTATTCTGCTTTTATTTTAAAATTTTTTTAATTTAATTACGCTAAAAAAGTTTAATAATCATAGTATAAAATAAATCATAAACAAAAAAAGAAAGGCTAAATGAGCAGCCCAACGCGCGCGCGTTTACGTGTGTTTTTTATTTGACGAGCTGGCGTATTACCGTGTGAACTATTGCGAGCCGATTTGAACTATTTGTAATTTGTGCGTGCAAAGATGGATGAAGCGTATACCTCGGGTGCACATCAACTTCGGACATCTGAGCAAGTACCAGATTATCAAAGGAGAAAAATGCTAAGCGAATTAAACATTGCAGAAATCAAACAGAACAGAACAGAATAATTAAGAAAGCATCACATACTCGAAAGCTGCTTTGCTTTTAAGTTCCAAACACAAGCGAACAAGCTTGTCTTTTCCCAACATCCACAACTTCAAACTTCTACTACTAGATGACACGACGTAGATGACACGACAGAAGACGCCCTGCAGAACACCAGCTGAAACATCACGCAGCGCAGACCCATGGATGACCATCAAACAGCTTAGTCGACCTCCTCGATCTTGGGGCCTGCGCCACTGCCGCCCGCCGGCGCGTCCTCGTCCATGCCTCCGGCCATGTCGGCGCCGGCGCCCTGGTACATCTTGGCGATGATCGGGTTGCAGATGCCCTCCAGCTCCTTCATCTTGTCCTCGAACTCGTCGGCCTCCGCGAGCTGGTTGCTGTCCAGCCAGCTGATGGCGCCGTCGATGGCGTCCTCGATCTTCTTCTTGTCGTCCGCAGCGAGATTGGAGGCGATCTTCTCGTCCTTGATGGTGTTCCTCATGTTGTAGGCGTAGTTCTCCAGCGCGTTCTTGGCGTCCACCTTCTTCTTGTGCTCCTCGTCCTCCGACTTGTACTTCTCCGCCTCCTGCACCATCTTCTCAATCTCCTCCTTGCTCAGCCGCCCCTTGTCGTTGGTGATGGTGATCTTGTTCTTCTGCCCCGTCGTCTTGTCCTCCGCGGAGACGTTCAGGATGCCATTCGCGTCGATGTCGAAGCAGACGTTGATCTGGGGCACGCCGCGGGGAGCCGGGGGATGCCGGAGAGCTCGAACTTGCCGAGGAGGTTGTTGTCCTTGGTTCTGGCACGCTCACCCTCGTACACCTGGATCAGGACGCCGGGCTGGTTGTCGGAGTAGGTGGAGAAGACCTGCTCCTTCTTTGTGGGGATGGTGGTGTTCCTCGGGATGAGCACGGTCATGACACCTCCGGCCGTCTCGAGACCTAGAGATAGCGGCGTCACGTCTAGCAGGAGCAGGTCCTGCACCTTCTCGTTGCCCTCGCCGCTCAGGATGGCGGCCTGGACGGCGGCGCCGTACGCCACGGCCTCGTCGGGGTTGATGCTCTTGCAGAGCTCCTTGCCGTTGAAGAAGTCCTGGAGCAGCTGCTGCACCTTGGGGATACGGGTGGAGCCACCGACGAGCACGACGTCATGCACGCTGCTCTTGTCCATCTTAGCGTCGCGGAGGCACTTCTCCACCGGCTCCATGCACTTGCGGAAAAGATCCATGTTGAGCTCCTCGAAACGCGCCCTGGTGATCGTCGTGTAGAAGTCGATGCCCTCGTACAGCGAGTCGATCTCAATGGTGGTCTGGGCCGTCGACGACAGCGTGCGCTTGGCGCGCTCGCAGGCTGTCCGGAGCCGGCGCAGGGCGCGGGGGTTGCCGCTGATGTCCTTCTTGTGCTTGCGCTTAAACTCCTGGACGAAGTGGTTCACCATGCGGTTGTCGAAGTCCTCGCCGCCGAGGTGGGTGTCACCAGCAGTGGCCTTCACCTCAAAGATGCCCTCCTCAATGGTGAGCAGCGAGACATCGAAGGTGCCGCCGCCCAGGTCGAAGATGAGCACGTTCTTCTCGCCGGTGCTGCCGGCCTTCTTGTCGAGACCGTAGGCGATGGCCGCGGCGGTAGGCTCGTTGATGATACGCAGCACGTTGAGGCCGGCAATGACGCCGGCGTCCTTGGTTGCCTGCCTCTGGGAGTCGTTGAAGTAGGCGGGGACGGTGACCACGGCGTTCTTGATGGTGGAGCCGAGGTAGGCCTCGGCGATCTCCTTCATCTTGATCAGCACCATGGAGGAGATCTCCTCGGCGGCGAACTGCTTCTCCTCGCCCTTGTACTGGACGACAATCATCGGCTTATCGGCGGGGCCAGGCACAACCTTGAAAGGCCACAACTTCATGTCACTCTGCACAGACGGGTCAGAGAACCTCCTCCCGATCAACCGCTTAGCATCTGCATTGACAAACAGAGTAACAGCAGTGAGCTGGATTGTCCCATTAATCCATTCTATTACAATCAAGCAGAAAATTTCAAGATTCTACTCAGGAAAATCTAAGCATACAATCGGGTCACTATTTCTTCAACTACGAAGGAGCAGTAAAAAGGATTTCCTCAAGCTACTCCGTTCGGGGACTGTTCCCAAAGGATTGACAGATCTAATTAAATTCTCCAATCAAAATTAACAAGCATGCATGTGGGAATCCATCTAATTGAACATAATCACTAGTACTGTATGCCATGATGAACAGCAAAACCAATCACAGGACAAACACAGGCACCAACGTACTTCTTACACAGATAAGATAGCTAATCTCACCTAGTAGATTCTAGACCACAAGGTGATAGCACAGCAACCTTTATATCTTATTTCAAACAAGAAATTTGCCACTGGATTTGACACCATAATAGTTACTCCTAGTCATATCGAGTATAGAAACAGAACTACTGCGCAAACGAACATATTCCCGAAGATCTAACATGCTTATCGTCCCAAACCCATGGAATTCCGGAGCGTGTAACTAGATAAAACCACTAATACGATGGTGTCGCCTTCCATAGCAAGCAACCAGTGCAATCAAGCAAGCCTGGCGGGGTCGGGACTCAGGACGTACCGAAGACGGTATTGGTGGGGTTCATGGCGACCTGGTTCTTGGCGGCGTCGCCGATGAGGCGCTCGGTGTCGGTGAAGGCGACGTAGGACGGCGTGGTTCGGTTCCCCTGGTCGTTGGCGATGATCTCGACGCGGTCGTGCTGCCACACGCCGACGCACGAGTAGGTCGTCCCCAGGTCGATCCCGATCGCCGGCCCCTCCCCCTTCGCCATCTCCTCTACTCCTCAACAACAAAAACCTCACAAATCTGAGAGGAAAAAACCTCGAAAGAACGCTCTCTTGCTGCGATTGCGGGAAAAAAAATTCTTCTCTAGAACGAAACGAAGCGAGGAGCAGGGGAGGAGACGGGAGAGGTTTTATGGCGGAGGTGGCGGGTCTAGAACGTTCCGCCGCGGGTGATCTGGGCCGTCGGATCGGGGCTTCTGGAAGGGTCGGGAGGGTGCGAGCGGATGTGGTGTGGTGGAGGAGGCGACACGGCGGGTGGGAGGGCGTGGGCCCCCGCGCTCGTGCTTTTTGAACGATGTCCAGCTCGCTTGCCTCTCTGGTAGGTTCTACACTGCGCAGGATGATAGCGAGTTCATTGCAAAAAATAGTACCGTAGCTAATCTTTTTTCAAATCTAACAGCATCATCATCACTAAAATAAAGCTGGAAGTTTCCGGCCTTTCACCCATGCCATATTATCTTTCTTACAAAAAAAAACCTTTGTATTTTTCGAATCATGTAAAAATCATGAATTCCTACAAAAAGGTTCTTGTCAGTTTTTTTCTAAAACCCCCTCTACTTCACCAAAATTGTGTAGAAAAATTACATATAGATCCTTAATTTTATGTAGAAAAATCATTTGCTTTCTCCAAAAATACATACGGGCTCACTTTTTCAGATAATCCCCTCTTACGAATTTTTGTCTCTTGTACTTCGGTCGCATGGTAGCTAGCACGACGTGGCACCGTGCTTATGATGCCACTTGATGTATATGAAACTACAAATCTAGTCTCGTACATGTACCTACCGCTTAGGAGTAAAAGCCAGATTTGGTACTGTTACGTACGGTCTTTACAAAATTAGCCGTATGTGGGGGCGTATTTGCAAAAATATCATTTCTGTTATCCTGTGGGCGGGCGATAGCGTTGGCAAGGCTGCCGGTGGCAGGTGCCTGCCACCCAGCCAGGGGACGGCAGGTGATTAAGTCGACCGACTAGCAATCTTAATTACATGCCCTAATTTTTTTGCGTTTAGTATTTATTTGAATTTTTAAACATATCAAAATGAGCTCAAAAATTATAAAATAGCTATGACTATGTCTGGAGGCTTCAAGTAAACATTTGTAATTTTTGGAGCCCGTTTGTTATATGTAAAAACTTATACAAATATTGAAATTATATGAATTTTTTAGCAACATTAACAATTTATAAAATTACTAAAAAATTACACTATAAAATACATTGTGTCTGGAATCTGTATATTTTCATAGTTTTTTGAGCTCATTTGATATATTTAAAAATTCAAACAAATATTAAATACAAAAAAAATAGGGTAGTTAATTAAGTCTACTAGACGGCAGAAGTGATATTTCTGCAAATATACCTCTATACGGCTAGTTTTGTAAATACCATATGCAACAGTATCAAATCCAGTTTTTTCTCGCTTAGAGGCACCGTGCAGCGTGCTACGGTATTAGGTATTGGTAAAGAGGTAGATTTGCAATTTCATACGTACGATTACTAAATTTGTAAAAAAATAGGTACAATACTATTTTTACCGATGTATTCGATGATAGCGTATCATAGTAGTTGATTGGATTGGATTGGAGGGGGTCTCTTTCTGATTTTGAACGAAATTTGTGAGCGTTGGATTGGGCGATGACGGCTCACGCGCTCCGGCCGGAGTTTTGTTGCCTCGGCTGACCAAATTTGTCCTTCCACTTACTCAGAGGTGAAACTAAAAATTTACTAAAACTAATGGATGGGCTGAGCATTTGAGTGAGAGAAGAAAGGCTATTTCTGGCATTGCCAAGCACAGGCAATTGGGCTGGCCTAGTTCAGGCCTATAAAATAAGGACGATGGGCCAAATCTTAGTTGAACCTTGTTGGGCTAGGCCTATAGAATAAGTGAAGCATTAAACATCATTTTTCTCATCGTTGTGAACTAATCACTATGTGACAATATTAACCAAGCAGAGGTCCTAGACTAAAATTCATGTTTTAACGCCACAATTAATCAAATTGATTGGTGACCTTAATAGTGGGTTTTGGTGAGTAGAATTGGTTCCAGTTCGGTATCCCTAGCTCCTGAACTGTTGTTCTAACTTTCATAATAAAGGCCACCTTCTTTTCCTATTATAGCTATGACTTATGGTTTTTCTTGAACAAACAAATAGGATAGTTTATTTGCTGATTTTTTAAAGTGGCTTATTAGGATAGCTTTTTCGAAGCGGCTTATTGGCATTTGTTTCGTTCGCATAAACACTCATGTTAGGGAAAAAGCCATCAATTATAGTCATAAGACATTAGCTGCAGCCGAAAAGAACCCACTTAAAGTTAGGCATCTGCCTTCATTCTAAAAAAAATGACCTTAATCTGATACAATTTCCTCCTAATTTTACTTTGGGAAGCCACTGTTGGTTGTTTACATGGTACCTTATGTAGAGAGTGGTGATCGAAAGCAACATGAGCGGAATTAGAACAAAAATGATCGAGATTCACTGCTTTATCACACATGTAATTATATGTATAACTTTGCCTCCAATTTGCAACGAAGTAAGTCGGTATTCTAATTTCCAAAAATCCAAATTGAAACCCTAATTCTGAACCCTACAATTTGATTAAAAAAACAACCAACAATCATAACATTCAAACTCTATCTCATAAATTCAGTCCATTTAGCAATACTCTATATCGATTCAAAACTTAATCCATACCCCCAAATGCTCGACAAGATGATCAACGAGTGATGATGACCAGAAGACATGGTAGTCGGCGGGTGACAGCTTAGGCCCCTGGGCTCCGGCAACCGGCGGTTACAAGTCTATGACCAAGCAAGATGGTGGATTTTGCTTTCACGTGAGACATGACAGAGGGAGGGAGGGAACGAGGCGCGAATGACTAGGGCAGTACGATGTGCATGCAGTGTAGCCTTTGCCCACTATCTTCGCTTTGTAGAGTGGCTTGGCTTGCTGAGCTCCTTGGGCCATGCTTATGTCAACTAGGTTGTACTTGCGTATGCTAGACTGCATGTCTTAGGCCTCAATTGGTATTGTCTTGGGCCTAGCTACAAGAAGGTCTGAGTGGAGCGGCGGGAGTCAGGAGATCGAGAGTTTCAATCTTTGGACTAGCTAGGTGTTCTTCGATTTAGGCCAAATGGTTCACACATAAATTTACATGTTCTATATAATAGAAAAAAATAAAATTAGATCTAATGTCCTATGCACCATGGGCCTGGAAAGCAAGCATCAAGAGCTTTTTGCATATTCAGCAAATATTTTGTCAACATTGGCTTTCACTTCTGTGGGGGAAAATGTCTTTCACTGTTCAAGAGCTGTTTCACTTTTTTTCCCCGCTCCAAGCATTTCATTTTTACATGATTGCATGGAAATATTATGAATTATCTTAGATTCGTGATAGATTTTTACAAGACTGTCCGAATACATTCATGGGATAGATCTCCAAGTTATTAGTTTCCCAAAATACAGCTAAGTTTGCGCACTAATTTACGTGCGCCTGCTTAAAGGCCCCGCTCGTTTCGGCTTAAGCTTCTGGCTTTTGGCTTATTTTCCACTATTCATAATTTCGTCTTTTTTGAACTTTTGGCTTTTTTTAGCTTTTTTGCCGGTTCTTTTTTTGTCGTATTCGTTTGCGTAGTTTGTGATGGGCTAACATATTTTTTATATTTTTTAATTTTTTTAAATTTAATTATGTTAAATAAGCCTCATCACTATAATATTTTTCACCAAAATTCATGTTGCTTTTCAGCCATAAGCCACCAAAAATAAGCCAAAATGATCACCACCTTAATTAGTCTCTGCAAATGACAATACTGCTCTCCTTCCTCGCCACCTTCTCATCCCCGACCAACGGCGATAAGTTTCATGACGTTCGGAGTTCGGTCGATCTATGGCTTTGGAAATTTGGGCGCTTTTATTTGAGCGATTATTAGCTCGTGTATTACGCCCGAATCGGCAAGAGCAACGTAAGCTGTATTCGAGTCGGCAACGGGTGTTTGCTGCCTTCGCGTCCGGGCAGTACCATATTGGGCTTAAGCCTAGCGCGGCGAACCACTGATCATTGATCGGTACCTATATTGATTTTTAAAAGTTGTTTTTTTATAATAAATAGTTTTTTATAGTATTTAGCTAGCTCTTAATCGAAGTATCTTTTTAAAACGAAATCTATTATTTAATTATAGTACACACTACATCGATTTTATTTATATCGATCAAAATCACACACGAGTCTCTCTCTTTATAAGTTATTACTATTCGTAAGCTAAAACCAAAATCCTGTATAAACGGCCCCTAATTGATACGGAGAAGTTTGTGGGTTATTCAAGAATGAGGTTTGTACGGACCGCATTTGTTTTTTTAGCCAGTTAGCATGGTTTTTATCAGGGAAAATAAGCTAAGTGATTGTTAAAAGTTCCACCACTTCAAAGGCGAAGAAGGTGAGATGGTCACGCTACGATCTTTTTAATAACAGTGTTTTCACCTCTCCGACCGAGGATCCAACCCAGGTCAGATGCCATGCACTCCCGCATTTTTACCATCGTGAACCCAAAATGTAGTTGATGCAATATTCGAGAATGTACAGAAAAAAAATCGGTAGGTAAGAGCAGAAGTAGGACTTTTGTGGTGATAGTAGTTGCTTTCAATTCATGCTTATTTTTATTTCTTTAGTCTTATAGTCTAGGATGGCTTTTGCATGTAATCGGGTTACATGTACTGAACTTTTTGAAGCTAAAACAAAACAAAAAGTTGTGAACGATGTTCAAGCTTCGTATTTCATGTGCTTCAAATTTCAATAGTTCATAATTAATTCATAGGTTTATGTATCATGGTTCGAATGCAGCATAATCTTGTAAAAAAAAACGTGGTTTATATAGATGGTTTTGTCTAATACCTTAGCTTCTTGACGCACAATTTCACGTGGAGAAGTTTGTCAAAAAAAAAAAAACGCTCTTACTAGCTGCCAACAAATCCATACAAGCTCACGTGCTACTTTGCAATGAGGCGTGATGGTGCTCAATAATGTCAGAAAGAAATGAGCACACGGTGGATTCATTTTTTGCTACGGTTTTAGTGTTTATAGTTTTTAGCCTTAGCATTAGCGTTTATGTGAATAAATTGAATGCTAATAAGCTGATAAGCTGTTTTAAAAAGTTGTCCCAATAAGACACTTCAAAACAACAGTGAAAAAACTATCCCGTTTATTTATTTAAGAGAAACCGTAAGTTGTATATCTTAGTATAGATGGTTTTGTCTAACACATTGGCTCCTTATCACCAAGGTACTAAAAAGTGAATAACGGGGTAGCGGCAGATTGGCATCTGTATAGCAGATGGCGGACGATTATCAGACGCTATGTTCTTGTAACAGAATTTTTTAAAAAAACACTCATAGCTTTGAGTTAATCATGTACATATCATGACTTCCTAACATGACAAAATGACAACCAGAACAATACAATATGCATATCAATTAGAACATAGAAGCACATAAGCAGAACTAGTATATGATCACTACGTTCATCATAAATGACACAGACCTGTTGGCTTGCTGAGGACGACGAGTAGCGGTAGGCGTAGAGGAAGACGGGCACCGGGAGCCGTTGAACATGACAGCACGCGACAAATCTTGTGGCGGCTCGCAAAAGGACCTCGGGCGACGGTGGAGGGAGGCACGACGACGTGGCACACTGAATATTAGATTAGACGGAGCGATAGCGGCGGGGGAGGGGGAGATGGTGGCGTGGCTAAGCGGCGAGGTCGCCGCCACCTTCTGGCGGTGGAAGAGGCGGGGAGGCGGGGAGGGGTGTAGAGCTGCTCTGGCACCGGAGAAGAGAGGGAGATAGAAGGAGAATGACGACACCGGTTCAAGAGAAGAGAGAGGAAAGAGAGGGGGAGCAACGACAGTGAGAGGTTTGCCGTCAGAATGCCTCTCAATAGCATGCCGTGCGAATGTGCGATAATAGTTCTCATTTGAATAACATGCATATAGAATTGCTCCATACAAGATTCACAACTTTAGGACTTATAGTTAGATCGGATGAACATAAAATTACCAGAAATTCCGTAGGTTCTGCAAGTTACTACGGGGTTCCTAGTTCCAAGTATTACCCTAAAAAATGTTTTGAAATAATAACGACTTAACGAGAATCTAAAATTAGCCCCGTTGTTATCATTAAATCAACCCTCCCAAGCTTCTAATAAATCATCCAGCCTGTAGCCTTCTCTCTTCCTTCCCTTCCCTTGCCACCTACAAACTCTCACCCCTCCTCAAATAAAGCTCGCCCCGAGGGCGGCGAACCAGGCCCATCGCCAAACCCCTAGCCCCCGATCCGATCGAGCTCTGCTTCCCATGGCGGCTACCACAAGCCAGGCGAGCCTCCTGCTCCAGAAGCAGCTCAAAGGTATGGATCCGAACGGCCTTGCGCTCTCCTCTCCTTTTGCCCCGATTCGATGCGATCGGCTCCTGATCTCGGCTTCCGTGTCTGGGGATTGTCGCAGATCTCGCGAAGAACCCCGTTGATGGGTTCTCGGCGGGGCTGGTCGATGACAGTAATATCTTCGAGTGGCAGGTCACCATCATCGGCCCGCCCGATACCTTATAGTGAGTTGGATTTTTACCCTCTAATTACTGCACGATTGCTTTGTAGTTATGGTTCGCTCGGTTCATGTGTGTGCATAGTCGCGTTCGGTTCCGATTGGTTTGCACGGTGTGAACTGTGCGGAATTCGGTGTTTCGCTCTCGATACGCAGCGCTCACTGGTGAATTTAGTTGCGGTGAACATGTTCGGGTTGTGCAACACACTGAATTTGCATTACCCATGTATCTCGGTGCCCATCTGTAGAATTACTTAGTTGTGGGCCTTGGGGGAAGGCACAAGGCCTTGTGTATTTGTGGTGCTACAATTGATAAATTGAGTGTGCCCATAAGCTATACCAACATTAGTGAATGAGTTAGCAGTAAAGTGCAGACAAGTATTTTGTTTCATTGTTGCCTGTCATTGATACGGAGAAAGAGGTCATGTTGGCTGGCAGAGCTCCTTACTCATAGGAGGGCATTGCTGGAACACCCGTAAAATTGGTTTGGGAGATGCAACAAAGTTTCAGGGAATGGAAACTTGTGCATATTTATCTGCATCCTTCTCCTAAGAGCGGCTATTTTTGACCTACGCTTTAAGTCTCAATGGTCCCTTCTCTCGGTGGAGACTTCGTTTTCTACCCCAGGCAGATGCATATATGTAATTTACTTCAATAACATAGGTTTGGAGGTAGTACCAATGGGCAGTAGATGAGTGGAGTATTGGTTTGTTCATAGTTCAGACTTCAGATGGAATGACATGCATCAGATGCGGTTTTGGATCGATATTGCTTATTTCTAATGCGCATTTGAGGTAACAGTAACTGATTAATAATTTGGTGTTTTCTTATGAATCTGCTAGATCAGTTGGTGACGAAATATTGAACAAGGACAGTGAGTCAGTGACAGGGGGAGGAGGAGATGCAAATTTCACCCTCAGATCTGCTTTGATATCTGTGTGGATCCAGCCCATCTAGTATTCACCAGACCACCCAAACCTGTATTCCAAATTGCCCATCTTTGCACAATGGGCCCTCCTGCCAGCTGTGGGTCATGACAACCACAGGGACAGTCATGGTGATCACTTAAGTAGGTTCCGTAGTCACCCCCACGCACCCCTAAAAAATGTTATATACAACTATCCGTCAAGTATATTTTGTTATCTGACCTATTCTGCATCAATGATGCTGATTTTGCCTTGAATAAGACCAAGTAAGAACCTAAGGGTCTTGTCTGTGAGTTCGGGTGCTATATCTTAATAAATTTTGGCCGTCGATGTCCATCATGTCACATCATCTAAGGATATATCCCTCGATTTTATTACCTAGAATGAAAGGTTTCATTCACTATGTGACACTCTTGAGTAACTAATGCTTGAATCTGCTCAGTAAGTACTACTGAGTCAAAATTTATAATTTTTGCTCCAAACTAATTAACCATGAAGGCTTGAAGTACTGTTAATAACTTCTAGCTTTGAAGTTGTATCTTGTGATTTGCTTTCTGTACCTAAAGTCGGGTTCATGAAATGGTTTAACCATTGTTATATCTGTTGATCACTCTGCAGTAACATCTCTGGTTAAGTGATTGTATGTTGTGTTAGTTGCATTTCTTTATTATAGTGAACTTGGGAAATTCATATGAAAGATATCTGGTGACGGAATGGATGTGTTAAACTTGTAATCTTTCTCTATTTTTCCAGAGTTTCTTGAAATTAAAAGGTGAACTTTTATTTTTGCAGTGATGGAGGCTACTTCAATGCAATAATGACCTTCCCCCAGAATTACCCCAACAGTCCCCCATCAGTAAGATTTACTTCCGAGATGTGGCATCCTAATGGTGAGATCTTTGCTAGCTGGCTGTTATTCATGTGTCTATTATTTTGTTTTATCATGTCAGTGTTCTGACAACGTTTATAATGTTCATTTCTCAGTTTATCCTGATGGACGTGTGTGCATTTCTATTCTTCATCCACCTGGTGAAGATCCCAATGGTTATGAGCTTGCAAGTGAACGATGGACACCAGTGCACACAGTAGTACTTCTTATACAGTGCATATAAGTGTTTTGTTCTCCTTTTGTGCTTCTACAGGGATGTCTTTTTTTCCGACATTTTTTTATCAAGTCTGAAATCTGTTAACCCTCCATCCTGGTAAACCTGTACCGGTCAGAATCTAGAGGAAAATACTCTGCCGTGGGTCTTCGGGAGCACACTGCTGCATAAGAAATGAGTTGGATGGATGTGGCAACTCTGAGATAAGGCTTTCAGGGCCCTTCCCCTATAATAACTAGAACTCTCTTTTCCGAGACCTTTCAAACCGCTGCGCGCCTAGCCTGCGGCATATCGCTGGGCAAAGACCGCTACGCACCTCATTGCTGGATCGAGGGAAGTCAGTCTTGCTATGACCTGTTCTACCACCAGCTATTAAATAGAAGAGTCGAAGGGATGGAAAATCCGCGGCTAGGGAAGCAGAGCTATTAGTCTTTTCTCTCCGGTCTCTTGGTTCTGTCCCAATTCTAGTAGCGGGCTAACTAAGGCATTGAAGGGTAATTTCCACCCGTGTTCCAGACTTTGTTGAGGTGGGAGGCGAAGATCTCGCTCAGCCAGCCATCGCTTTGACTTTGATCTCAAACGTTCTAGTGCTTTCCTTGTCTTGCATCCTCGCAGAAATCTTTCTCCTCAAGTCTGCATGTGAAATGAAAAACTAGTTGTCAGATGAAGTTTCACATGCTGATTCTGAATTTTCTCAATGGACGTCCATTGCCTTTTACACCAAGATTGTCACTAGCAACTAGTGGGTGAGTTTAAAGTGTTCTTGTTTTAGACAATAACTCTAGAGACATTGATTCAAAAAACAGTTCCAGGCTGGTTTCCGTTTGGTGGTGGGACCTGTTTCCAGGTTTTTCCGGTTCTTATCGTCCAAGCTGTTTAGATCTAATAAGAAACTAACTCTTTCCCAAAAAGCTGGTTGCTGACCAGAAAGAAATCAATATCAGACGGTTAACAGCTGAAAGGAAACAATATCAGATGGTTAACAGCTGAGTTCATCGAGATTGCAGTTGTTCTACTTTAGTTGCAATAATTGTGAAATATGATTATTTTATTGCGTAAGAACGTAGTTCCACTCAAAACTTGTCCAAAATAACCTCAAATTCACTTGTAGCTTGTCCTTATATTATCAAGCGTTAGTTTGGAAGATTTTGTGGTCAAACAGATTGAATATGGGTCAATTATTCTGCAAGTAATTTGAACACCCAACTTGCATCTTGCCTTTGCTAATTTATTGTGTGTTCGTATCATGCAGGTTGAGAGTATAGTTTTGAGCATTATTTCAATGCTCTCTAGTCCAAACGACGAGTCTCCAGCAAATATTGAAGCGGCTGTATGTGCACATCACTTATTAGCTGTACTCTTTTTCTTCTACGTGTGCTAAGCTTTTTTTTCCTTTTTTTTTTTGGCAAAAGTAACTTTTTTCTCCTGTACCTCTCCAGGCTCCAATGCAACATTGAAAATGGCCACTTATTTGCAGTAGCTAGTTTCAGTTTTGTTAATTGATGAACAAAATCTCATTGTACTTTCGCTCAAAACTCCATTATTCGCAACATTGACTATTGAGCATGTATGGGTATCCCTTTTCTCGTTGACCTAAGTTGTGGCACACAGTACTTCTGCTTAGCATACTATTTGTTCTGGTGGTAGCCTTGAAACCATTTGTGTGCTTATGGAGGTCTTAATCAACATTCGGTCTGATTTGTGCCATGTCTGGAAGTTTTCTAGTATTTTTTTGTGAACCAAACACTGTAAATGTATAGTTTGTATCTATTTTATGAACTCCCTTTGGTTTCTGAAGTTATGCACTGAAATTTGTTGTGCAGAAGGACTGGAGAGAAAGGAGGGACGACTTCAAGAAAAAGGTTAGGCGCATTGTACGCAAATCTCAGGAAACGCTCTGAACGAGGAGCATAGGGGGAGTTAACAAGTGCTGCAACTGGTGTAATACATTTCACCGTCTGTCCCCAAATGCCCACCTGATGCCAGCATTTTCGCTTCTCCCCTGTGTATTTTCCGTTCAGTGTCATTCGGGTGGTGATGTTGGTCTTGTCTCCGAGATACTCGGGAGTGGTGCGTATTCTAAAAGCTCGATTGTATTGTGTGGCATGGAGCGTCAATGTTAAGAAATATTTTGGAATGCTGCCAGTTAATCATAATTTTTCGCAGTGAACGTCATAACAGATAGATTGGTCGTCGTCTAATGAATCCTAGTTTGGACATCTTCTTGGATGTTTCGAATATGTTTGCGATCTGGACCCGTTCCAAATGTTAGCTCATTCATTATATAACTGATTTGTTTGGTGTAAGCTCTGCAGTCTTGGATGTGTTCTATCCTTTGCCGCCTCCTGATATGGTTTAGCATGTAGTAACACCATTTTCCCCCATATCCTTCCTGTAAATGACGCTTCATGACGCAATCAATCGGCAGCAGGCTAGGTGTACTTTTTTCTATGGAAAATAACTTTCACTGGAAATATCTCCAGCGTATATTGGGTTAACGAAATCAGCTAGTGAGCCATGGGAGCCCCTTGCCTAGGGTAACAGAAAAAAATCTCTACATGAACCAGTTGGATTCATAAGCTACGGTGCAAGTCCGAGTACGATCAACTCGAAGCAATTGCAAATTCTCACCTCAGAAGACGATAAGAGATGCTCAGTTGAGCACAAGTAGGTCGACCACATAACGCTGGCGGTGTACGATTACGGTCAATTGCCGGGCAATCCACCAGCTCCGTCCTTCCTTTCCTGTTCCATCCTCTATGCTTAAGAGTAAATTTAATAGGCTAAGAGCAGCAAGCTAACGAATGCAAACTTTGCATTCACCTGCAGCAAAAGGTGAAAACCATTTATCCATGAAGTTCGTCTAAAAAAATTGACAAACAGATGGAAAATGACAGGATCACTAGCAACAAAATCCTGCATTCATCAGTCGGCACCATCATCCTGGAGGCCAGAAGGCAGCTGGGGACCAAACACTATCTAAAACCACCGGCGAACCATGAACACATGAATGTAGTCCCTGACAGAATGGATAAACACGGAAAAAGAAAGACGAAACAACAAGAACAAAGAACGAAATTGATAACAGTGGGATTCGAACCCATGACTTTAAGATGCGGAATTTAACACGATATCCACTTCGTTAAATTGTTTGTTGCATTTTTCTGAGTTTCTTGAATTTTTCGTGCACAGGAAATTCTACCTCAAAATCCATAAATTCCTCAAAATTCTCTCTCTCCCTCTTAGGCCGTTTCTAGCCCTGCCCGCGGACATCTTGATCTTCTTTCTTTCTTTTCTAGGTCGTAGCCCATCTTCCTTTTCCTCTTTTTTTTTCTTCCCTTTCTTTCAGTCGGCCAGCATGCCCTCCCGACCCATCTCCTCCCAGCCCAACCCCATACCGCCCCCACTCACTTGGTCAGTGCCGACACCATTAATACTTTGTCATCTCTGCCACCTCGCCAGCCACACGCCACCATCTCTTTCTCTCACCGCTCGAGCCACCGCACCGTCGCCTTGCCTGGTCATCACATCACCCAAACTGTGCTCCCCTCGCCAACTCACTCCATGTGTGTTGCATAGTAGAGAGGGGCCAAAGACAACTCGCCACTCACCTCCTCCCCCGCCTCCGTTATCGCCACGCCTAGAAAGCCTATGACCCAACGTGTTGCCTTGTTTTTCGCCTTCCCCTTAACTCCCCGAAGCTAACCGCACCACTGTTGAGTCGTGTCATAATCAACAAGTCTGGCGAAGCATCGTTCGATCTTGAAAACCATCTCGAGTAAAATGCCCAAATCTGCCTTAAAATTGATCATCATTGTCTTTCCCACTTCATCGCAACCCTATATGTGCCTTTGTGCAGCCGCATCATCGCTGGAGGCGTCATTGGAGCTCGTTGCTCACCGGCCATGTCGCTGTCACCACCGATGCACCGCCTCCATCATCCCCTTCCTTCGTTGTCCACAACACAAGGCGCGCCTTAATCTGCTGTTGCCGAATCCCACCTCCGTCGATCACCTCGTCTGCCATGCACAGCCACAGCCGAGCTTCGCCTTACCGCTATGGCCGCCACCACCGCCAGCCTTCCTCATTACGTTCTAGGTCAAGTCGTCACGATCGGAGAACTCCCCATACCCATGTCGTGCTCACACACCTGTCGTTTACACTGGAGATCACTGGAGTTCACCACCGGTGAGTTTTCCCCTTTACGTGGTCGCCACCATTGCTCTGTCTTTTTTTACCACCGCGGTCCTCCCCATCTTCCCACACCACCCAAAATGGATTTGCGGTGCTCGGGAACATAGTGTATGCATGTCGTCATCACCGTTCCTCCACACATCGCCGTTGCTAGCTCTTTTTCTCTCTATGTTTTCTTCTTTGCTCGGTTGAGAAGAAGAATAGTTCTAGTGACACTATGCTCTCATGATTCATCCGAGCCAGCTAGATGTGCCTAACCTGAGCCACTTGCACCCAACCAAGCTCGTGCATGACATTGTGTGCACGCGGTCGAGCCAGACCAGAATCGCTGAGCCCGAAATCGAGCCAGACCCAATCCGACCAAGTCAAACATGAGTCCAAAACCCGAGTCAAACCCATTAGCCTGAGTTAAGCCAATTCATCACTGATTTATGGCTGATTTACATTATTCCATACCATTTCTCATCGAGTTAGCCTCGATTCCACATAATACACTGAGCCTATACCCTTTAGACCACTCAATTGCTAATGTTCACCCTCCATTTTCAAATCCAAGCTTTTTCGAAGCTGATTCTTCATCGGTTTTTCTTACCAATAGCTTTTCGGCTCTGTTTTTCTCTTTTCTTTTTTAGTGTTTTATTTACAAGTGTTGTAGCTCTGTAGTAGGCTTATTTAGCTTTCTTTATGTGTATGTGCGTTAGATAATGGAAGAGGAACCACGAGACAACTGGAACTAAAAGTGACGATCTCAAAGCCTATGAAGGAATAAGCACCAACTGTGAGTCGCAGGGCAAGCCACGTGGTGGTCGTCAGCTGAAATTACGAGTACATAGCGTGGTCGAAGCAACACGAAGTGGTCGTAGCGTGGTCGGAGCAAACCAAAAGTGGTCGTAACGACTCTGTGTGTGATCGTAACGATTGCTGAAGTGGTCGTAAACTGCAACACCAGGTATACGACATGCCTGCACAGGATTTGGCTTTCAACACATCACCCTCCGGGAAATATTTGCTTCTCAAAACTTTTGCGCACAGAGAGTCAGGATTCTGAACAAGACGCCAACCCTGCCTTGCAAGCATGGCTAGGTTGAACACATGAATATCCCGACATCCCAGACCGCCCTCTCTTTGGTTGGCACAACTTCTCCCAATTCAACCAGTGTATCTTATTCTCATTGTCCTGTTGAGACCACCAGTACCGGCAAATCATAGTACTTACTTGATCACAGAAAGTTTTTGTCAAGTCAAAGCACGGCATAGCATATTAGCATATGTTGGGATGGCTTGTGCAACTGCTTTGATCATCACTTCCTCACCGGCTATAGACAGCATCTTCTCAAAAGTTTTGTCTTTGACTTCCCCACATACATCGGCAGCCCCAAATACTAATCTGACCGTCGTGACCGAGCTTCTAAAGAAACTCGGAGTTCTTCCATGACCTCATGTTTAAGTGTATCACTTGTGTTCTTGCTCAAGAGAATAGCCGGTTTCTCCTTGTTGATTGCCTGCCCTGAACACCCTTCATACATCTGTAAAATATGCTGAAATTTCTGAGCATTCTCCTTACTTGCACGAACTAGAATGAGAGAGCCACCAGCAAACAGAAGATGTGATACAGTGTAGACCTTTTGTTCATACAGAATTTGTACAAGTCCACTCGTATCTGTAAAGCTGCTCAGATCTCACTATCTCAGGCCATTTCGCCCATCGCTGCGGCGCGTATCACTGAAACGTGGGCCCCCATCCCGGACCCCACAAAAGCCAAGCCCAAAGCCGCGGAAGGCAAAAAAAATCCCCGCCTCCGTTTGGGCGCCCAGAATTTCCGCCTGAAACCGTCCGGGGATCCGTCCGACGGCCCCGATCCGTCCACCTCAGCGATCCGCGCCCTCCCCTCCCCACCAATCACGTCGCACCGCACCCGCTATAAATTCCCCACACCCCAACCCAACTCCCCACCGCATCAACAACTGTCCCTTCCGTTCGCCGCTTCTGGTCTCATCTTTCGCTCGCAGGTTTTTTTCTCGACCCGTCCGTGATGGCGCCCAAGGCGGAGAAGAAGCCCGCGGAGAAGAAGCCGGCGGAGGAGAAGGCCCCGAAGGCGGAGAAGAAGCCCAAGGCGGAGAAGCGGCTGCCGGCGTCCAAGGAGGGCGGCGCGGACAAGAAGGGCAAGAAGAAGGCCAAGAAGAGCGTGGAGACGTACAAGATCTACATCTTCAAGGTGCTCAAGCAGGTGCACCCGGACATCGGCATCTCCTCCAAGGCCATGTCCATCATGAACTCCTTCATCAACGACATCTTCGAGAAGCTCGCGCAGGAGGCGGCCAAGCTCGCCAGGTACAACAAGAAGCCCACCATCACCTCCCGCGAGATCCAGACGTCGGTCCGCCTCGTCCTCCCCGGCGAGCTCGCCAAGCACGCCGTTTCCGAGGGCACCAAGGCCGTCACCAAGTTCACCTCCTCTTAGATTAGGGCTCTGTGTTCTCCCTTGTCAGGTATCGAGGCTCTTAGTAGTCTGTAATTGGTGCTGATTTGATGGTACTACGCATGTTTCCAATCTCTTGCTGTATAAGATCGCTGCGATTTGATCGTATTCTCCGCAACATCTCAATTCTCAGTATGAATCTTTGTATGAAGGAATCTGTGTGATTGTAATGGTATTAGTTGTGGGTGTCTTCGTCTGGATTCGCGGCGGCGTCTTCCGGATTGACGAATTCTTCCGGCAGGCTGCTGGGAAGGTCGGAGCCGTAGACGTGCCCCATCGTCCGCTTTGTCTCGAGATACTTCTGGTTCTCCTTCGTGATGGGGGATATCACTGGAACCCTCCCCACCACGGCGAGCCCGTAGCCCTTGAGCCCAACCAACTTGGCCGGGTTGTTGGTCATCAGCCGCATCGTGCGCACGCCGATGTCCCTAGGAATCTGAAATGGATGGCAAGATCAGAACATTGCGTCTGATTCCGAAGTCTGAACACATCAATGTTAAGAATCTGAAATGACATCACTGCTCCTGAGAATCTCAAATGGAAAATTCAGATGCTCATGATTGCAAAAGAACAGTGCGTTGTGTTCTACCTGGGCGCCGATGCCGTACTCGCGGGCGTCCACGGCGAGGCCGAGCTCGATGTTGGCCTCGACGGTGTCGTGGCCATCGTCCTGCAGGTTGTAGGCGCGGAGCTTCTGGCCTAGCCCGATGCCCCGGCCTTCGTGGCCTCGGAGGTAGACTAGGACGCCGCGGCCGGCCTTCTCGATCAGCTGCATCGCCAGGTCCAGCTGGTTGCCGCAGTCGCAGCGGGCGGAGCCGAGGATGTCTCCGGTCAGGCACTCGGAATGGACCCTCACGAGAACTTGCATTTTGTATGCCAATTTCAAGTCCCAGTAGATGGAAAAGCAACAGAATTTCATTACCTTGGCAACAGCTATGTGCTCAATTCCATCCAGCTTGGATTGATAGCAGTAAGCTTGGAAAAGGCCCCATTTTGTTGGCAAACGAGATACAGCAATAAGTTCCACCAGCTTCTCCCTTTTTCTTCTACACCTGAATCATGGCAAAAGATGAGATGAGATTTTCACAAAGGACGTTCACGACATGAGTTATCCTAACATAAAAGACGTTTCATTTCTGTATCTGTTCCATCCTGGAGAGTAATTTCAGTAAACAATTTAAAGCAGAATAGAACAGGCTATAAGTTCACAAAGGCTTCACCTTAAGGTACACTAACCGGATGAGATCAGCGATCGAAACAATTGGTATATCATGTTCCGTAGCCATCTGCTTCAGCACTGGTATTCCCGCCATCGAACCATCCTTCAGGTCGATGATGGTCGACAGGATAGATACAGGGCGCAAACCATCCAATGCGACAAGATCGACGGATGCCTCGGTGTGCCCAGCTCTTTTCAGTACACCTCCGTTTCAGTACTTGAGGGGGAATATATGGCCTGGCCTTCTGAGATCACCGGGCTTAGAATCAGGAGATGCTAGAGTAAGGATGGTTTTTGCCCTATCTGCAGTTGATACACCAGTAGATATGCCCACTCTGGCATCCTGCATAGAAAGAAAACAATGCTTCAAGTAATTGTGACCACTACGAGCTAGAAACCTGTCTGGGTTGTAGATCATCTAGTGCTTGGAAAGGCTATTAAACAATAGATTATTAGCACTGTCACTGTGGAAGCTGCAGCTGAAATGTCCTCGATTTCTGTCATAGGAGACATCATAGGAATCATCAATCTTGTTAGGTCCTCTTCATTCATGCCCACTGAGATGATCCCAGAACCATTTCTGATCATGAATGCAATTGATTCTGGGTTGGCTAGAGTAGCTGCCATGACAAGATCCCCTTTGTTATCACCGTTTTCATCATCTACAGCAATAACAAACTGGAGAAGAATGAATAGTTAACTTTGTAGCTAAAGTCGACTGTACAGGGGAAAAATAATAATGCATTTATGCATTCAAGGTCCTGTCCTGAATTTTGAAGTTAGCAAATAAACATGCTACATAGAAATGTGAGTAATTGAGAATAACAAGATTTCACTTGTTCAGCCTATCATTTTGAATTAAACAAATAAACTTACTCCATGAAAATGTGCATATAAATTGGTACATCATTTCTGGTTGCTTCGATAATCTTAAGGAAATGTGTTACATGGATAATGGTAGAATTTGCCATTACATAAATGTACTCACAGTACAACTCGGATTTCCCCCCTGCTAGACTAGGAAAGTTGGATTCACCTAGTCAAGCTACAAAATGTAGTGAATAGTGCAACACCATGAATGACTCTACGAGCTACCGCTATAGTTTGCAGAATTTTTTGTTGTAAATATTGCGGTATAAGCATATTTTCTATTTTAATTCCAGTAATAATTATGATAATAGTAATCACCCAAACATGGCATAAGAATGACTTAAACAACATATTAACATATGTATCATTCACAACATTGCACAATGAGTGAAAACTCAACATGAACATCATATATGAATTCAATATTAGCATGACATTCATAACATTAATGTATGTGCATGCTAATCTCATGAAAAACTTAATATATATGATCAATCCATATAACAATTCAGATTTACAACATGCTGTCATCATTAACAGTCTAACACAAAAGACTAGAAACAGCATATAACAAACAGATTTATTTGTTTTTAGAGCTCTCAGAACAGAGTCGCACAAAATCAAAGATTTTGGCCTTCTCATGTCAATGTTGAATATCCTTAACAAAGATCTAAAAGCTAATAATTAAGACTTGAGCTCTATTTTATTTTCTCACTGTCACAGCTCAAAAATTCAGAGAACAACAGATAGTTTTTCTGAACCAAAGCTTCCAATCAAGGCATACAGTAGCAGTAACAAAGCAATAGATCAAAGCAGCAGTTTTAAATTGACAGGTATTTAGATACTTCTAAACCGAATTGCTAAAGAACATCTATAGCACATATATCAACATTTACTACTACTGTCAATCTTAATCAGAAGAAAACATAAACTGTAGTCCAGACAGTGAAAGCAATATTATAGAGCTCAATCTCAATTCAATTAGTTAGATCAATCTCAATATTCAACCATTTCATCACAGAGCAATTAACCCTTTCCTTTGCGCATTCATTCACAGCATATCACAGAGATACCAGATGAAGCACAGAAAGGATCTTAATACTCACAAGGCGACGGTATTCGAAACCACCGTGAAGAAACCGAAAAAGGCAAGGCACGATGAAGATCGTGACCGTAAAATCTATCAACCCGTTGTAAGCAAGTAGATGATTCACGGAGATACAATGCCGCACTCCTTCTTTAGCCGACCACCAAAGAAGAAGCCGAGGTTCTGTATGCCGCACAAGACCACGCATCGCTCGCCGAGAGCAATCACACACAACAGGGAGATGCGCCGCCGCCTTGTTCTTCCTCGGCTAGACCTCTCTCAATCCCGAGATGCTCAAACCCAGAATAGGGTTCACACACGGGACCAAACACAAGGCCTCAAACGAAGATGACCCGAGAGCCAAGTCGTCGCCCACCGAAGAACAAAGAGGAGCGTCAAAATCACGAGAGGCAACTGGAGATCAAGCGGAAAAAGGATGCACCTACCGTCGGAAATGAGCCCCCTTTTAAAGAGCAGAGGAGATGAAGCCGTGGGGTGGCGTGAGCGGCGGGCCAAGAACCCGGCCAGCCCACCTCCGCCAACGGCCTCCACCGCCTCCTCCTCCTGCCCGAAAATCGGATCTAGGCGGGCACCGCAACCGTCAGACGGAGAGGCGCTTGTTGCCAGGTCGAGTCGGGGAGGAGACGAAGTCTCCTCACCCCCTTTTCTTTTCCACTCGGGTGACCGCCAGGTGGGTCCCACCATTTAGGGCTCCCTTCACTCTTTTCCTCAATTGCGAAATTCCCGGAATGCCCTCTCGGATATAACAGTCCCCACCAATTTATCAATTGATAAAAGATGTCCAAAGTCTTGTTTAATATACAGCTGTTCGGCTATGGGTACCTTGCGGGTTTGAACCCAAAACCTAGCGACAAAGACTACGACTCTGCACAGACAAAGGAGGACTTCGCCTTGATCCAATGCCTTGGTGTGAGAGCTTTCGCCCAAGTCACATTCTGTACTGGGCGGCTTGCCCTTTCCCTCTCGGGTTGGGACGTTCCGGTCATGTCCCCGTATCTAGCTCATGAGTGCTTAAAGAAGTATACCCTTATCTTCCTTTGATTGCGACCTCACAATCACACTCACGTAGGTGAACCCTTCTAGGAGTCCTATAGGACGACTCCATAGGTTATATATAGACCTCGAGTTCATTAAGAGCCATTGCTCAACCTTCCATACAGACAGAGCACTGCAGCTAATGGGACCCGTTAGATGTGCTCTCTAATTTCACACAGTTTGTTGTCCTAGAGCCTAGTTCACGGGATCTCCGATCTCCTAGGATAGGTTACTACCGATGTGAACCTTCATACGGGTATAAGCCCCATTCCCTGAGATGCTGCAAGGATGACCTTTTGAGCCAATCCTTTAGTGAAAGGATCGCAAGTTCCTTTCGGATGGTTGTATTCGGCGAAATAACACCGCCTCTCGGCATGCCGCATCGACTTAAGTCGTCTCTTTATATGTTTTGAGGACTTCATATTGTCCTTTCTACTCTTCGCCTTAACCAGAACGGTTTGGTTATCGCAGTAGATCAATATAGTCGGAATGGGTTTTTCCAAGACAGGCGGTCGAAAGGAGTTCTCGAATCCATTACGCCTCTCACCGTGAATCTAGTGCAACTAGCTCAGCCTCCATTGTGGACCGTGTAATGATAGTCTGCTTTGAAGACTTCCATGAAACGGCCCCACCGCTAGAGTGAATACATAACCACTGTAGCCTTCATGTCGTCCGAGTCACCGATCCGATTAGAGTCATCGAATCCTTCCAAGACCGCCGGATGACTGAATAATGTATTCCCAATTTAGAGGTTCCTTTAAATATCGAGTACTCTCTCTAGTGCTATCCAATGATCATCTCCGGATTGGACGTATAACGACTCAATCGCAAACAAAGATATGAGATGTCCGGCCTCGTTGCACTAGTTAAGTACATCAGGGATCCTATAATTTGAGAATATCTAAGTTGATCTTTCCCATGCCCAGTGTTCTTGTGTAGCTTTGCATTTGGATCATAGGGTGTGGATACTGGCTTGCAGTTGTAATACCACTGAATTGCAAAAGAGTAGTAGCACAGTGTAAGCCCGTTGGACCAAAATGCCCTTGGGGTAGTCGGCCACATGAGAAAAGAAAAGAGGATAAGGGGGGCAGCCTGGTCCTTGTTCAAAGCCAAGAGACACGGTCTTTCCCCCTTAAGCCAACCAGTTTGCCAGCAGGACACCTCTGCCCATTTGTACCCGCCAGCTGTCCGAAGAGGTGGAGAGCTGCATGCCTACCTTAGCTTGCATGACTGCCACCTCCCTTGTAGCTTGCCAAGCTTCGCGAGCCTCCCTCCTTAAGTCTAGCAACAGAGAAAGCCAACTCCTTTTTCCTTCTCTGCCTGAGCAGAAGCCACAGTCAAGCAAAAAGATAGCCACACCACACAGAGGAAGTGAGGCAGAGAGAAGTGGGAAGAGGGGTTTGGGAGATTGGGGAAGACCGAAGACGTGAGGACGGCGTCCACGGCGACCACAGTCTGCCTAGGGCCGCCAGAACCACGTCGAGCCCAACCGGAACCAAGGAGGGGAAGCCCCAAGGAGCTCGGAAGGCCAAGAAGTGAGGATGGCACCAACGTCAGCAGAGGACGTCGGCGACCACCGAACTCACGCCGAGCCGACTCTTGAGTAAGCCCACCGTTCCCTCATCCATCCCATAGCACAGTGATAGCATGCAAAAGTAGAAGTAGGGAAGGGGTGCCGCCTCGATAGGGTGGCCGGCCGTACCGAAGCCGGGCCCGTGAGTCGAGGCGTGAGGCGCAGCGACCGACGGCGGAGGCGCAGTCGGAGCCGAGGACGGCGACCGCTGGTCGGCCGACCGGTGGCGGCGCCCAACGCCGCGCCATAGGGAAGGCGGATCCGGTCTGGGCCGGCCGGATCCGAGGCGAGGAAGGTGGGGTGAGCAGGGGGAGGCCGGCGGCGGAGAGCCCAAGGTCGGCGAGCCGAATCTCCCGTGCGCCGTCGCGCCACCCGGAGAAGCCCTCGTGTGTGGTCGCGCGTAAGAGAGAGAGAGAGAGAAAGCCAGGGAGGGGATAAGGCCTCTCGGCCGAAAAAAAAAGAGAGAGGTGAGGAAGAGAAAAGAAGAGGAAAAAAAAGAAAAGAAAAGAAAAGAAAAGAGGGGAAAAAGAAAAAAAAAGGGGGGGTTTGGCACCTGCGCGACGGGTCCTTAATCCCGGATATCTTGCCCCAGTCGGGTCAGGCGCTTAGAATCGTCGCTTTTTATTTAAGTCCTGGTTTTGATTCGATGCATTGAGTCGGGTTAACGTTTGTACAGGTGGAGGTCCCGGGTCGGAGCCGTCCACGCGTTATCCCTGAGATTAACCAGGCAAGTGCATGGTAAAACGGTAAATTCGGGTAACGTGGTTTCTGTTAGATGAATGATGGTGCATAGCTTATCATGTTATGGTAAGTTAAATACTTTTGGATGCATGATGAGAAATGATGAACGATGAATGTTGGGGCATGACATGTTGATATGCATAAATGGAGAAACTGCATTGCATGCATGCCATGAAAAGAGATAGTGTTGGTCCGCTTTGGGTGGACACTCCACGGGAGTGGAGATTGAGGTCCCCGCATGAAAATGACAGCCACTTGTGGTCCCCGTATGAAAAAGGACGGGCTTGAGGTCCCCGCATGGAAACATGACGGGCTTGGGTGAGCATCGACGGGTGCTCGCTCTGCTATACCGGTATAGACTAAAGAGAAAAGAAAGAGGTGCATGTGCATATGCATCATGATTGGTTGATGCGAATTTGAGATTAGATGGAATCGAGTGGTGAATGAAACTGTGATGGTGCTAGTCGATTCAGAAACTGTTATTTTCTGCTTTTGCTTTGTGCTTCTTGAGTCTGTGGACTCACCCTTGCTTTGTTGTTTTAGGTGGTCACGAGGACGGCATGCGCGGAGGAGTAGCACATGAATAATCTTCACAAACCAAAGAAGACTCCTTGTATCACCGTTTGTTAGTTTATTTTCGTCTCTACTAGTATGCTAGAGTAAGAGCTGAAAAAAAAAATTATGGTGTATCTATTCGCTGCTACCTAGATAATTTAGTATTGGCTTAAATTCTTCTAGTAATTGAAGGAATGGTAAGAGTTTGCTTTAGTGGTAGCATTCCGGCCCGGAGGAGGCGGGGTGTTACGCTTGGTATCGAGGCGGGCGTTAGGTCCGTGGTAAAGAAATTTGATGCTTTAGGTTAATTATTCAACTAAAATTTGACTTAGGCCTAATGATAAAATTTGACACACTGGTGCACCATAGGATGGGGAATGGGTCTTACATTGCAGTTACGCTTTCGTTAGCTTTGATGTCGATTTGTGTTGTTGGAATGGATGTTTGGTGGCTAGTTGTGTGGCTGGCAATCTGTCAAGAACAGAGATGCCGAGAGCAAGAGGTCGTGGGCGTGGCAGTGGAGGTCGCGGCCGTGGTCGTGCCCAAGTGGAGCCACCGCTTGAGGTTCAGCAGGAGGCACCCGACGCAGAGGTTGCTTCACCGAGCAATGAGCTAGAGTTCCAGTGAGGTCTTACGCCTTCTTTGCAAGAGTTCTTAGAGGAGGTTCGTGAGCTTCGTCGTCAAGAGCCGACACCGGCCGCTGCTGCTGCCGCTTCTTCCTCTCTGTCGCTTTGGCCGCGTCTGGGCCGTGATGAGCCTTCGCGAGTGGTTGGCCTTGCGATTAGATACCTTTGATGGTTCAGGTACACCAGTCCAAGCTACGGATTGGCTGCACTACATGGAGAGGCAATTCGGAGCCCTTGAGATGAGTTCTCGGTGGCTTCTCGCTTTGTGGCTTTCAATTGAAGGTCGCGGATATCGGTGGGAAGGGTTCTTTCGCGGGACCCCGCCTGTGGTCTGCTACAGGAAGTCTTCACGAGCGTTCAAGGCAAAGTATTACCCAGTTCTTTTGTGGAGAGTATGGAGGTCGCCTGCCGACCTTCGACAAGGAAAGATGTCCGTGGTCGAGTGCAGGCGGCATTCAATAATCTAATCCGCCCGTGCCATCGGTTGCGACCAATGACCTTGAGAAGGCCAAAAGGTTTCGCCGAGGGCTCAACTCTGAGTTCCGGCATGTCATGGGACCTACTGCGTCATGTGACTTTAGGTCCGTGGTGGAGCAGGCCAGAGGGATGGAGATGGAGCTCACTAAAGGGTTGCAACCCTCTAGTGATCCGAGCGCTTCTGGTGGTGACCAGAAGAGGAGCTTCACTGAAGTGGGTGGGTCGTCGCAGCGGCCCGCTCCTAAGAAGTCCAAGTGGGGCCAGCGTCCCCCACAATCATCTAAGTCCAAGACTTCGAGGCCGTCTTCTTCAGTGCCTCGTTCTTCATCGGCGACCCCAACCTATCGTCCTGTCCCAGGACAGGGCATGATTTGTTTCAAGTGTGGGGGTGGGCACCGTCTTCCGAGTGCTCTGGGACCGGGAGTGTCGACATTGCGGCGATCGGGCCACATGGAGCGGGTTTGTCGTCAGAACCCCTCCAGCATCATCAAGTGGGAGCCGGTATCTTCATCTTCATCCAATGCTACCCTCGGGTCGGTCCCAATGATGGCGGCCCCCGCTGCGACCTCCACTCTCACAGGCTCCACTGCCGGTATTATCGGCATCCCGCAAAGAACTCCTTCATTCCAAAGATGCTACACCGCCTCCAGTCCGTTGCGCCACACAGAGAGCGTCGGGGCTCTCCGCCAAACACCACCGGAGTCTACACCCTACCTGCTGCTGAGTTCGCGGGTCGACCTGACGTGGTGACAGGTACCTTGTTAGTGGACTCATGTGAAGCTCTTGTTCTTTTCGACTGGTGCTACCTATTCTTTTGTGTCACGGGAGTTTGCTAGGAAGTCCAAGCTGAGTGTTCAGCAAATTTCCCAATCGGTTATGGTTAGTACCCCAAGGGTATCATTGCTAGCTCCACAAGTATGCCCACTGTGGTTGCAATAGATGGTGAGGATTTATTGCCAACCTCATGGTTATTCGATTGAAACCTTCGATGTTATCCTTGGCATGGACCGGTTGCATCGTTACCAAGCCGTGATTTCACCTTACGGAGGGCGGTTACCTTGCAAGCACCTTCGTGGAAGGAGATAATCTTTCAAGGAATGCACCCACGTGTTCCCTCCTAGTGTTGGCCACTTATTCCCTCAGTCGACGAACATTGAAGTCTGGTTACTTCTAGCAATTGCGGAGAAGCCAAGTGCATCTTTGCATATTGAGGATATTCCTGTGGTGCGTGAGTATCTTGATGTGTTTCCTGAAGAGCTTCCGGGTATGCCACCCAAGCGTGATGTGGAGTTCAGAATTGATCTTGTTCCTGGTACGAGACCTATCTCTATGTCCCCCTACCGTTTGGCACGACCCTTGCAAGAGGAGTTGAAGAAGCAATTGGACGAGTTGTTGTCCAAGGGCTTGATTCGTCGTAGTGTGTCACCTGGGGAGCCCTGTCCTATTCACCGAGAAAAAGATGGGAGTTGGCGCATGTGTATAGATTACCGTGCTCTAAATCAAGTGACCATCAAGAATAAATACCCTTTGCCTCGCATCAAGATTTGTTTGATCAACCGAAGGAGCCAAGGTGTTCTCAAAATTGATCTATGCGGGTATAATCAGATCCGAGTGCGGTAGCAAGACATTGAGAAGACAGCTTTTTCAACAAGATATGGGCACTATGAGTTTACGATTATGTCCTTTGGACCGACTAATGCCCTATTTGTTTTCATGGAAGCGATGAACGTGATGCTACACAAGTACCGGATGACTTTGTAGTGGTGTTCATCGATGATATCTGATTTATTCCAAGGCGAATGAAGAGCATGAGAAGCATCCGAGGTTCGTGCTTGAGACTCGAGGAATAATCAATTCTTTGCCAAGCTGAAGAAGTGCGAGTTCGGATTTACGAAGTGAGCTTTCTGGGTCATGTAATTAACCAGGAAGGCATTTCGGTAGATCCAAGCAAGATTTCCACTGTCGTGGACTGGAAGAGGCCATCTAGTGTTAAAGAAGTGAGAAGCTTTCTTGGCCTAGCCAGTTATTACCGACGCTTCGTGAAAGACTTCTCCATTATTGCCAAGCCAATGTCTCAGCTCACACGGAAGAATGTGAAATTCCAGTGGACCGATGAATGTGAGCACAGTTTTAATACTCTGAAAGAGAAGTTAGTAACTGCCCCTGTTCTCACTCTTCCTGAGCCAGGGAAGCGTTTCACGGTCTACTCGGATGCGTCTCAAGTAGGTCTAGGTTGTGTGCTCATGCAAGATAACAAAGTGATTGCGTATGCCTCGCGACAGTTGAAGAAGCATGAGCAGAATTATCCTACCCATGATTTAGAACTTGCCGTAGTGATTTTTGCTCTAAAGATTTGGAGGCATTACTTGTATTGAGAATCTTGTGATATTTTCACTGACCACAAAAGCCTCAAATATATTTTCACTCAGTAGGAGCTGAATTTGAGGCAGCGGAGGTGGTTGGAGCTGATTAAAGACTATGATCTCACTCTTCAATACCATCCGGGCAAGGCAAATGTGGTTGCTGATGCCCTTAGTCGCAAGACGACACCCTCTGCTCTAGGTTGTCTCGTTGCTGACTTTGAGCGGATGGGAATTTCCTATTGTTTTGCTGGAACAGCACAGACTGAGATGCAGTTGCTGCTGGAATCAGAAATTCCAAAGCGAGTAAAGGAGGCACAACAGCATGATCGGTTGCTTCAGCAAGTGAGGAAACGACTTGATGAAGGAAAAACCGGGGATTTCAGCCTTGATGAGTCAGGCGCATTGCGGTTTAAAGGACGCTGTGCGTCCGCAAAGGCTCAAGTCAAGGGTGATATTTTGAGAAGCTCATCGAACCCGTACGGTACATCCTGGTGAGACCAAGATGTATCGTGATCTTAAGAAGAACTTCTGGTGGAAGAGGATGAAAGTGGATATCGCCAAGTATGTGGCATCTTGCGGGGTTTGCCAGCAATTGAAGGCTGAGCATAAGCGCCCGGCTGGGCTATTGCAGCCCTTGGAGGTTCCTCAGTGGCCATGGGATGGTATCACCATGGATTTCGTGGTCGGCTTACCTCGTACCCCGTGTGGTAAGGATGCGATTTGGGTAGTGGTGGACCGATTCAGTAAGTCCGCGCACTTCATCCCCATTCGTACCACGAACTCAGCGAGTGAGTTGGCACCCATCTTTGTGCGAGAAATAGTAAGGTTGCATGGTGTGCCTAAGACCATAGTTTCGGACAGAGACGCCAAGTTTGTCTCCAAGTTTTGGGAGAGCTTACAGGCGCCTGGTGCGAAACTCCGCTCAAGATCTTGCTTCCACCCACGACGGATGGGCGATGCCGAACGCACCATTCGTATTTCGGAGGACATGTTGAGGTCATGTGTTCTGTCTTGGAAGGGTAGCTGGGAGGATCATTTGGCACTCGCAGAGTTTGCCTATAACAACAGCTACCACTCCGGTGTTCGAGCGACACCATTCGAGGTTACAGATGGGCGAAGTGTAGATCGCCACCGTGTTGGGATGCGAGAGGCGAGAAGGCCGCTCGGGACCGGATTGGGTGCGACAAGCGATGGAGCAGTGGCGGAAATTAGACAAAATCTGCTAGCTGCCCAGAGTAGGCAGAAGAGCTACGCCGATGTCAGGAGGCGAGAGCTAGAGTTCGTGGGGATCATGTACTCGAGAGTATCTCCTACTAAAGGCATAGTGCGATTTGGTACCAAAGGAAGCTTAGCCCCAGGTACATTGGGCCATTTCTAATTCTGGCACGAATTGGAAAGTTGGCATATCGTTGGACCTCCCTGAGTCCATGCGAGGGGTGCATAATGTGTTCCATGTTTCGATGTTGAGGAAGTTATTGCGAGATCCAGATCATGAGATTGTATTAGAACCGGTATCCGTAAAGCAAGACCTCACCTTCGAGTCCCGTCCAGTTAGGATTCTGGAGGAATCAGAGAAGGTGTTGAGGCATAAGACGATAAAGTATGTTAAAGTGCTTTGGTCGCATCAGTCTGAGCGAGAAGCGACATGGGAGTTGGAGTCTCGCATGCGCGAGAAGTACCGGACTTGTTCTCCGTATGAGTTAATGTTATGTTATGTGTAGTTCGTGTTATTCTGCTTTTTTGTGCGGTTTGTTGGCGCGAATCGGGGTCGAATTACATTAAGGGGGGTAGAATGTAATACCACTGAATTGCAAAAGAGTAGTAGCACAGTGTAAGCCCGTTGGACCAAAATGCCCTTGGGGTAGTCGGCCACATGAGAAAAGAAAAGAGGATAAGGGGGGCAGCCTGGTCCTTGTTCAAAGCCAAGAGACACGATCTTTCCCCTTAAGCCAACCGTTTGCCAATGGACACCTCTGCCCATTTGTACCCGCCAGCTGTCCGAAGAGGTGGAGAGTCGCATGCCTACCTTAGCTTGCATGATCGCCACCTCCTTGTAGCTTGCCAAGCTTGAGCCTCCTCCTTAAGTCTAGCAACAGAGAAAGCCAACTCCTTTTTCCTTCTCTGCTGGAGAAGCCACGATCAAGCAAAAGATAGCCACACCACACGGAGGAAGTGAGGCGGAGAAGTGGGAAGAGGGTTTGGGAGATTGGGAAGACCGAAGGCGTGAGGACGGCGTCCCACGGCGACCACGATGCCTAGGGCCGCCGTAACCACGCCGAGCCCAACCGAACCAAGGAGGAAGCCCAAGGAGCTCGGAAGGCCAAGAAGCGAGGATGGCACCAACGTCGCCAGAGGACGTCGGCGACCACCGAACTCACGCCGAGCCGACTCTTGAGTAAGCCCACCGTTCCCTCATCCATCCCATAGCACAGTGATAGCATGCAAAAGTAGAAGTAGGGAAGGGTGCACCGCCGATAGGGGTGGCCGGCCACCGCAGCCGTGGCCATGAGTCGAGGAGAGGCGGAGGCGCAGGCGACCGACGGCGGAGGCGCAGTCGGAGCCGAGGATCGGCGACCGCTGGCCGTCTTAAGCCGGCCGGGCGGCGCCCAACGCCGCCAGCAGGGGGAGGCGGATCCGGCCTGGGCCTACGGATCCGAGGCGAGGAAGGTGGGGTGGCGGGGGCCGTGAGAGAGCCCAAGGTCGTGAGCCAATCTCCGTCTTGCGCCGTCAGCGCCACCCGAGAAGCCCTCGTGTGGTCGCGTGAGAGAGAGAGAGAAAGCCGGGGAGGGATAAGGCCTCTCGGTAGAAAAAAAGAGAGGTGAGGAAGAGAAAGAAGAGGAAAAAAAAAGAAAAGAAAAGAAAAGAAAAGAGGGGAAAAAGAAAAAAAAAAGGGGGGGTTTGGCACCTGCGCGACGGGTCCTTAATCCCGGATATCTTGCCCCAGTCGGGTCAGGCGCTTAGAATCGTCGCTTTTTATTTAAGTCCTGGTTTTGATTCGATGCATTGAGTCGGGTTAACGTTTGTACAGGTGGAGGTCCCGGGTCGGAGCCGTCCACGCGTTATCCCTGAGATTAACCAGGCAAGTGCATGGTAAAACGGTAAATTCGGGTAACGTGGTTTCTGTTAGATGAATGATGGTGCATAGCTTATCATGTTATGGTAAGTTAAATACTTTTGGATGCATGATGAGAAATGATGAACGATGAATGTTGGGGCATGACATGTTGATATGCATAAATGGAGAAACTGCATTGCATGCATGCCATGAAAAGAGATAGTGTTGGTCCGCTTTGGGTGGACACTCCACGGGAGTGGAGATTGAGGTCCCCGCATGAAAATGACGGGCTACTGTGGTCCCCGTATGAAAAAGGACGGGCTTGAGGTCCCCGCATGGAAACATGACGGGCTTGGGTGAGCATCGACGGGTGCTCGCTCTGCTATACCCCAGATAGACTAAAGAGAAAGAAAGAGGTGCATGTGCATATGCATCATGATTGGTTGATGCGAATTTGAGATTAGATGGAATCGAGTGGTGAATGAAACTGTGATGGTGCTAGTCGATTCAGAAACTTTGTTATTTTCTGCTTTTGCTTTGTGCTTCCGAGTCTCGTGGACTCACCCTTGCTTTGTTGTTTTTAGGTGGCCGCTGAGGACGGCATGCGCGGGAGGGAGTAGCACATGAATAATCTTCACAAACCAGCAGCACTCCTTGTATCACCGTTTGTTAGTTTATTTTCGTCTCTACTAGTATGCTAGAGTAAGAGCTGAAAAAAAAAATTATGGTGTATCTATTCGCTGCTACCTAGATAATTTAGTATTGGCTTAAATTCTTCTAGTAATTGAAGGAATGGTAAGAGTTTGCTTTAGTGGTAGCATTCCGGGCCCAGAGGAGGGGCGGGGTGTTACAGCAGTCCATAAATCCAAATCTGGTTAGGACTTTATCCACATAATGGGATTGCGAAAGAGTAATCACATTCTCACCCTTTATAAGCTTGATATTTAGAATAACATCAGCTTCACCCGTGTCTTTCATATCAAAGTTACGGGAAAGGAAAGACTTTGTATTATTAATCACATCCATGTTGGTCCCAAAAGCAATATGTCATCTACATAAAGACATAAAATGACACCTTCTCCTCCATCGAACCGATAGTAGACACATTTATAAACCGTTTACACAAAAGCCGACCGACATCATCGTACTATCAAATTTCTCATGCCATTGCTTAGGAGCTTGCTTTAGACCATATAGGGATTTGATCAATCGACATACTTTCTTTTCTTGCCCTTCAACCACAAATCCTTGAGTTGTGCATATAAATCTCCTCATCCGACTCTCCATTTAGGAAAGCGGTCTTTACATCCATTTGATGTACTAGGAGCTTGTATCGCAGCCTATTGCTAAAAGCACTTTCGGATTGTGGGTAAACGAGCCACATGAGTATGTGTCAAAATAGTCTTCTCCTTCCTTTTGCGTGAAACCTTTAGCCACTAAACGGGCCTTGTACTTTTCAATAGTACCATCAGGTCTACGCTTTCTTTTAAAGATCCATTTGCAAACCTACTGGTTTACAACCAGGCGGGAGATCTGAAATTTCCCAAGTTCCGTTAGCTATGATGGAATTCATCTCGCTACGGACTGCTTCCTTCCAGTAATCCACATCCGGAGATGCGTATGCCTCGAAAGTGTTCGTGGTTCATCATCCACGACATAGGTGACAAAGTCTTCGCCAAGTGACTTTTCTGGTTCTCGTCTCTTACTCCTCCTCAACTCCAAATCAAGTAGTGTTATCCACATTAGGAAGAATAGAGATCATCTAAACCGAATGGTCACTAACTTCCTTTGGTCTCATAGGAAACACTTGCTCAAAGAATGTCGCATCACGAGATTCCATCACTATATTTGTAGTGATGTCAACCACCTCGGATTTGACCACTAAGAATCTATAAGCTGTGCTATGTAAAGCATATCCTAGAAAGACACAATCAACGGTCTTAGGACCAATCTTCCTTTCTTCGGTAATGGTACATGAACCTTTGCAAGGCATCCCCAAGTCCGAAGAAATGATAAGTTGGATTTTCTCCCCTTCCATCCTTCATAGGGCGTTTCCTCCTGATTGCGGGTGGAACCCTATTCGTGATATAGTTAGTCAGGAGAACCGCCTCACCCCACCAATAGTCCCAAGCATACCGAACTCAAGCATGGCGTTAACCAAGTCACAAAGAGTTCGGTTCTTTCTTTCGGCTATTCCATTTGATTGGGGTGAGTATGGTGGAGTAACTTCATGAATTATTCCACTTTCTTCACAGAATTGAGAGAACTCATGTGAAACGTATTCACCTCCTCGGTCCGATCTTAACCGTTTGATTTTCTTTTCTAGTTGATTTTCAACTTGACTTTATAGATTTTAAAGTGTTCAAGTGCTTCATCTTTCGTTTTAAGTAGATAGATATAACAATACTTAGTTGCATCATCTATGAGAATTAAGAAGTATCGTTTGCCACCTTTAGTTAATATTCCATTCATCTCACAAATATCAGAATGGATTAGTTCAAGTGGAGAAGTGCTTAGCCTTCGACGCTATGAAAAGGTTTTCGGTCGCTTAGCTTGCACACACTTCACATTTTGAACCCTTCTCATAATTATAGCTAGGAATTAAACTCATTTTACTTAACCGCATAATGGCTTCAAAATTTACATGACACAACCTTGAATGCCAAATATCATGAACTTTATTGCAATGGGAAACATTAAAGATGTTTACATTATTCAAATCAAGAGTTGATAAGCGGAACATGCCTCCGCTATCATAGCCTTTGCCCACAAAGTTACCAAACTTGGTCAAGATGACCTTATTTGACTCGAATACAAGCTTTATTCCTTGCCTACATAGCATTGACCCGCTCAGAAGATTGCGAGTCATCGCAGCACATACTGATCGTCTTTGAGGATGAGTGTTTTGCCCGAGGTAAGCGTCGAGCAAACTGTCCAATCCCACGTCTTGCTGCGGCGGCTCCGCTGCCCGTTAGGACGGATCCACCACCTTCACCCCGAAATGAAGAGAAACAAGATCGATCGGCACATATATGTCTAGTAGCACCAGTATCAATCCACCAATCAATAGATGGACTTGCCATAAAGGCACGAGGTACATACTCTTCAAGTCGGAGCTTGCCAAGACGACATTTGCTTGACCTTATGGCCTTTGTGTCGACCAGAGTCGGACCCTTGCCCTTTCGATTGCGACAATGATTGGCCTTATGGCGGCTTCTCCATAAACAAAGCGCACAATGTCCTCCTTTTCTTCTTCATTTTCTTTGGTTGGAGCTTGTATTGGGGTGACTCTTGAATTTGGGTTTCCAGGGCCTCCGGTTCTTTTGACTTCCACTTGATGAGCTTGGACTTGAGCCTTTCCCATACCGTCACCGATCTAGCACGCTCTTGACATTAATAGCGGTGACGGCTCATTGGCGTCAAGCGCTCTTTATATGTCTGGCGGTCACAAAGTCACGCCACGAGGGCGGTAACTGCCGGGATGACGTTGCTTGAAACTTCTACGGTAGGGCGCGATCGTCTCGACTTAAGTCACGTACATGGAGTTGAAGCTCGTGGGGCGCTCCATCACCGACCGTCCTTCCACCATCTTATAGTTCAAGTAGTTTGCCGTTACAAAGGACTCGTTCCCGTTATCTCCTTCGGAGTACTTCTCATCAAGCTCGTCCCACAATTGCTTGGCATTCGTGAAATTGACGTAGACGTCAAGCAGACGGTTAGACAGATGGCTAGCAAGCGGGCTAGGGGCGCATTATTGGCCTCTTCCCAACGCATTGTTTCAGGTATCTCTAGCGGAAAAGCCGGAGGACTTGAAATGACCCAGAAGAGCCTAAGGTCGGTCGACCAAAGCTTAGCCCTCGCCGCTAACGTTTGAAGTTGACACCGTCAAAGACTTGAGCTTCTGACGTCGGATGAGGAAGCCATTCTTTCAAGTATAGATTTTCTGGATTGTTGTAAATATTGCGGTATAAGCATATTTTCTATTTTAATTCCAGTAATAATTATGATAATAATAATCACCCAAACATGGCATAAGAATGACTTAAACAACATATTAACATATGTATCATTCACAACATTGCACAATGAGTGAAAACTCAACATGAACATCATATATGAATTCAATATTAGCATGGCATTCATAACATTAATGTATGTGCATGCTAATCTCATGAAAAACTTAATATATATGATCAATCCATATAACAATTCAGATTTACAACATGCTGTCATCATTAACAGTCTAACACAAAAGACTAGAAACAGCATATAACAAACAGATTTATTTGTTTTTAGAGCTCTCAGAACAGAGTCGCACAAAATCAAAGATTTTGGCCTTCTCATGTCAATGTTGAATATCCTTAACAAAGATCTAAAAGCTAATAATTAAGACTCTATTTTATTTTCTCAACATCACGACTCAAAAATTCGAGAGAACAACGAGATAGTTTTTCCGACCAAAGCTTCCAATCAAGGCATACGATGGCGATAACAAAGCAATAGATCAAAGCAGCAGTTTTAAATTGATAGGTATTTAGATACTTCTAAACCGAATTGCTAAAGAACATCTATAGCACATATATCAACATTTACTACTCATCACAATCTTAATCGAAGAAAACATAAACGTAGTCCGATAAAGAAAGCAATATTATAGAGCTCAATCTCAATTCAATTAGTTAGATCAATCTCAATATTCAACCATTTCATCACAGAGCAATTAACCCTTTCCTTTGCGCATTCATTCACAGCATATCACAGAGATACCAGATGAAGCACAGAAAGGATCTTAATACTCACAAGGCGACGGTATTCGAAACCACCGTGAAGAAACCGAAAAGGCAAGGCACGATGAAGATCGTGACCGGAAAATCTATCAACCCATTGTAAGCAAGTAGATGATTCACGGAGATACAATGCCGCACTCCTTCTTTAGCCGACCACCAAAGAAGAAGCCGAGGTTCGGGTATGCCGCACAAGACCACAGACTGCTCTGGCCGAGAGCAATCACACACAACAGGGAGATGCGCCGCCGCCTTGTTCTTCCTCGGCTAGACCTCTCTCAATCCCGAGATGCTCAAACCCAGAATAGGGTTCACACACGGGACCAAACACAAGGCCTCAAACGAAGATGACCCGAGAGCCAAGTCGTCGCCCACCGAAGAACAAAGAGGAGCGTCAAAATCACGAGAGGCAACTGGAGATCAAGCGGAAAAAGGATGCACCTACCGGTCGAAATGAGCCCCTTTAAAGAGCGAGAGGAGATGAAGCCGCGGGGTGGCGTGGCGGCCGCCTCAAGAACCCGGCAGCTCCACCTCCGCCAATGGGTCTCCACTCGCCTCCTCCTCTGCTGCCGAGAAAATCGGATCTAGGCGGGCACCGCAACCGTCGCCGGAGAGGCGCTTGGCCGCCAGGTCGAGTCGGGAGGAGACGAAGTCTCCTCACCCCTTCTTTCCGCGGGTGACCGCCAGTGGGTCCCACCATTTAGGGCTCCCTTCACTCTTTTCCTCAATTGCGAAATTCCCGGAATGCCCTCTCGGATATAACATTTTTAAAGAATCATTTATTACACTGTGCATGTAAAAGATGAAGCTCAAGATAAGATATCCAATTTGGCCTTGATCATGCAGGATCCATGTTCAGGAACTACATGAACGGGACTATTTTATCTTCACCAAATTAGGTTCACATTGAAATGCTAAATACAAAGATACCAAATACAGAGATGAAAAGTAAAGGTGCGACATATTTTAAGGTACTTATTTCACCTACTTTTCCTTCACACAAAGCATTTATAGCCTCTTCGATTGAGAAGAAACCCTCCGCAGGTTTGTCTGGGTCACCCTCAGCATCGCTGACAAAGAAATCTCCTGTTTCCTGAGTGATTTTAGCACCAACAGTTCGAAAGGAAGCCCCAGATCCATTAAGTCCTTGCAAAACAGGCCCATTATTGTTCTCCTTCAAAGGGTCATTCAAATGCCCTGGACCATCAAGTCCATCACCAATTGCATAGTATCTTAATTTTAAACATCCCTTTCTGATAACTGCAAATCCTATACTGTTGAGCCCATCAGAGCTTTGCTGAAACCTGAAAGAGTACCAGAATAACTGACGGATCACCGAAAAGAAATGAAATTCTATGGTCTCGGACTCTCGGTAATTTTTTCAAAGACCTTTTTGCAGAGATAAAGGTAGTGGGAAGAATCATACCTTCTGTTAACAATGCGTGCGATGACAAGTGGGAACTCAGGAGAATGCAGTCCATCTAGTGATCCCAGTTAGCCGATCCTCAGACCTCAGCTCCGAAATATGTTTATATACCTTTATCGCGTGCAGTGTCACAACACCTCTCAGCTTACCACTTGGACTTATCTGCTCATGCGGATAACAGAAGGAAAATCCAACAAGGTGGAGGCAAACTGACCACATGTTTCTGAGCTGCAGGATAGCAGCAGCCACATTTGATACATCACGCACTTCAGGTGATGCCACGATATCACCCTTGGAATGTCATTTGTTGTGACTAGCAAGTGTACTTGAGTCAAATGTAATAGAAGCTGGATTTGATAATGACATGCAAACGTATTCCCCCAATCTCATCTTTTGGATGGTTTCTCCAATTCTCCCACACTATAGGTCAGTGTCCATAAAAAGTAGACGAGTTCCAAGTTTAGCTAGTTCCCCCCCTCTTTCTGAAGAAACACACGATCACCATATCGCAAAAAGAAATTCTAACCATGTGTTGTGTGTTAATAAATCATCTGAAGAGATAGTGACTATCCAGACACACTTCAAGCATAATCTATTCTTCATCACTTCGATAACGTCCGCAGTTTCCACTGAAATGTTAGGTAAAAAAAAAGGCTAGTAGGGTACCGGGCTTGCCAATTCAGGCATGGTGTCCGTACACTGACCAGCGGGCGCGTAGCACGGCGGCGGAGAAGAACACGGCGCCCATGGCGAACGAACTGGGCGCGAGAAAGAACGCGCCCGGAGAGAGCAGCCGCACCGCGGCGCGCGGGGGGAGGCGGAGACGGAGGCCTTGCGCATTGGCCGAGCCCCGCGCAGCATTTTTTGACGGGCGCCGCGGATTTTGGGAATTGGGCGGCTGCCTGCCGTCCTCGGCCAGTCTTGGTGCTGCTCGGCTAGTGGTGTCCATTGGGCGTGCCGGGCCGACGCACGCGGGCTCGGCTCGGCACGGCCCGCTTAGGCACGACCCGTTAAGGCCCGTGTAATAAGCGGGCGTCTTGGTCGCCGCGCCGCGAACAACATGATCTTGAGCCCGAACACGCCTGCTTGACGTCTTGCGTCTTGGCACTGGGCACGGTTAAGGCTAACGGACCGTCTTGGCCGCCCAGCCCGCTTAGCCCAAAAAAGAAAAAATAAGAAAATTGAAAAATAAGAAAAATTGTAAAATATAGAAAATCGGAAAAATATATAAAATGTAGACATTGTTAATCATAAAATAAATATTTGCAATGACATAATGAGCTTTATTAATTTATTAAATTACATGGGATGGTCGCCTCATTAAAAACTTTACCAAGTAAAACTCAATTTGAGAAAACCTTGGTAAAGAAAAAGAGTACAACTTATAAAGCTCATTAGTGGCCGATGTGGAGAAAATATTGAAAATTCTATTCATTGCTATCTAAATACAAATTCTCAAAAGATTCTTCTAAATCTTTATTATCTGCAGATGTTGAAGTCTTGATTCGACTTGTTCCCGGTCTTTGACGGCCGAAGTACTTGACCATCTCGTTGGAGAGACTTGTTCGTCGCTCCTCAATTATTCTTCCGGAAAGACCGAATGTCGACTCAGGAGGCGTAGAGAGCAGAATAGTCAACACATCCCGTGCTAATATGGATAGCATCGATATGATACCTTCGGGTTTGCCACCATGAGAGGATGTTCAACTCGCTCGAAGCTCACGCTATCACCGTTGAGATAGCTTGATAGGTCTCCGGTGCTTTGTCGTCTTCCTCCCGATTGTTGTGTACCGCACCGCACGAGAATCCCTAGACGAAGAACCAAAATCTTGCCCCATTGCATAGTCCCCTAGAGGTGCTAGGGACTACGGGGTCTTTCAAACGCATGCACCCAAACTTATTTTCATATTTATCATATACCTCATATAATTTATCCTTAACAAGAGTATAGTATGTACGTGAGTCTAAACCGTAGCATCACTTAAAAGTTGTAAAACATTTATAAATCCTTGAGTTTGGCCCTAGGATCCAAAATAAAGGCGAATGCATATAAAATAGAATTTCCTTCCAATATTTTAAAACTTAGTTTTCATGGCAACTACAGCATCCCGTAGTATAGGATCATTTTCAAAAGCTTTTAGGTGAGTGGCAATTTCAAGAATGTTATGAACAATTAGAGGAGATGTAGGGTAGTATACTCCAGAAAGATAAAGTGTAGCTTTATGAAAAAGTTCTAGAAAGGAAAATATTTTTTGACCAACAACCCAATCGTCCTCAGTAAGTTCAGGGTCTCTAACTTGGGTTCTACTGGAGGAGCTACGAGATTGATGACTTTGGGTGTGAAGGAAAACAGATAATGTGCTCTTATATGGCAATATATGTTTAAGCATAAGGTAAGTAGAGTTCCATCTAACAGGCATGTCTAAACCAAATTTTCTAGGACGAACGTTTATTGCTACGCAAAACTCTTATATGCGGCTATTCGTTGGTTAGATCAATTAATAAATGAAATTGCATCCCTAAAAGAATCAATACAAGCATTTAATCTTTTTAAACCAGATTTAACAATGAGATTAATAATATGACAAGCACAACGTTGATGCAGTAAAAAAGATTGTGCATAAGAATTAAACAAAGGAGTAAGAATTTCCACAGCTCTAGTGTTTGCAAATGCATTATCTAAAGTTATAGAAAAATTTTATCCGTGAGGCCAAAATCTTCTACAACTCTAATAATACTTTCGCAATATTTTCAAGATTATGTGAAACATTAATTAATTTAAATCCTATAATTCTTTTTTCCATTATCCAGTCATCATTAACATAATGAGCAACAACACTAATATAATCTTCTCTAGCCCTACCACTCCATATGTCGGATGTCAAAGCGATAGAGAATGTACATGTATGAAACATTTCTTTCAATTTTTCACGACAATTGTTGTAATATTTAATTAAATCTCTAGTTGTTGTTTGCTGAGATACGTAACTAAATCTAGGGTTATGAGCATTTCTAATATATTTTCAAAAGCATCGACTCACCAAAATTTAAAGGTAAATCTTGAGAAGCAATCAATCTACAAAGAGATTCCCGAGCTACCTGGGTTGTACTCCCACGTCGCATCGAGTCGTCGGGGTTGTATTGCACTGTGTCGACGATTTGTATTCCTTGCCTTCTTTTGCGACTTGTCGCGATGTCGTTGTAGGTGGCCCGTCCCACCAAGATTTTGCGATCAGTTCATTACCACAAATTTTACAAACAAGATACCTCACCGAATTTCCATCATCGTCGGTCTTGATCTTCTTGTCGAAATCATTCCAAACCGCCGATGTCTTGGCTCTTGTTCTTTTGCACCGTGCTTTGCGTTGTGGATGCACTTGTTGAGCCGCCAGAAGATGGATGGATATGCTCCACCGGGCCTCCTCTCCGCTTTGTTGTATGTCCTCCGCGGATGGATATGCTTGTTGAAACAGTTGCATATCCTCCGTAGAGGTCAATCGGAGAGTTCAAAATCGTAGTTCTCCATTAAATCAACTCGCAAATTGAAATATATAAGAACGATTAACTTACTATTAAACCAACAAATAATACCAAGAATTAAAATAAGACAAGACTACTACCTCCTTTGTAGCTCCTACAAAATCTTTCAAGATTTTTGAATTTTAATTTTGCCGAATTTTCACCAAATTTGCGCAAATACTTTCGGATTTTCACAGCTAAACCGAGAGATGAGAGTGAGGTTTGAGGTGTGGAAAATGAAGGCCACTACCCCTATTTATAGGAAAATTTCAGATTTTTTCGAATTTTTGCTATTTTCCCCTCCAACGGTCAAAAACGGCTATATTTTGAATTAAGCGGTAGGCGTCTTGTCTTGGGGCCAAGCACGGACCCGTTTAGAGCGTCTTGCCGTGCTTGGCCGGGCAGGTCGTGCGGTCTTGGGCCAAGACGGCCGATTCTAAGCAGTCGTCTTGGTCTTGGGCCGCCCGTCTTGCTGCGTTCGGCCGAGCACGGCCCGGTCGCCGCCGTCTTGCGTGTCCTGCCCGGCCCGTTAAACCTCCGTGCCGCGTCCGTCGCGGGCGGGCCAAGCGATGGCGGGCGGGGTGCGGCCCGTGCTACGGCCCGGCCCATTTGGACACCTCTATGCTCGGCTTCACGATTTGGGGGAGCAGCGAGGAGCTCGAGCCTCCATGGTTAAAAGGAAAAGACGGGAAATGAGAAAGGCCGGAGAGCCCATCTTCGTGGTGAAAAGAAGAGACATGTAACAGTAAAACTAACACCCGTGTGCAAATGACAACGCATGGTCAACTTTTTTGAGTCTCCAACCATCTGAATTCGAGGACAGCATCGATTGTTTACCATTGTTTTGTAAATTTTTCCTCTTAATTTTTCTATTCTATCCCAAATACCTTCTTTTCTACTCTATTCTAACAGAAGCTCCTCGTATACAATTCGAATTGTTTTGTAAAATTTTTCCCCTTGGTTTTTCTATTAAATCCTGAACGTCTTCTTTTTCTTTTGCTAATCTAGATAATCTCAACCATTATAATTTGGACCTATATCAATTGATGGTATAGATCGTTTTCTTTTTTCTCTAATTAATGTGGTAATTTCTATCTTTTGAGAGCGAACGTGGTGATTTTTTGGCTTCTGCTTCAATAATATAATAGATATACTTTTCCTTCAATCTTTTTTACAATTAGCCAAAAACTAAAAGCTTATAACTAAAAACTAAAAGCCATGGCAGACAGTGTCATACCACTTGCTACTTTGCTACAGTGACAGAACCATGATTTAGCTACGTCGTAGGCTCAATAATGGAATAATTTAGGCTACCTAGGCTGAACCATGAGAATATTATCTTAGGCTAGGCTAAATTTATCTAAGCTATATACTAGTTATTTTTTTATGTCTTAGACTGAAGTTTATCTTGCTCGGAGCTTAGTTCCGCCCTGCTTTGCTAGGCTCCAGCCAGCGTTTGGCATTGTGTGCTGTATCTGATGTGTCTTTAGGGCCGAAAGATGCCGGGCGCAATAGGGCCGAATAGTCGTAATTGGGCCAGATCTAATGTACAACCGCTTGCTGTATGCAACGTCACACAATTCACAATTTACAAATAGCCTACTTCTGTTAGGTGTACATCGATCAAGTTGAGGAGCCTTGATCGGAGCAAGGAAAAAGATTTAGGATCTGATCGTCTCCGTAGGCTTTTCCATGCGTTCATCATTAGTTCTTTTATTTATACATCGATCAAGTTGTATATTTGTAATAATATACAACTTGCTCTATTAGTAAGTAATTCATACAGAACATGACCATATTTTACAGCAGGTTTTCCATTTTATAATTACAAAGATCTTTTGCTGTTTTTTTTTCAGAAAACGGTAGAGGTCTACCGCCAATCAGTTGAGTTTACCCTGTTAATTTCTTTTCAACGTGTTCACAAACTGCAATGACTCGTAAGACATAAGATAGGGCGGCACATAGAATTAGAACGGAAATGGATTTTCCATAGATGTCGAGATTGAGACTGCTGGGGATGGAACCTGAGATAAGCCAGCCATGCTGGACAAACTTTTAAGGTAGTCAGAGCATAATGAGAGTATCGGATGACCTGCACCATGGAAACAACCATATGGAAAGCATGGTTGAATAAACTTCAAATAAAAGATGGAGCTTACTGACCATATTATGTGGAGAATTTGAAAAGCAATAGATAGATCAAGCCAATATATAGATGCCTAAGCAATGTTCTACATTCTCACTCCATCCATTCTTTTTTGTTTAATGTTTTTGGCTTTTCATGGTCTCCGAGATACGACTTTAATCGTTATTTTTTATATAACTTTATATTAAGATATGCTAATAAAATTACAATATTATGATAGTATTTGTAACGATAAATCTAATGATATAGTTTTTGTATAACTAATCTAGATAATTTTAAACATATTAAAAGTTTGATGGTACGGATTCTAGGACGTGAAATAAAAAAAACTCTAGGACGTCAAATAAAAAAACAGAAGGAGTACATAATAGGTTATAAATGGACAAATGGTTGACAGTCAAAGAGTTTTTTTTATAGATAAGAAGAGTTCCTCGGAAAATTTACGAAGAAAATTTCGTTTTTGCCGCTAAGTCGCATTGCAATTTTGTTTTCGCCGTTGGCTCTTGCATTTACAACGGGCTCCGCTTAGTGGCAACAAAGAAATTGTCCAAATTTACAATCATTCTAGCATTGTAAGATAAGCCCTCTCTGTTCTAACACCAAGCATCTCACCTCAGGGAATTGCCGGACAACGGCGAGAACGAAGTGAGTCCTCTGTCCTCCCTCCCCATTGCATGAAAGCAAGAAGCGGCGCAGTGGGCACCAATCCTGAACCAAACAGCGACGATCCCGAGTCAATACAGAGCACCAAACTATTGAGTTGCATGCACCAACCAGTTCACCCAAATGTAGGCTCACTTAGGCCTAATACGTGGAATAGAAGTGGACTGCAATTAATTTTTTTAATTGCGTCAGCCAGGTCTTGAACTCGGGACCTCTTGGCTCTGATACCATATTAAGTTGCATGCAACAACCAGTTCACCCAAAAGCTTAAGCTGATAAGGAAAGATGGGCAATTCACTTATACTTCAACACAAACATCACCATGAAAATTCCAAGAAAAGACGAAAGGAGTTCAATAGTTCATCGCCCCACCGATGGCGGCATGGACCGTTTCAAGAATCTGCAGCAAGCCTTGAGACAACAAGAAGAAGAGAGAGTATCACTCCACTCGTAATTCAGATGAGACTGAAAACACAAGGAATAGAAGGAGTGGAGGCAGGAGGGCACACACAGATGAGGCCGCCGGCGACGGCGTACCCGGAGTGGAAGGAGACGGGAGGGGAGAGGCAGGCCAGGAGGCGGAGCAAGGCGAGGAACCTGAAGACGACGATTGAGGAGACTGAGAGTAGTGTTAAGACTTAAGAGTGAAAGGAAGTGGCTAGTGGATATGCAGTGCAATGATCGTTGTTGGTTGCAGGTGGTTACCATCCGAGGGATTGGAGGGAGTTGTAGGAGAGGAGATAGAACCGCGAAGGACGGGGCATGGCCGCTGCCGCCGGGTGCCGACTGGCTATTGGCGGCCGGAGTTTCTGTGGCTGCGGTTTTGTGCTTTCGTCAACGTTGAAGTGGACGTGAGGAAGAAGCTGGACAGGCCGGTATCTGTCAGTCATTCTCGCAGACTGATCTAGTCCCGGCCACGCCAATTTGTCTTTGTGCCTTTTTGTTGAAGCCTACCATGGCCCGATACCCGGGACTATCTTCATTTTTCAGACTTCTGATCTCCAGAAGCCAAAAATTATTTAGAACATGTTAACCTTTTAACATGATTTTTCTTTTTCTTTTTTTACATTATCTGAAGAGATATAACTGTATTTTTTTATTTTTTCTATTTTTCTTTAGTTGAGTAACTTAGAAAAACTCTTAATTTTATTTTCTTTTTTTAATTAAATAACTCAGAAAAAATTAACCACCGTCACTAGTATTTCAGTCAAAGCCATGACACTTTGGAACATCCTATTTTAGGCCGGCTGAAAATTCTCCAGGCCGATGTGAAGGATGCTTGTGTTCGAAGTGAAAAATGTGGAATATATGCTTGACCGTGCAACTTGTTAAAGTCTAAACGGTTTGATGGCCGTGTGGTACGAGATGAAAGACCAACTAAATAAATTAAAGCGGCACGGTTCGGCCGAACTAAGTCTTTGTTTCAGCCCAACCATGTTCGTTCATGGTTGGGCTATGCTTTGTTCGTATATTGAGTTGGGCTTAGGTCTGTTATATGTTTCAAAGTTATGGTGTTTGCAACTTGAGCTGGGTGCTTGTGTTGCAAAGAAAAGAATAGGTACTATGCGTTTGTAATTCCATACGAGAATGGTTGTGGTATCTGAGTATGTAAATTAAGTATATTTTCTCCACTATTCACTGATCATCTTACAAGTGAAAAGCGATAAGATTTTTTTTATAGATGTGATCGGATAAGGCTTATTCTTCCACTTTAAATTTAACGTAGAAGTGAGACTCAAAACTTAAGTGGATGGGTTCACAAATATATATGCCCATTGTTGACCCAAAAAAGTTCTAACACCAAGTGGGAACCCAAAAGAACCACCAGCAACTCAACTAAATTATTAGCCATATTTACATGCAGATGATAGACTTATCCAATCTATACCCAAATGGCAATTGCCCATGGAAAATGAGAATCACATAAACAAATCCGATGCACTTGTGTATTGACTAACGAACGAATGGGTAACACATACCAAAATTTCAACAAGATCCAAATACCAAAATAACCGTCTGCCTAAACAAGCAGGTTAAGCAGACGAGGCTCTGGTTCCGAGCATTCTTCTCCTTGATCGCCGCCACTATCCTCCAGCGGCGGGTAGTTCAAGTCGAGCATCTCCGGCTGCTCCACGCGGGCCTCGGCCGGCGCCCGCGGCTCGCCCCTGTGCCGGCGCATGTGCCCACCCAGCGCCTGCCCCATGGGGAACTCGAGCCCGCACACGGCGCACTCGTGCGCCCGAGCCTGCTTGGCGCCCGCCTCCGCGGCTGCGGGCTCCTGGCCGTGCCGCGCCTGCAGCCGCGTGTGGCTCGTCCGGTGCCCGCCGAGCGCCTGGAACGACGGGAACCGCCTGCTGCACGTCCTGCACTCGAACGCGCCATCGGCCCGCACCCTCCTGACGTCCCTGCCCGAACCTGCCGCCGCCTCGTTCCCGGCCGGCGGAGGCAGCGCCGAGTACAGCGTGAGCTGCGCGTCGGCGTGCGCCCGGAGGAGGCTCTCCATCCCGCTGCCCTCGGCCGCCTCCTGCTCCCACCTCAGCGCCATCTCGCGGGAACGTTTCTTCGACGAGCTTTAAAGTCGCCGTTGCACGGCCCCATGAGTTGATTTTAGCCAGTAGAGCGGCGAACGCGATCTGGCTAAGCCGGCGGGAGATATGCGTCCGGCTGGACGCGCTCTCGCGCGGCAGAGCCGTTCACGTCTTGCTTTGATGCGAACGTACGGGCTGGAAAGCTTGGAATTGTGAGCTGCGTGACACGGCGCCGTCGTGATCCGGTCTTAGAATACTTGCATTTCTTAGCTGTTTTGCTTCGCGGTTTCGCACTTGCAGAGCTCACGAAACACTCATCCTGACGTCGAAACTTTTTAAGGCTCGCGTGTGAACAGGTGATCGAATATAACCAAGAAAAGGGGGGAAACACGAATATTTTTTACGCGCCATTTGATTTAGCTTTTTGATGCCTCACTTAGGGCACTCTCATAAGAATGATATAAGCAATGCCTATAGCATATCTAGAGAAACAAAAGACTGATGTAAAAGGATAACTAAAAAAAGATACGATAGTAGTGTCTCATGTAAGATATTATTTATTCGAGAGGATAAAAAAAACCAGTGGATATAGATTGATAGGAAGGAGAGAGGAGGATGTAAGAGTGGAAATTAATTGAATGAGGTGGTAGCTAGATGCCATATATTAAAAAGATTGTTTCAATCTTGTGCCTTCGAGATGGCATTGCTATGCAATATCTGGACTGTGCGTTCCCTCACTTCAAGGGCACCTCATTGCAACTAATGAATAACGAATTTGCTGAATTATACGTACATGCGACTCTGCTTCAGCAGATTGGTTCTCGTCCGTGCGTGGAAGTGTCGTCGACTCGTGTGGATAAATAGTATGTTGGTTTCATTAGAAGTACTATATATTTGGAGGAATATTGTACACTGTACACATACGACGTATCTTGACGAACAGTAAGTTGCCTATGCTATTTCCTCGCGTTGAAATGCCAGTGTCTGGCTAAAGAAGCACAGTGGGCATGTAGATCGAGGCTATGATCGTTTCGGCTTCAGTTTCTGGCTTCTGACTTATTTTTCACTATTTATAAATTCGTCTTTTTTTGAACTTTTGGCTTTTTCAGCCAACTACAGCGCTTTTCAGCCATAAGCCACCAAAAATAAGCCCAAATGATCACCACCCGAGTCGGCTGAGATAGCCGTAGTAAACTAGATAAAACACCCCGCGTGTTGTTGCGGGAGACATAAAAGCTTATGGAAGAACAATTGATCTAAATTAAACAAAGACGTAATTCCAGAAAGACACTGGGAGCATGTTACTGAAATCATTCGTAACAACTTCAATAGCATGATATTGAAAGAAGTTATTACATGGAAAGCTTCACTTGCATTCTTAATTTTAGGTCTCGTTCAGTTGGACTGAAAAGCTATGGTTTATGATTGAAATTTCAAAAAGATATAATTTTTATGTGTTCCACATTTGGATATTTCTTTTCTAGGAATAGGTCAGCATCATCAACCTACCCTATAGTGAGTTTCCTTTCCCCCCTTTGGTTGCTTCACGGTTGCCGCATACTTATGGATTGCTTGGTTGATGCATGAGCATATCCGTCTTCCATTCTGATTGTACAGTGTAAACTATGGGGATTCTGTGTTTTAATGTTGATCACAACTCATACCGATGAAGTAAGTGTAAATTGTGGGGATTCCGTTCAACGTAGATCTGCTCCATCGCATACCGATGAATGCAGATATTGTGAATTTGTTCATGCGGTTCAGCTAACTAAATTATTAAAATTGAATAGAAACAAATCAATCGCCCAATCAAATCTAGACTGCCAACGTGAATAAAATGTTCACATTTACCAAATGGTGATTTATCTAGGAAATATACTATCGATAACATGTGTATGTAATATAAAAAAAAGGCAAATGAGGCTATCATATAAATAAAATCCCGGGATCTTTTTTTTTCATATTTGCATAGTACATGTACGATCATATTTGCGCACACAATTTTGCAAGTGTATCAACCACTCACCGTTAATTTCCTATGGAATTCACAAATCCAAATCTGTATGCTTGTGAGTTGTGACCATTAGTACGCGCACACATGCATAGATATGCATCAGAGTATCGTTCCAACACCACAGAACCGCATTAAAACATGACATCATGAATATGTAAAACATAAATTTATCGATATCTGTAGGACATGATAGACAACGGAAGTAGATAAACGATGCCTTAAAATTTTCCCTAAATATCAACTTATCTTTTACTCCGATAACTACAAAGTTATAAAAATTATGATAGGAATCATACTTAAAAACCAGAGACCTACAGAGCTAAGAGCGACCGGTCGAAAAACAACGTAGTCGAAATTCGCCTCTGGTGATCGACGACCAGAGAACGATCGAAAACTCACGTGGTCGAAAATCGTGACCGTAACCAACGTGGTCGAAAATCAACGTGACTGTAAATCGACTCGAGTGGTCAATGACCAGAGAGTAATCGAAAACCAACGTGGTCGAAACAAACGTGATCGAAATTCGACTCGAGTGGTTAACGACCAGAGAGTGGTCGAAAACTAATGTGGTCGAAACCAACGTGGTCGAAAGCCAACGAGTGGTTTAAAACCAACATAGTAGATGACCTGAGAGTAATCGCAAACCCGAGTGTTCGACGAAAGTCGACATCCGGCCGGTGCGGTCGACGACCAGTGAATGGTCGAAAACCAAAGTAGTCGATTGTCGAAATACGATCAGAGGTCGACGACCAGTAAGCGGTCGAAAACCGAAGTGGTCAAACCAAATCAAAATATGACTAGTGAGATCGACGACCAGTGAGTGGTCAAAAACTCAATGGGTCAAACCTTGAGAGTGGTCGAAAGCTGGCGAGTGGTCGAAAACTCAAAAAAGAACAGAGACTTTCAGCACAGTTTCGAAACACAAAATTGATGGAACTTTTGATCCGTATATTCAAATGATACGAAACTTTACAGAGATCTTCTCTAGAGTATTGTGAACCTATTCAAAAAATGATCATAAAATTCATGGCCAAAATTGAGACCTTTTTCAGTTTGTTAAAATGTTGCATCAAAACCGAGTCAAAACCAAAATCGATGAATACAACTTACTCGTAGGTGGATGCATATGACAGCAAATTAGAACACCGAAGAAATCAAATAATAAACTCTCAGATCAATAAATTACACTTTAAGGCCAAATCAAGTAAAACTGGGTTTTCTTGATAAACTTGCTATTAAAGTGCCTAGATAGGTGGAGATAAATTCTCAGATATTGTCTCCATCTCTTACACATCATTGACACAGTAATATCAAGAAAAGGAAAGAAAAAAGACCAAAACCAACCAAATCAATCAAAATAAGATGGTTATATGGAGATACACAAAGATTGATATATTTCTTACTTGAAAAGATAGATTTTACAGTCACTTCATATTGGAGGACAAAGAGCACCTAAGATACTCACTCTTAAACTCTAACCCTAAACAAGATAGTACATGAGAGAGGGGTTGAATGATTAACCTTACATGTCTCCATCTCAACCCTTTTTATCAGTGGGCAACCAGCCACCTACACCTCTTAATGGATCATATCCACTATTACAATAGGGGAAACTCATTAACCCTCTACACACGTGTTTTATTCTCATAAATTCACTTATATATGTTTTTCAAAGTGCATAAGTGTGCATCTGCTAAATTCTTAGCCTTGATCCAACCAACTCCACCTTGACTTAAACCGCTCTCCAACGCATCGCACATGCGTCACGGTTTTGATCCAACATGGTTTCTGGTATTTTGGTCAGACTACCAAAATACCCTTCCTTGACCCGGTCATTACTAACCACTGCAAGCAATCGCCATGCTTGCCACGTGTATGTGCACCACTAGTTTGTCATGCATCGCCAAGTCTCTTCCGTTTTGGTTCCACCGAACTACGGTTCACTTGGCCCGTGCAAGCCATATGGCGTCATCCCGCCGTTCAAACTTGCCTTCAACATTTCTTGCCTTTCTCGTGCTATGCTTAATCTCATCGTTTCACCTAGTATTCTCGATCGTTCTAGGCATCAACTCCTCTATTAGCCTAGCCTCAATCATCATCGTTGACCACAGTTGACTCCAAGCATCCCTACACATCCAAAGAGAAAGAAATCGTTTTCAGACACAAGTTCTCCACAACTTAACCTACATTAGCCAAGATATGCATCATGCAACCTTAATTCAATGACCCAGGTCATCCTAACTCAATCCATGACTCAAATCCCAAAATCCTCAATTTCTGCCCAAAACCAATCTAGACAAAGTACGATCTTTGCAAAATCACTTGTCCACATCTCAAAACTTACAATAGTTCATCACAACAGTATTATGAAACTTCTCACAAGGTCCTTGAATATCATTAAACCATGATTCATAATGATGGGTTCCTAGTCTTAGATTCCATGTTTGGGGGCTGTGATCTCCTGAAGAATCACCATAGTGAGTTCGATTTTCACCTTCTAAACCATTGCATGGTTGCCTTATATTTATGGATTGATTGGTTAATGTGTATGCATAGTTGCCTTCAATTTCAATCCCGAATAGTTTGCGTTGTTTTACCTTGATTTACCACGATCGGTTCTTGGTCTCAGCTTCCATGTTTGGCAGTGGTTGGGTGGGTTCTTGGCTAGGCCGGTGGACGATAGTGACACCTTCGAGTAGGGATGTAAACGATACGAGCTCGAGCGGGCTTTGTCTTTTAGGCTTGAGCTCGGTAGAAGTTCGAGTCAAGCTTAAGTTGGGGTTCAAGTTTGGACCTGGGCTCGAGCTCGGCTCGGCCTAAGCTCGAGTAGGCTCGAGCTCGGCTTGTTGAAGCTCGATAACAATTAAAATAATTTATTATACACTATTTTTCAATGATAAGAAAATTTTAAGTTTGAGCTTAGCTCTAGTAAGCTCTATATCAGTCAATATAATTCAAACATATACTAATTTTTAACAATAAGAAAAACTCAAGGTCGAGTTCGGTTCGAGTAAGCTCGATAAGAGTTAATATGTATCACTATTTAAGCTCGAATCGAGACTTATAAACTATTCGAGCTCGGCTTGGTGAAGCTCACGAGCTCGAGATCAAACTTGAATTCGTTCGTTTAAAGTTTAAGCCAAGCTTAGATCGAGTCTATAACAAATCGAACTCGAGTAGGTCACGAGCTTTGAGTTTTTTTTGCTTACCTTCGAGTGGTAGGCACTAGCATCGGCTAGCCCGATCCCTCATAGTGAATATGATTTGCACCCTCTAAATCACTACATGGTTGCCTCGTAGTTATGGATTAACTGGTTAATGCGTGTGCATAGTGGCTTTTGATTTCAATCCCGATAAGTTTGGCGTTGTTTACCCCGATTGATCATGATCGAATCCTAATCCATGCTTCCGTGTTTGACGATAGCAACGTTTCGAGTAGCAGGTCGCCATAACCGGCCCACACAACACCTCATTGTAGTTCGATTTTTGCCCTCTAAATCACTGCATGATTACCTTGTGGTTATGGATTTGGTTGGTTAATGCTTGTGCATAGTGACCTCTGATTTCAATCTCAATTAATTCTGCCCCGTTTTACCCTAACCGATCACCATCAACTCCTAATCTCGGCTTCCATGTTTGGGGTTTGCTGCAGATCTTATGAAGCATCCTGTAGATGGAACGTCTTTGAGTGGCAGGTCACCATCATCGGCCCGCCTGACACCTCACAGTGAGTTCGAATTTCTCCCTCTAAATCACCGCATGGTTGCCTCGTGATTATGGATTGATTTGTTAGCATAGTGGCCTTCGATTTTACTCCCGATTAATTTGTGTTGTTTTACCCCCAACTGATCACCATCGGCTCCTAATCTTGACTTCCATGTGTGTTTTATTGTGGAATGTTGTATGACAAATAATTATATTTGTTACATACTGTTGAAATGGCATAATTAGTTTCTGTACTTCACCTCATATTTTAGGCTCAAATCTATATGATGGAGCGGATGGTGGTGATTGTTGTGCAGATGCATTTAAGTTTATAACCAAAATGTTTGATCCGAATTAGACAGCATTGTAGCGGTGAGTGAAGTAATAAAATGGGTTAGCTTTCACATTTTGTGAAGAAACACATTATGCAAGCAGCAACACCAACCTAATTTTTTCAAGCTGCACAACATGTAGAATAAGGCCATTCCATATCAACCATATTAACTACCCTCTACTAACTTCCCTGGCTGATGAGCCCATATCAAGAACAGGATCTTGGAGGGCCGGCAAGCAGGCAAGCACCACCTGCCGAGGATCCTCTTCGCTTGCTGCTTGACCGCCGAACTCATCATCGACCTGGAACTCTGGAAGGCAGTCCAATGAACGATTTGCTGGTTTTAGGCAACCATCACCATGTATCTCCATAAGCATTTTATTTAACCGCTGCATAACAGCAGGAGGTGAAATGACAACACCAAGAACTGGACCGATAAAAATTGGAACAATCACAATTGACGACCTCGTTTACACAACTTTGAACGCATGCAAAACTGAATAACCAGGGAATGTCAATGGAGAAAATATGCATTCTACACATCCATAGATTCAGTTATTTTCTCTTTTTCATAGCTACTGAAAAGAACATATCGATCCTGGAGACTCGTAGCAGTGGGATGCTGCTCCATCTTCACCTCCAAATACAGAACACAAGTACACAACATCACATGAGAAGAGATTTGGCCAAGTGCTCTCTTGCTGTTGTTAGGGCTTGAACTATAGTCTGCATGCAGAAAGCAATAACCCGTAAGTTCAGTTAAAGCAAACAGTTATGTTCAGTTGAAAAGATCATGGCTGCAACCTACCTGCTCAGCGAGCGATGTAGCACCACCCTCTACTCCATGAGCTGACACCTTTTCATATATCACACTTCCTTCCGTTTCAAGGACAATCCTGTGCAACCATTCAAGAATATAAAGTATAATTAAGCAAATAATTACAAGTTGCTACGATCTGTGCTATTATTCATAACTCTAAGCCTGCCAAAGACCTGCTGAATCACTTTGACATTTTAAAATGTAAAAAAAACAAGGGAATGAGAGGTTTGTTTTGTTCATGACCTTAGCAGGTCAGTCATTATTCATTTATCAAAATTTTGCCACCTTGCAAAAGGTAACTTTGAGGTATACAAAACCCGGTTTCTTAACTTTAAGACAATCCTTGTAAATGCAACCATTATTTGAAGTACAGATGCTAATAGAATTCTTTTGTCATGGCTCCATTCCAGAAGACTGATGTTATCATGAATAGGGCAGATGAGCAGGATCAAGTGATTTCAGAACAATTGAAGAAAAATATACGTACAACAAAAGAAATAAGAACCATTAACATCTAATAAGATTAGGATTTACCCTCCATCAACAATTTCATCAAGGCATAATAGTATCAGATCCAGATTTTCGAGTGCTGTTCTTTTTCAACGATATTTCTGAAACCAACAAGATGGGAAACATATTCACATGCAATCAGATATTAATCTAACAAAATAAACAATAGTAGAAAAAGAGTATAATAAAGTGGATTGAGAGTAACCTGAGAAGAAGGTCAACAGCATCATACAATCCCTGAAGAACTGATGCTAAAATAAGCTCATTCTCCTCATCTCCTCCAGTGACGAAAAAATGCAGGTCTTGGATGAACTTATACACAACAATGTGACCGTCAAACATTACAATCTCAGCTGTAAAGGGGGAAACAGATAAATGGATTAATTGGACTAGATGAAGACTGCGTAAAATTTTCAATACAGATCAACAGAAAGTTTCAGACAGCCACTTCTTCTGTTTAAGCAGAAAACAAAGGCAAGTAAATTGCAAAACTGTCCAAGCTCATCTTCAGATCAGTGAGTACAGTGGAAGAAAGTACAAGCCGTACTTCAGCCAGGGCTGAAAAAATGTGTTCTAGATTACTTTTCACATGCCGTACCAAAGGATATGAGGACAGAACATAAAGGAATAGAGATAAGTAAATCATTGTTCTTATATAAGCAATTAAGATGTGCAAAAGAAGCAATTAATAATGGTATTAAACATTGCAATGGCATTTGTTCTTTTCAAAATTAACGTAGCAGCATATTTCTGATCCAAAGAATTGGAAAAATAAGAGGTGTGCGATTAACATCTAAGAAAGATTGATCGGAAATGGTTGTCTGTTCTCAGGACAGAATACACAGCCCCAGGAACACATCAACATATTTCATTTACGTAATTAACCAACAAATGTATAAACATATTAAAGACACAGTAAGCTGATAAGCAGCGTTCTTCAACAGCACCAGCTTGTACAAACACATATGGAAAGGGACGATTTTGTTTGTATAACACGTCAATGCAAGATATGAAATGCATGGATTTATTATGCACTCCACATTGGACTACTAAAAGCTAACACTCACCATCACATATTCGCATACAAATCAACTTGTCCCTCATTATAAATAGAAAAGGTAGATAAAATTACTCTCTGTTCCAGCATTTGCTTTCTGGGTCTTGGCAAAGACCGACTTCTCGAAGGCCAGCTTCGCCGAGCGCGGGCCAATCATCGGTGTAGTACTTGACGGCGACGCGCTTCCCCTCGGAATCCAGCAACAGGATGTTCTTCACCGAAGGGCAGGATTCCTGTACGAACGATAACAAAAGGGAGCACAAACTGAGGCCGCCATTAACGGATCCCAATCCAAACCGGTAAGGAGAGAGAGAGAGAGAGAGAGTACGCCTTAAAAAACTGAATCTTTGTGAAGTTATTACCATAGGACGCCGCCCCGGACCGCGGCCGAACGCGATGGATCGAGGCGAATCAAGAAACCGACAATATTGCAAATTCACGCGGTAGAACCGGGAGGGAACGTGGGGTAGGAGGAGGAGATAGGTCCGCCTACCATTTGGAACGACGGATGGATTCACCGCGGCGTGAGAGGATGGCGGTGAACGGGATCGCCGGCGGTTGCGCAGAGGCCAACGAATGGATCGAGGCACGGCGCCGACGAGTGGGGTGAACGAAACACCGCAGGTCCGTAGCACTACTAGACTAAACCTACGTTGCCTCGTAGACCCGGCCCCAACAGGTTGCGCTGGATCAGCTGCTTTTCGGCTGGGCCGACGCAATAGTTGGGCCACATATTGTCAGAATATTCGACGATCTCACTTGCCCCTGTTTTGTTATTATTATTTTTGGCTTCAATTTCTCTAAAATCCGAAAGTTTTTCTAAACGGTTTCTTTAAACGACTTTCCAAGTCACAAGAGTTTACGCAGATGTTTTTACCATTCACCGTCGTTTAAAAAAATACAATCAAAAGATATCAACTACAGTCAAAAGTCAATCAGAAAAAAAAGCAGGCCCGATAAAGAATCCACCGATGACTCGTGAGAAACCGCGGAGACGCGACTACCAACCGACCGGTCCTGCTTTCGGTTGGACCGAAAAGTCAGGCTTATGGTGAAATAACATCAGAAGCGGTGAAATTTCATCAGAATTGAATATGACTTATTTGGCCTAATTAAATTTAAAAAAATAAAAATAGAAAAAATATGTTAGCTCACCACGAATAATGCAAACGAATACGGAAAAAAAACCGGTAAAAAAGCTAAAAAAATCAAAAGTTTAGAAAAATATGAAATTTATAAATAGTAAAAAAAAAGTCAGAAATCAAAAGTTAAAATCGAAACGAGAGGGGCCAGGCAGACAAGTCGCGTGGTAATAAAACATCGAACAGCTACTTCGCTTTTCGTGGCCTCCGTGGTTCGTGGGTGCCGGCCTAAATGGATCTTGTTCCCATGACGCACACGCACGGCATGGCTCACCAAACTCGGCAGCTTTTTTTGAAGCCGTAATCGAAAGACAGCTACTGGTCGGTAGCGAGCGATTAGTCACCCGCTACTACTCCCTTACACCGATTCAGAACACAAAGCACGTTTAGCGCGTGCTTTGTGTTGATTTACTGAATCCAAAATGCTCCGAACTTTCACGTTGGTCTCGCCGCCGTACAACCGACTTCCCAACCACACACCTCGTTCAAGCCGCGGTTGGAGACCTGCTCCTCTCGTTGGCATGGCGCGTTGGAAGTTGAAACATCTGGAGATGCCAGGAAGGGGTGGTATGACTGGACCCCGGCGGGGCTCGCTTGGACTTGCAGAGCGTTCAAAGAATGTTCCTGTTGGATTGCCCCCCTTTGAGCTAGCCATCCTTTTTTATTCCTTTCGAGAACTCAGCATGCATGCTAAGTTGATTGCTATACGTTTTTCGTGTATTTCCCGCGCCTTGATATTCTTCCTTTGGACGGATCGTCTTGCTAATCAGTTATATGGCCTGATAATACACCTAATAACGACAACAGAGTCACAAATTCTTCAAAAAGTACAAAAGATAACAAATTATGGCAGGAACAGCATCACAGTTCACACCAGAGCAATGCATTATTCCATGCATTGATTGATCAAAAGAAAAAAACCCAACAGCATGGATTTTTCATTACACACAATAACGAGAAACGGATAGAAATCCAGCGTACAAATAGCTCCCAGCAATTGCGAATAGCTATGTCAAAAGCAAAAGTAGTTGCTTCGAAGAATGGAAGCAAATATACGTACAACCAGATCTCTATCATAACTGTCTTCTTGACATTCTTCCTATAACAGCCAAGCAGGAAACAAATAATGTCAAATATCCAATGATCATGAAAGACAGACCATCGCTCAGGAGCCGCAGCAAGCAGATCGCTGAGCTGCTGGTGTCTCAGCACCTTGGTCCGTCTTGTTGTTAATCTTGATTGCTTTGTCCTACAAAGCAACATTAAGTCCATCAGAACACCGAACAAGATGGAGTTTGAAACATAATTGAGTACACTTATCTGTACCTCAGGCTTAGAATCGGTCTCAGCAAGCCTCTGCTTAATGTCGCGTGCAATGGAGAAAAAAACTTGCTCCACATTAAGGTTCGTCTTGGCACTCTGAACAACACAGCACACGGTGAAATTAAAACAACTTCATCACTGAAAAGATCAATCAATTCAGACAAGCAACATACAGTTTCGAAAAACTTGATGCCGTATTCATCGGCCAGTGCTTGCCCCTTCGCAGTAGGTACAGCCTGGAGCAACAATTGAAAAGGGATAAAATATTTAACCAGTAATTTCAAACCGATAATACAATGTAAACCCCAGCTAAATATTACAGAACACCAAAACAATAAAGCGGGAGAGGAATTCATGGATGCGTACCCTTTTACTCTCATCCATATCAGCCTTGTTGCCAACCAAAATTTTGTTGACATTATCAGAGGCATGTTGCTCAATATTCCGAATCCAGTTTCTTATGTCTGTATGTTGAGTGAATCAAAAGTCAAATAATGGGCAAAAGTTCAAAATGGAAGCATCAGGGAATATATGGGTATGAAGACAGTACTGTTGAAAGATGACTCATCAGTGACGTCATAAACAAGCAGGATACCCATGGCTCCCCGGTAGTATGCTGAGGTAAAATGAAGCTTACTTGGTTAAAAGGTTATCATATCACTTTGCAGAAAATTAGTCTAGCAGAATGGAACAAGCATTATACCAGTGGTAATAGTCCGGAAACGTTCTTGACCAGCTGTGTCCCAAATCTGTAGCTTAATACGCTTCCCATCCAGTTCTATTGTTCTGATCTTAAAGTCAATACTGCATAAACCAAGTATTTGAATCAGTGTGGGGAACATAACAAATGTCTCAATTCCCATTTGATGTAGGAACACATTAGGATAAGTAAAACAACCAACACCAAAAGAGCTACCCAATTGTGGTAATAAAGCTCGTAGTGAAGGAACCATCAGAGAACCTCAGGAGGAGGCAACTCTTCCCAACACCTAGACATGGAAAAGAAGAAAGAAGAGTTCTTATCAGACAATTGGTACAATACAAAACTTGAGTAGAACATACCACCAGCTGCGAAATAACGAATTCAACGGAATACAGATATTTTTGGAACTATCCCATATAACTTTACCACAATGTAACTGCTAGAGCAAGACTCGGTATACTGCAAAAGTTTTGCCTTGGAAGAGAGAGATGGAAGGCCCAGTTATAAAACACTAAAAACATGGAGCCATACACTTTTGTGTGCCAAGATCAATGCCTGACAGAACCCAGCCATTATGTTATGCAGAATTGGGAAATACTTGTCATGATAACAACCACCTACTTCATCCCATCAGTAAGGCTAGATCAGGAAAGCACATTTCCCTGTTAAATTTACGTGACACGATTTTCAACTACAGTAAAATTCATTTATCTTTAGTGTTTGATCCATCAGTTTCACCCTTTGCTCCAACTGAATTCCAACAGCTGCTCCTTTCACTGATCATCCGACCTCACAAGCAATGAACTCCTTCTATCCACTATCAGCAGTGCATTGCAATATAATCTATGGTGTCTACTAACTAGTAAGAAATATAGAAGGAAGAACAGCACATGACACCAAAAGGAAGCATTTTTACCATTCTCCAAAGCACCCTAAGGCATAAAGTGAAGATTTACATGTTTTTTCAAGTTATACTTTCTTTGACTCTTTGCCTTATTGCAAGGGTGGCAAAAGTGAGCATTGTTTAATGCTTATGTGTGATCTTTCTCGGCATGGCCTAGCAAACTATGCGAATAACCAGGGAGGATCAACTCTACCCCTCAACCTTTAAACAACGCTTCCTGCTTAATCAACAAAGCAAGGAATTTCAAAGCACACTTTCAGAGGTTGGACCATTTCATTATCCAATGTTGTTCCAACCAAACAAGTTCCCAAGTGAATATTCATCCATGAAAGAAAAAAAACTCGCTGCAACACACATCATGCAATCCATCTCTTCTCCTCACCCTTCTCATCAGATATCACTCATCATTCTCCCAATTTACATCTGAAACTAGTGCAGCCTAGGCCCTAGTGAGTAGTGACCTCCTCATTAACTCACCCAAAGCCAACGGCTGCTTCTCCGTATAATATACTTTCAACAGAAGCAGAAACTATTAAGAACAAGCAAACATTTCCACCGCGCTGGAACTCCAAAATGGAAGACGGATCATGCAAATACGACCACAGCCAACACAAATGACAAGTATTTGCAAGATCCGCTTCGCCTACACGCCCAATCCAACTGTGATCCCACGAACATTCACACACACACACGCACAACAGCGCGTGGAAGTGGAGACCCGAGACAGAGAGATCTAGTGGCACCAACCGCTGTCCCCGATGAGGAGGAGCTTGATGAGGTAGTCGTAGTCGGCCCGAGCCCTCGCCGGCGGCGCAGCCATGTCGCTCGCACCCTCCTCCTCCTACCCGGGCGACCTCCACCAATCCCCGACCTGCGAAGAAACGGAGACAGGAAAACATCACGCGAGAGAATGGCAGAATGAAGTGGCGAGGCGGCGGATGGGGAGGCGGGATCGGTGCGCACCGGCAGGCGTGGGGTTTGGGGGATCGAGGAGCGGGCGGTGGCGGATCTGGGGGAGGAACGAGACGAGGAGACGGGGAATTTTTTTGGGGGGGTTAAATGGTGGTGGTTTGATTTGCCGGTCTCATGCGCGTGTTGTTTTTGTTTGTTCGTTTGTGTGTGTTTTGATGGGGCCAGGTGGCCCAGGTCAGTCACTTGGATTGGAAGACACGGGTGGGTTGCTTTCCCCGAGACGCTCGGCCACCGACCGATGAGCTTAATAACCATAGTGTACCGTATGCCTGCCCTTCTTCCCTTTTTCTTTTTAAGGTGCCGCTCAATTAAATTAAATAAATTTATTTATGATTAAAATTATATTTGTAACTGATTAAAATTACACTGTAATTAATAGAAACTTATTTAGCATAATTAAATTTTAAAAATAGAAAAAACATGTTAGTCCATTACAGACAACTCAAACGAATATGAAAAAAAAACCCGTAAAAAAGCTAAAAATAAAAAGTCAGAAAAAATGAAATTTATAAATAGTAAAAAATAAATCAGAAAATCAGAAATCCAAGTTGAAATGAGCAGTCTCTAGTTTGTGGGCCAGAGACAACCTTGGCCTGCCTGGGCCCACGTGAGTATAAGTGTGGCGATCCGGTGCGTAACGGTGTTGTAGATTTACTCAAATCACTTCGGATGGACAGAGAAACAAGTTCTAGTTGGGTTTAGAAAACGATGACTGGGGTGATCAATATGGCTTATGGCTTAAAGTTTAAGCTTATTTTTACACTATTCATAATTTCGTTTTTTTCTGAATTTTTGATTTTTTTTGAGTTTTTTTGTCGGTTCTTTTTTTTCTCGTATTCGTTTACGTTGTCTGTGACGGGCTAACATATTTTTATATTTTCAATTTTTAAATTTAATTATGTTAAATAAGCCTCTCTCATTCTGATGTTTTTTCACCAAATTCTGTGTTTTCATTATAAGCTTTTCAAATTTCAGTAGACCGATCACCACCAAAATAGAAGAGAACTGTCACAAACATGAAGCTAATCGGTTATCAGAAGGTGAGTAATACCGTGTCATTATCTTGTTCCTTACTGTTTGATTGGGAAACAGGATATCAAAATGGAAGCGACTAGCGTCTGAAAGTTCTATTCGGATATTAGCTTCGTACGCTCTCATTTGACATCAATTTCACATACGATTCCCACAACAAACATTCCTACACCGCATCCCATTGTTTCTTCCTCGCGTTGGCTGGTGATAGGGGTGGAAACGGATTGGATACGGTCGAATAGTATCAAATACGAATATAAATTCATATTTTTAAAACGAATACGAATTCGAATATTCTCAAATACGAATACGAATATTCTCGAATGCGAATGCGGATATTTTCGAATACGGATTTTCTCGAATACGAATATCGGATAAAACAGATTCCTATCGATTTTCACCGGTTTTTGACCGGTTACCGGTTTTAAACCACATAAATTCAAATTTTGAATCACAAAAATTGTACGAATTTTTCATGGATTCTAGAAACGGATCGAATACGAATCGAATAGTCTCGAATACGGATACAGATACGAATATTCTCGAATACGAATGCAAATGCGAATACTCTCAAATACGGATATGAATATTCTCGAATACGAATACAAATATTTTCGAATACGAATTTTTGCTTACCATATTCGTGTTTTCTCGGATACGAATATTGGATAAAACGAATTATCCGTTACCGTTTTCCACCCCTAGCTGGTGAGGTGTGTGGGGCGTCTGGGCGTGGTCAGTGGCAACAACGCAAGCTTGGAGCTTGAGGCAGGAGGCAGCAGCGGTCGATCCTAGTGTATAGGCGTCGATGGGAGCTGGAATAGACAGATTTAGCAGGTGTAAGATCGAGGAGGCTGACTAGAGGAGGTGAATATGATGTCTAAAAATTCTCTACAAATTATTAATATTAATTCAAGATCTTTTCTATTTGCCTAAACCAAGTAAACAATGTGGAAGCTAAATTCAAGTTGGTTTAGTACAAATAACGTCTAAAACAAGTAAATTCGCCTAAGTGCACCAACAATTCTAGCCTAGGGCAAGATTTGCAATCCTAGATATACAAATAATCAATTTAATTCTATAAATGTAAATTGTTTGAATATAAATTGAGCACAAGGAACAAACCACAATTGACACGTTCTCTTTTTACCGTGGTGTTCGGAGACTTACCGGTCTCCCCTAGTCCACGTTGAGGTAAGCCCGAACTAATCGGACCGGCTCCATAAATTAAGTCTTCCACCTCAATTCCACTAGTGGTAGCTCTTTATCGCTCCGGGTAGGTGAGCTCTAACCTTCACAACAATTAGAGGCATTGTTTGCAACAAATGGAAATCAAAATATTAAACAAGATCTCTATAATTTTATCTAAAGTTTCTCAACAAACAAATTTAGAACATTACAAGCTGCAACATTCAAAAATAATAGTTATAACATTGTGTACCCATGGGTACAACAAACGAAAACATATCTCCAATAGCCACAACACCCAAGACAGATCTGGAACACACGAAAAAAGGGGTTGCAACAAAGCCAAGAAATGCATGCAACAACCTTACTGAAGCTAAACTCGAGAGAGAAGGAAAGAGATGGACACCCATGCCACTACCTCATCATTGGCCAGCATGGATTTGGTAGGGCGAGCCGACCTAGCACCACCACCTTGTTGGCTCCTGACCGCATCATCCTGCGCTCATCATCAACACCAGCTCCTTTGACCTTGACATCACTAGATCGGATGAGCTCCAGTCATGGTGGCGGCCTCACCCTACTTCATCTTTGGCTCCGACGAGGACATGGAAGGTAGCGGGGAGCTATGGTTATGGATGGTGATGTCCATTTTGTTTGCAATGAAGCGCTAGAGATAGAGGGGAGGAGGGAGGGAGGGAGAAGCAGGTACATGGAAGGTCGTGGTGCAGGTGGCTAGCTCCCGACGGGGAAGCTTAGTCGACGGCAAGTTATGTGGAGGGAGGAGACGAGTCTCGTGTAGTGGGGGAACAAACAACGAAATCGATGGCTCACAACTACTGGTGTTTGTATAAGGATGCATGTGGGCTAAGCAAAATGCTCACATAAAGGTTATGAGCCGTGGGTTTTAGTTGCTAGCGTGTGATACCATCCGAGTATGGTTACTAGCAATACCCATCAAAATTGATAGCTATAGCGATTTGTTGAAGTTCTCCCATATCTGAATCTAACGTGCTATTTTCTGATCGAACGATTGAAAGTGATGAACCTATTCTTTTGGGTTGTGGCTTATAGCTTTTAGCTGCGTCTTATTATTCTAATGAATAATGATTACTAAGAGAAGCCAAAATCCAAAAGCCGCTAAAAAGACAAAAAGAATAGAGCTGATGATTGCACGATACTATTTGTTTGTAATGATGAATGATTGAAATCTCAGTTGCAGGTTAGAATTAGATTAGTTGCTTGTAACAATCATCCAACCATCATGCAGAGCACCTCGGGATGGTCATTCTGCTTGAGTGAAGGAACGAAAAAAGCGGATATTTGACTTTATGCCATTGTAATAGTTTTATTTTAAAAAATACCACTGCAACCATGTGGCTTCGAAAAATACCACACACTCATGTTTGCAGTAATACCCACTCATTTCGGTTTCAGCTTCTGGCTTATTTTCACTATTCATAAATTTCGTTTTTTCTGAACTTTTGGCTTTTTTGAGCTTTTTTGTTGGTTCTTTTTTCCCGTATTCGTTTGCGTTGTCCGTGATGAGCTAGCATATTTTTTCTATTTTTAAATTTTTTAAATTTAATTACGCCAAATAAGCCACCTTCACCACTGATGAAATTTCACCACATAAAGGTGCAATTTCAGCCATAAGCCATGGCTTTCCAGCCCAACCGAGCGGGGCACATGTTGGATGATTACAGTGTCAATTTTCAAAATTGAGATAATTGCAGTGGCATTTTTCAAAGTATTGAGATGACGGCAGTTGCATTGCAGTGGTATTTTTCAAAACTGAGACGACTGTAGTTGTATTTTTTTCAAAAGTCTAGGATTATAATGGTATTTTTTAGATATGAGACGACTGCAATAGCACAAAACAAATTATCTCGAAAAAAAAAGAATAGTCTTGGCTTGCTTTCAACTCCACAAACGTCCTTTGTGTGGTCACACACACACAGCCTCCGTGCAACCCTCGCATCGGCTACTTTTCAATGCACAGTTACAGCACGCAAAAGTAGCTCAAGAGAGATGGTCACAAGGGAACGTCAGTGGCAACTTGTTGCAACTAAAAGCATGTTCTGGCTTTGGGGCAATGTTCCAAGACCGGCCTGGTTTGATTCCCATGTACTCGTTACTAAGTTGAGGTGACCGAGACTACCAGTTACTGGTTTTTAAGAACCTCTCGAGATTCAGGGCTGTAGTAATCGGATGGTCTTGGAATAATTCCTTCATGTAGAAGCCCAGGTCAAGTAGCCGAAGTAACTCAAAACAACATCTCATTGTTGGTTTCCAGATGAGACCAATTCTAGATAACCATGTACATCCTTAAAATAATTACTTACCAACCATGCTATGTCAAAATATTCTAATACACCCAATACTTTTCTAAAACACAATAATAGAGGCCTCAAGAGACTTGTCTAATGGTGCTCAATTACCAAGAAATTTGGGTGCTTCAAAGTCAATCAACATGGGCAAATTGCCTAGAAATTTTCTAGGCATTCTTCAGAGCCAAACAAAGTTGGCAAACTGAAAAAAATGATGGCCATAGCTATGTTACAATTATTTAGATATATGCCACTCTAACGCTACCAGTTTTGAAATATGCAACACTAAAGTTTTTTCTTCAAAATGTGACATTACAAAGATGCTATGTTTTAATACATACCACTATGAACTAATTAGACCAAATTACGCTTCTCTTCTTTATCACCCACCTCTCCACCAACTCCACGACTGGCATGGCACACGAACTGTTCACACATGACATAAGGTTCCCTAGGGATGTTTTTTTTTCAATTTTGGCCCTTCGCACTTTTTTTTTGTAAAAATAGATCCCTCATTGAGTTCGAAAGACATGGCAGACGACACGTGTCACCTACCGCGCCGCCTAGCTCGATAGGTTGAGCGGCGCGCGGCTGGGCGAGCTGGCGCGGCAGTCAACTCCTACCGAGCTACCCATGCATGGGAGGTTCCTGCTGAGCCACCAAAATACAGTAGGTTTTCAAAATTAACTAGGTTTTCAAATGCACAGCAGAGCGATCTAAACGATAATATAATTATTAACACCTAAATTGGTGTTACTTTTTAGATTACAAATTTAATTATTTCAGTTGCTATTCTACCATGTTTAAAAAATACACAAAACTCATCGTCATTAATACGTAGATCCCTCCTCTCTCCCCTCCCTCCCCTCTTCCTATCTTCCCTCGTCTTCCTCTCCTCATCTTCCTCTCTCTTCCCTCCTCGTCCTCCTCTTCTCTCTTCTTTTTTTCCTCCTCTCCTCCTCTCTTCTCCTCATTTTCTTTCCTCCTATCCTCTCTTTCTCTTCTCCCTCTCTTTTCTCTCGGCGACCGAAGGAAATGAGCATTGCGCTCGGGCGGCCACGCGCGACGAGGGGTTATACCCCGTAGTCGCCCAACAGTTAAACGACTAGGGACCAAGTCGCCCAACGGTTGAGCGACAGAGTCTAGTCATATAACGGTTGAGCGAGTTGGACACATGTTGTCTAAGGATTAGGTGACTAGCTCAAATCGTCCAACTGTGGAGCGACATATGGTTAAAAATACAAAAAACTAAAAGCTGATATAATACTGTAATTCAAAATTAAAATTTGATTATTAAAAAAAATCGCCATGAGCCCATATGTGTGAACAGTTCGGCCAACACCTCCCTGCTGCTGCCCCCACCCGCTCAACACCGCGCCACCGCGCATCCTCTCCTCCCACCCGCGCCGCCGCTCTTCCGCGACCTCTCCCTCCGCCATCCCCTCAGGACATCGCAAAACCCCCCACAAGAAAAAATCGAGTAAACATCACAAAACCCCAAAACCAAGATCAGATTAGGCAGCCGAACCACAGCAATAACATGTCCCAAGAACCCACCTTGACGAGGCCTTGGTAGTCACTCTAGGACATGAGCCTCACCCTGTACGCCTCTACTTCCGCCATGGACGGGACTCGTGTTCCGGGCGGAGGCCGAACTCAGCAGACCCGGAGGTGTCCGCGGCGCGGCCGGGGGAGCCGAGGCAGAGCAGCGGCTGAACGGGCGCGTGCTCAGGTTTGTCCCTCGTACAGATCCAAGACTTGTCTAAAAGCAGCACATGCCGGCAGTAATCGATGCCCGTTTCTGATCTGTGAATCAACAGTTCCTGTGCAGAGTAGTCGTGAGATTCAATCAGCTGCTCGGCGACGGAAGGAATCGTCCAATGTGAACTCCAAAGTCCCGTTGATTTCTGCGTCCGTTTTTGCCTTTCGCCACCTTGGATTTGCGCATGCTCGAAGCTCGATATCAACGGCTGAGCAGCAACTCGGTGACCGGCAGCCATGGACGAGGAAGGCAGGAGGAGCATTGGAGCAAGAAAGGCACATTCCGCAGTAGCACAAGAAAAAACTGTGATGCCATATTTCAAAACTATTAACTTTAGAAGCATATATCTAAATAATCCTTAAAAACCTCTAATTTAAATCTAAATAACCCCTAAAAAACGTCCGATTTAAGATGCAAAGTTCTTCCAGTTTCCACCAACTACGCTTCCATTTAACGGAGCCATCCCAAATGATATCTAGATGAAACTTACGCTAAACAGCTCCTATGGAGGGCCCACCAAATTGGACCCCGCTCCAACCAAACAGTCAAAAAAAATATGAACTAAATAAACCTCATACTCAAGTAGTAGTAAAATCCACGTCAAACTAAAACCCCTGCAATCTGTAGGACTTGGAACTTCAGCAATAGAGCACAGGCTAGTAACACATCGAAAAAGACAAATAGCATCCCGAAGTGAACTCCATATTTCACCACAGCTACAAATGGCTCAAAATTTGGAAGTGCCTCATAATTAATTAGGATTTAACTGAATCCAACATAACATAACAAAGCCATAGAAGCTATGCAGACAAAAAAAAGTAGATGCCTCTGATGTCCTGGGAAAAAAACATCCTGCTACACCAATTTGAAATCCTTTCACAAAACTTCTATTTAGTAGAAAAAGCCTAGCACTTTGCCACCAACGTTCTTCCTCCTAGCTTCCTCGTGATCCATGATACCAGCAGAGGTTGTCAGGACAATGTAACCAAACTGCACATCAAACAGTGAAAGTTGAATATATATAATGGCAACAACTTGTTCAGCCAAATCTTGACTCAAATTTGCAGTGAAATAAACAGCATAGCAGTATAGTAAAAAAACTGACCTGACGAGATGGAAGCAGCCTAGCTGTCCATCCCTCAATTTCCTTCACACCAACATCGAAGCGAGGACTGATGACTCCACACTTGTTCAGCCTGCCGTTCAACTCAACCACGATCTTGCCAGCTCTGTGGTCATCAACATACTCGAACTCACCAATGTACCCTATAGAAAAGAGCAGCGGTCATGAATCCACGCTCTTGGAAAGTTGCAGATACAACATGAATGAAAGCGAACCAACCGTGCTTCTGCATGACCAGAAGGAACTTGATGATCACCTTTGAAGAGGGCCTGATCATGACCTGCCTCTTCCCACGCTTCTCGGCGTTGTACATGCTCTTGAGAGCATCATTCAGGACACTGACCCTCACCATCCTTACCTAACCTGCAGGGGTATACACCAACGGATCTGTAAGACCATATAATACAAAGAATTATGCTGACCAGTTTGAAACAACATAATTAAATGCATAAGAAAAGAGTGACAAGCTTAGAATTTGAATAGCAGTTAAACTAAGGAGGTTATAGATAAGGAGGAGAATTTACGACACATAAAAAGTAAACCCAGCGTATATATCAAAATTACAAAGTGGAATTTCAGTAAGCCTCTATAATCATCATGGTTCACAAAATAAAATCTTGAGATGGATACAAAATGAAAATGGCAAGAAATAAGCATCAGAGCGTTTATAAGCACCACAACACGAGAAGAGAACACGTACTTACAATTGCTAACATAGGATGAGGCAACCAACTAAAGCAGGAGGCAAACTAACATGTTTTCCCACGTGTATGTGGTGTGCCATCATAGAAAGTTTTCTAGACAGCAAGAGACGCAGAGCACGTTCGCCGGTAAAACGTGCCGCCTAAACAAGCTGACTACAAAAACTAACATGCTACAAGAGGCGCCTCCCGAAATTCATGGTGTCCCAGGTCCAACTAACTGCAAAGAACAACAGCTGTCTAATAATATATTTGGTTTCCGCCAGTCCACAAATCTATAGATCCAACACCCAAAATAACACCAAGACACGATTCCGTCGACGATTTGTTGGAAACGTTCGGCACTAAGGTAATTTGTGTCTTTGATGCGCATGGGAACGCATTTTCTGCTTCAACTTATGATCGCGAAATCACGTGACATGCTCCTGACTGATGGCATTCACGGGATGAAAAATAAGAGATCTTGCTCTACACAATCACACTACACGCATGGTTCTAAAACATCTTCATCCACAATAACAACCGATCCTACAGTACTTCACACCATTACATGCTACATAAGCAAAACAAGAAAGAGCTCGCAATTTAGAGCGAACAAACCAAGGATCTGATCAAGAACAGCGCGCAGAACAACATCCTAGGAAGTGATACCTTCAACACCAAGCCCCAAGGATCTACACGGAGGGGAGCAAAGAGAACAGAGGGGTTAAGGATCCGCGAGAGGCATACCTCGCAGTGGAGAAGCCGAGCGCGATGCTGGGTGGCGGCGGAGGGGCGAGGAGGAAGGAGACCTCGCTAGAAGAATCGCTCGAGGGTTTGGGGCTCTTAAAAGGGCGAGGGCGGGTGGGTGCGCTTCCGTTGGATCTGGATTGGACAGTGGTGGATTGCTTTGAGGAGTCGTTGCCCTAGAATGAGGCGTGTGCGTTTTGCACTTTGGTCCTTCAGTGGATGGATATTTGATTAAGGATCGTAGTAATGGCGGGTCTATTATTTTTTTGTGCTTATAACTTTTAGTTGTGATTTATGGGTCTCTTTTTTTCAGTTTTACAGAGTTAATTTTTAGTTTTTCTATAGTAACTAGCTTTCAAATAGAGTGTCTTTTTAAGATGGGGTTTATAAGTTGATTATAATACACTATACGACTTCATTTATATCAGCAAAAACCGTATGCGAGTTTCTGTTACTTCGTACTCTCTTTCACAAATAACCTAAAAATCATAAGTCACAGTCATAAGCCGAAGCTAAAAAGAACAGACCATATGGGGGTGTTCTTTTTGGCTTCCAAAAGCGTCTTTTGGCTTTTACTACAGTATCTAACTTTTAAATAGAATATTTTTTGAAGATGAGATCTACAAGTTAATTATAGTACATGTTAAAAGCTTAACATATATATCAACCAAAATTGCAAACGATTATCTCTCTCAAATCTCATGCAAACAAATTAAAATTCAAAATTTCATTAAAACCAAAAGCATGACCAAAAAAATGAGACCTATGTCTATTAGGTTGTTCGTGAGAGAGAGTACAAAGTAACGATACACACATGTTGTTTTGGTCGATATATATGAAATCGCTATAGTATATATTATAATCAACTTATATATTCTATTTTGAAAAGACGAATGTTAGTTACTGTAGGAAAAATAAAAAATAATTTTTAGACGCTGAAAAGAAGATGACCACATGTGGGGCACAATTAGGTTTTGGGCCTTGTGGGCTGTGGCTGGGTACTGGTCTACTTACTGGGTACTCGGGTCTCGCGTGCAAAGAACACCCGGTAAATTGCTGGGTTCTCGTCATTTGCATTGAGCAGCACAAAATCCCCGACAAAGTTATTTCCTAATGCTAGTTCACCCTTAAACAATCATACAATAATATAGTATTGCATTTGTTCCAATCAAAAGTTGTATAAAAATCTTGGAGTTTTCATTTGATGCGATGCTATATACACGACGGCTAGCAATATCTATGGAAACTTGATATCGCTCAAAACCGTTTGAAGTAGTTCGAACAACTCACTGGGAAGGTGCGGTGATCACCAACTCGCCATTGATCACCGCGTACATGATCTTGGCAAAATTAAACTACAAGAGCCCAACCTTCCCTAGCACAGTACACATTTTATCGACAAATTCTTGGCAAATTAAACTGAAGAGCACAACCTGCACTTATGCACGGTACACGTTACACAAATTGTTAGCAAATCAAACTAGAACGGCACAATCTTCACTTCTTCAGATAACAAACACCAAATTGCTCGTAGTCAAATTCCAGATCAACACAGCTCCAATTGCTGCAGACTATCGTGAGGCAGTTTAAGATCAGTGCAGATTTGGCATGGACCAAGACGGCCACTGCGAGAACCTACTGCACCAGTAGTTGACCAGGTCGGCGAAGTCGAGTACGGAGACGGTGTACTTGCCATAGACCTCGAACCCGTAGTCGTAGCCCTGGTCCTCGTCGTCGTCCACCTCCTCGCACGAGCTCGTGACGTACATGCAGTTCCTCCTCACGCCGTTCAGCCCGTTGGCCTCGACGAAGAAGCCGCGGAGGTGGTCCACGAACACGGCGCGGTCGCTGATGTCAGTGACCAGTGACCTCCAACCAGCCCGATGGCCGGCTCCAGCGGAAGGATTAAAGAGCTCCCCCGACCCCGAAGCGTCGAATCCTCCTGGGTGCAAGAGACGTGACTTGACGATTTCGAGGAGCTCGGCGGACAACACGAGGAGGGTGGACTGGGACCTACACGGCTACACCGGTAGCTGGACATGGGCATCTCCAGCGTCGGCGGATCGATCACGGCGACCACGGCGAATGTTGCACCGTCCACGACCGTCGTCTCGCGGGTGCCCCTGTCGAAAAGGCTGAACGCGCCGTCGCAGTAGGTGATGTCCCCGACGTCAGCGAGCTGCGAACATCCGGCGGGGCTCCATGATCCGTCGCCCGTCCGGCTAGAAGAACGCGCCCTTGCCCGGCGAGACCATGACGGCATGTGGGGACCAATTGTACGTAACGACCCCCTTTTAAAAAAAAGGGCCATGGTGTTTCATGTGACTCGAGGAATTCAGTTATGAATAGAAAGAATATCATATCTACTCACGAATATATAAAAGAATTAGTTTGATTAAACTGTAATCTAATGGCCAAATTGCAATAGTTTTACAGACGTCTAAACTCAAAACTTAACTTACATTAACAAGAAACAACAAAATATCACATGAATGCTTCTGTGTGGTTGTACCCTACATATTAACTGATACATCCTTTTTTTTCTGACATATAATCTACTAAAAATAAGTAAGATTGGTGATATAATATAATAAAAATAAGTAAAATTGAGTACACCAAGTACTCAACAAATCATATGAGAGGGCTAATTAACTATCATGCAAAGTGATCAACCGTACATATTAAAGGAGGAAATCCTAAATTCAACAATTCTCCTTGCTACAAGCAAAGGCCAGTCAATGCACACATTCCTATTGCTATAATTTACTCCACCCCACCCTATGCAAGACTCTCACCAAATTACATGTCAAAAGATACAAACAAGACATGCAACAAAAACATAACTGTATTTCCCACTTATTATATGCCTTTGCAACAAATTACACAACATTCACACGTTGCAATTCATGAATATGTTGCCAAAGTCTACAACGCAATCGCATTTCAAAATGGAAAAAACGAACTACGCCAACATGCGTTATATTTTTGCGACAACTACACTGAACTTCTACAGTACCAAATACCAGATGAGACACTAAATAGCAGGCCACTATAGTAGGGAAACTTGATCATATACCCTCCCTTTAGTTGGGAAATTGAGGATTTACCCTCCACATCTCAATGACACGTGGGGTCATCATAAGTCACTGACACGTGGGCCAGGAGGGTAAATCCTCAATTTCCATCTAAAGGGAGGGTATATGATCAATTTTTTCACTATAGTATCATTGATCAACTGACTGAAATGAAAACAAACGGAACCCCTCAATTCAATCTGTATCAACACCACAACATGTTTGCAGCCTATCCATTAAACTGACACAGCAAGAATTCAATGACAACTAATCCCTGGTCTACAAACTTCAATTACAATCTATAATAAATTTTTACTTTGAAATTTAAACATTAACAGATGAAAACAGCATTTCCCCCAACAAGCCATGCACCCAGAAAGCTTTCCTGCACCTAACCAAGCACGCCGGAAGCGGCAAAATAAACACAAGCAGCCCCTACTAGCAGGCAAAAAAAAAACGCATCAAGACAATCAAACGCAGAACGGAAGCCCTCAATTTTTCCAAATCTTCACAATCTTATTACAAACACCACCTAACAATTCACAGTTCCCTTCCCCTCACACCTCCCCGGCCCTACATACTCCTCGACGCTACACCGGTGTTAACCTACACAGTACAAACTGATTGCCACCTATGCGAAAGCCACGCAAATTACGTACAAACAACCGATTGACGACAACGATAGCAGGCGACAAGAAGAACGACGATGACAATTAGGAGCGTTTCGGTTCAGACCAGACGGTGAGAGAGAGACGGGGCACCGGCATTGCACGTGCCGGGCCTACGAGGCGGCCGCCTTCTTGGGCGACTTGGTGGTGGTCTTCTTGGGCGACTTGGTCTCCTTGGGCTCTTTGGAGGCGGCGGAGCCGGTCTTCTTGGGGAGCAGCACGGGGTTGATGTTGGGCAGCACCCCGCCGTGCGCGATGGTGACGCCGGCCAACAGCTTCCCGAGCTCCTCGTCGTTGCGGATAGCCAGCAGCACGTGCCGCGGGATGATCCGGTTCTTCTTGTTGTCCCGCGCCGCGTTCCCCGCTAGCTCGAGGACCTAAAATTAGGAATAAAGCAAATAAGGCCTGTTTCGCAGTGGACACGAGTGGCCCGGGTGCATGTGCGTGGCCAACCTCGGCAGCGAGGTACTCGAGGACGGCGGCGAGGTAGACGGGGGCGCCGGTTCCGATGCGCTGGGAGTAGCGACCCTGCTTGAGGTAGCGGCCGATGCGGCCGACGGGGAACTGGAGGCCGGCCTTCACGGAGCGGGATACGGGCTTCTTCTTCGGACCGCCGCCCCCGCGGCGCCCCGCCGCGCCGGCCTTCTTCGGCACCTTCGCTCCCACCTCCATCGCCGATCTTCGCGAGATCCGAAGCTTTCCTCCCTTCCCACTTTTTCTTGCTGCCTTTTTTTCCCGGTCGATTTCTTTGGGTTTTCCCCCCTGTTTTGGGTGTGGGGTGTGAGTTTGTGTTTTCTGCGTGTGGAGAACGGAGGATAGGGGACGTTGCGATCTGGGGTTGATGGATGCCAGCCGTTGGATGGAGTTAGACGATCTGGGGGGCAGGGTGAGTAGCCAATGGGAGGAGAGATTGGACACGGTGCGGGATCATGGGAGTTGGAACTTGGACCCATTTTTTGTTGTCGCTTTTTTTAATCGTTCTGGCTCCAGTTTCTGCGTATCATTTTGCAAGTTTCTTTGCAACTTTGGCACGATCTTTTCCCTGAAAATGGGGCTCATGTGTTTTGCTGTTCCCATTGAGATAGAGACATCGATGTAAAAAATATATATAATTTTAAATATAAAAAATCATTTAAAGAATTTACTTTAAGAAGTTGTTTTATTTATTTTGATTGTTGGAGAAATGAGAAGCTAAAAGAGAAAAAAAAGGCCTTTGCCTATAATTTTGCAATCTTGTTTCAATCACTTTTAAAAAAGATTGATACCCTACAGCATGTATAGAAAACTATTTTTTAACTTTGCCTAATATAGTTTTGAATATTCATATTGATTATACGAGAATTAGATAATGCGTTTATCTACAAATACTTTGTATTGTATTTTTATTAAGAAAAACAATACCATCGTTAGGAGTGGCCGCTTTCGCTCTGATTGGCATATGTTAGCAGATTTGTGTAGCCTTACGTCAGATTGTAGTCATGCGTGACAATGATGTTGTAATAGTATTATATCAACTCTAACCATTGTTCTGTTGCAACACTCAGATAAAGTTCAAGAAGGTATCACTCGTGCACGAGGAGCTGCTAGAAATCATGTTCAAAGGTGCGCATTGCACGCACGAGTATGCATTTGTGCCTGGGGGTGAGCCGACCGATGGCTTGCACCAATAAGACGATGACGAGCCGAAGTTGGACCATCCCAGCTGTAGCTCCGGACCTTCCAAAATAGCTACCGGGAAGTAACCCATGAAAAGGTTCGTCGCTATCTCTCCTGATGCCAAGCGACTGAAGAATTCGCACCAGGATGTCCAGCTGGAGCAATTCAAGCAGTCCCGCCTCAGCTATGCTTCTACCATGTGTAAGTTCAAGCTCTATTAAGTTGATTTTGATGATAATGGCAAATACAATTGTAAGACTAGCTTATTTATTAATTATGATATTACCTAGTCTTATTTGGATGTGATTAATGATAAATGCAATTGTAAGGCTAACTTATTTATTCATTATGATATTGCTTATTTTCATTTAGATGAAAAGACGAAAATCATAGAGACATGCATTCGACATCACATTTTATATCTTATTTGCATTCCTCGGATTCAAAATATAGGTTGAACTCCATCAATAGTCTAACTTGAATATGTGCATATGTTTTATTATACATTTTGTATGCACACATTTAGGGGAGCACTCTGTATTTTGTGATTTCATTAAGTATTGATCCATAGTTCACTTTCAATACATATTAAGATCTATACTTTGGAACATATCTTTTGAGTATATAAAACTTATGTAGTTCATATATACTCATGATTGATTTAAATTAAATCAATTAGCATCAGGTTGTCATCAATCATCAAAGGAAATGATTGAAAAATATAGTTCCACCACTATGTGTTAATAGTTAGATGATTAATGTCAACCAGACAAATAAACCTTGCTAACAATTAATCTTAAAGATAAACATCACATTCAAATGAGTTAATTATTTAAGAAGTTTATCCTAGAGTATACAATTGTTATGTACAGTTGTACAATTGGTGTTTGGTTAGAAGATCGGATTGCTAATATAGGTTACCGTATTATTAACAAGGGTCATGTTTAATAGCTTCAATCTCATCATTTTGATTGTTGTGATCATTTTGATTGTTGGATGACTCACCAGAATGCTGCTCAAACTCACATGCATTCATTATCTACAATTTATCGAAAGATCACAAGATCAGGTTCCATTTTCCAGACATTTATGGGTACAAACATGAAAATTACAATCCATACAGTGTTGCAGATAACAGAAAGCTCACGTTATTCTAACCACACTCCGGGCAACCACAAGAATATCCCTGTCCATTTATGTGTCTAGTCATCTCCACCCAACGATCATCAAATGAAACATATATGCTGCTATTTAGATAAATCAAAATAAAGGTTCTCAATCAGTATTTCATGCCGAATCTACAGTTATACTACCTGAAGGAACTGCACGCACCTCATTATTCTTGTAGGTCACCCTGAAACCTTCAAGAAGCCCAGTGGATAGCAATCCTTTTCGTTTCTGTCACTTGCTCTTTAACAGGAGTAGTTGTCGACAAACAACTATCCCTAGTTTGCTCACCAGTTGCATTCCTTGTCTCCTTTGCATCATGCATTGCATGGTCAACACCGGCTGCATTCTCAATCTCCTCTGCAGTAGGCCCTTCAACACCGTGCATAGGACTACTTGCTCTGCTTAAAAGGAAGCATTAGGGTTGAAACAACCTTGCAAGGAGCTCTAATTTGACCATCCACACAACACAGTTCCTCACTTTGGTCAAGTAATTCTTCAAATAATCTGCTTACTATCAAATTCATCCCCCAGAAAAGGTTCGACACACCTATGAAATTACACCACCACACAATGAGCTCCAAACACAAATCAAGTAGCGGAATTGCTCACCTCAAGTCAAGGAGACACAGGCCGGCCCTCTCCTTCTTGGTCAACATCTCCAGGGTCTGAGACTCCTGTGTAGCCGTCGAAGGGGACTGCTCCGCTGTCACGTCAATAGCCTAAGGCCCATTCGGCTTCCTGCTCGCCTGCGGCGCCCCGGCGGCGGCGGGCACGGTCATGGGCACCCCGGCGGTCATCTGGAAGGCCTCAGCGAAGCGGTCGGCGGGCACCTCCTTGAGCGTGTGGAAGAGCTCGCAGAGCGAGGTGCCATTGCTGAGGAAGATGTGGGCGTTCTGGCTCTTCGACACCACCCCACGTGCTTCTCGAACTGCAGCGCCGACAACGCTGCGCCGCCCACCACAAAAAAAGCACTCAACTTTTTCTTCCCAAAACTGCGAGGAAGGAAAAACATCTTTCGGAAACAGATGGGAGGGATCGTGCGTACCTAGCCGTAGTAGCCGCAGTCGGAGTCGGCGGTGCAGGTGCAGGCGTAGCAGTCAGCCGCGACGAAGCCCTCGAGAATGGCCTGCTCGCGCGGCGCGGGGGTTTATTTTTCTGCTAAAAATCATTGAGGGAGCAAGGCGAAGCGGAGGAGAGGAGCTGCGGGCTTAGGAGAAAAGATGCGGCTTCGGTAGGAGGGAAATTTAACTTTTTGCCACTCTTAGAAATGCCACCTATTCAAATGTCATTTTCTTTGTTGCAATTAAAATTTTGCCATTAGGAAGAGAAAGTTTCCTAATTGCTTGCCATTTTGTAGCCATGTCACCGTCCAGCCTGAAATGTATAAATGAGATGACCATTTTACCCCCCTACTATTAGTACTGGCAGCCTGGCTGGAAAACAGGCCGAACAGAGGATCAAAATTCAAGAGCCAGCCAAAAAGAACCTGGCTCTCCTCCCCCTCAAATCCCAGTCCTCCTACTATTGAACATCAACATGTCATATTTGAACAATCACCACAAAGTATAACAATTTGAACAGTGAAAAGAAATATCACAAACACTAGAGAGCATGAACAAACAAAAATAGAGCAAAGGTAAAGTCATATTTGTTTGACTTATATTCTTGCATGGACAGACCAAAGCACAACACATGCACACAAAACAAGTGCCCCAATCAAAACAGGCCAGATTCTTTATCCAAAAGAACAAACTAGATAACAAAAGTCATTATAGTGTCAGGCCACAAATTAGATAGCAAAAGCATAAAATTCTGCTTCAGGCAGTTTTCTTCTTGGGAGTCAACTTCTTCCTAGCTCCAACTTTCTTCCTGGGAGTTGTGAACTTGGTGGTTGTGGGCTGCAAAGATGATGTAGAAGGTGGCTGTGAACAAGCAGGCTCTATGGAAGGAATATTGGAGGGCATAGGCTGTGATGAAGCTAACCAAGTCTCCATGGGCAACCTCCTGATAGCAACAACATTAATTAATTAATGTATGTTTCAAATAATGTACAAGTTCAATTTGTGGGTTCAAAAGGTTACCTTCTAGTGATAGGCCCAGGACTAGTAGATAAAATGTTAGATGGTGTACTTTGTCCAGCCTCTCCATCATTCTTTGTCTTCTTCCTTCCCACATCGATTTGGATTTTTGTTCTTTTCACGAAAATGCAATATAAATACAAAGCAATAGAAGAATGAGGATGGAAAGCATTATTGGATAATATCGTACCTCTTTTGGTGCCATTTGAGCTACACTTTGCACTTGCTTGTCGTGTCCTAATTCCCCACATTTTTGCATTTGACTGTCTTTTCGACTTGGCTTTTCCTTCTCAAGGCTAGACGGTATTCTATTCTTCCTCGCCTACCAACTCCTCTCTTTTGCACAATGGAGGCGATGGTTTGAATCCTTGTCAACTTGTGGCCACTGGTTCTTATGCGTGATGTTAGGGATGACATCCGCATATGCTCTTTGTAATTTACGCACGAATAAGCCATGTCAACATACTTCTCCATTTGTGGTTTCCTTTGTGTTGTGATCATTGCTAAAGCATGTGCACATGGCTTCCATCATTTGCCACTCTAAGCAAGTGCATTCTTTCCTATCAAGGTAAACAACATGTCTAATGACCTCCACATCTTTGTAAAGTTCTACCACCTCACCGATTCATCCCTCCCTTTACTACTTTTAAGTGCCCTAATCCTTTTGATCTTTGCATTAAGTGGTGCACCACCACTGGAAGTATTACTCCAGGGAGTCTTTGTGCTATTCTTCTCCTCTTCTCAAATAACGAAAGGTTTTTCCCTTATTGCATCGAAGAGCATCCACAGCAAGTCCTTGTAGTCCTTGATCCGATTATTCCAAGACTCTGCCAAGTTGTTAGTGATGTAATCACATTTGATCTCACATGAAAATTTGCACCTAGACCATATCAAGTTGTGGTACTTGCTAAGCCAATCAACCACATCAGGACTAGCCTCTAACACCTTATTGAGGTAAAACTGAAATCTATCAACTTTGTAAGCTCTAGCTGCAGACCACATGTTTCCATAAACAGGTCCATGGTACTTTTTCTTCATGTTCTCCATGAGGTGCCTAAAGCACTCTCTCTGCTCAGCCCATGGAAAGACAGTTTTCACTGCAGTTTCTAGTCCCTTACAAGCATCTGTGCATATAGCTAATGCAGGGATAGGTCCTAATGCTTGACCAAACTTTTCCATAAACCATGTCCAGTTTTCTTTAGTCTCTGAATCAAATAGACCAAATGCTAAAGGAAACATCCAATTATGACCATCTAATGCATTTGCAGAAGCTAAATGCCCATTCCATTGTCCATTGAGTGCGGTGGAATCAATCTTGATATATGGTCTACACCTCTAAGAATCCATCTATGCATGGGTTGAATGCACAAAAGAATCTACTAAAATGAATATTATCTCCAACAATGATTGTGTCTATTTCAACTACACTCCCAGGAGATCTAAGTTCCACCTCTGCTTTGAATCTATAGAGCCAATCAAAACTGTCATCCCACATGCCAAATAATTTCTGTGCAGCTCTTTGCCTGCCATACCACACTGTCATGTATGGTATGGTGATTCTATACTTATCTTGCAATTCTTGTTGAAGTTCCTTAGCACCAATGCTAGGCTTTTTCTTCAAAGAACGTACAACTCTTTCGCAACCCATGCTTGAGAAGCCATCCTTCCCAAACTCTACTAGCGGATGCACAAGTGTGGTCATTTGTGTTTATTTGTACTGTAGGTCAAAACATAGGCATAGTTAGTAGTATCACACAATATGGACGATATTATTTGCATGTAATGTAAAAAAAGAAAGGTGTTAGTACCCTGACACTATTATCAACCTGAGTCCTAGCACGAATTTTCCATGGACACCCATCTACAGAACAATACCCCCTAAATCTAGATTTATCGGACTTCTCTGTCCCAAGCTCAAACTCATTGACAATAGCATGTTGTTTCACTGCCATTCTAAAGTCATCCATGCTAGGATATATGGTTCCAACATCCATGTCAGGATCTTCCATATCCCATGTCCTAGTCGACTCATGCGGGTCATCATCATGTACAACCATACAAGCTTCATCAATATCCTTTTGAACATCAACAGGAATAACTGGAACATCAGGTGGACCTTTTGCTATAGCCGCCCTTTCATCTTCTTCTCTTAGACCCATTGCCAAATAAACCTTGTCCTCATCCAACAAAGAAGCCCCATCACCATCTTCGCTTCGATATTCAACAAGCTCCAATCCACATTAATTTCATTGTACTCTTCTTGTCTACTATCACCAATCTCTTCATTTGAGCCACCACATGTACTAGATTGACATCTTAAAGTTGTGATATTGCTATCTTTTGAACTATTCCCCTCAACCTTATCAATTACATCCACATACGAGTTAAGACACCGATTGTGCAACCTCCCATTAATCATCTCCTCCAAATCGGCATTAGTTGCTACTTTGAACTCAGCATTATTATCTTGGTCCACTCCCCACACTGAAATTTCTTGGCTAGGCCCCTGAATAACTCTGCTTGCAAGATCATGCGAAATTTATCCAGTTAGCCATCGAAGCATCAACCCACCATTTCAACTGTTGTCGCTCCATATCCAAGCAACCATAGTCGAGTTTCGCAATGTATTTACCAACACTAACAATTAATCTAAACGCGGCGCCAGGATCAAGCCTGGCATGATCATCAACATGGAAAAAATTGGGTTAGAATTCAATCTAACTCCAAATAATAAACCAATGGTGCAAAACTTACCAAGGAGGCGATCGTCCGAATCCATTGTTAGTTGAATCTTTCACGGTGTGTACCTAGCAATGGGCGCGGGGGGCGAGGCCTTGCGCGGGGAAGGCCGCAGGCGCGAGCGACCGAGGCCTTGAGGGACGGCGCCATGTTGGCCGGGAGACAGGACAGCGCGCCGGAGGAAGGAGCCGGCAGCGCGGCCGAGGCCTTGAGGGGCAGGCCCAGGACGAGGCCTTGGCCAGGGGGCGGGATTGAGCCAGGCCGCCGCTACCACCTACCGCAGAATGGGAAATGTGATTTAGGGTCTGCCATGGAGACTGCGAAGTGATGGGGAGTTCACAGAATGGATAAATCGAAGTGGGCAAAATCGTCATTTCGCGTCTATGTCCATCTTGGATCTTGACATGGCGATCATTTGGACTCGAAAGTGGCAATATATTAGGAACCAAATTTTAAGAGTGGCAAAATTTTAATTGCAACAAAGAAAGTGGCATTTGAATAGGTGACATTCCTCAGAGTGGCAAAAAGTTAAATTTCCCTCGGTAAGATGCACGTCTCGGGGTGATTTTTGCGTGGAGAGAGAGCTTTCTCTTGTAAGTAGCGAAGATAAGTTGAAATCAAAGACCGAGATCAGCAAAGCTTTTGGTATTGACTTATACAATTTGCTAGGATAACTAGCTTTTAAATAATATATTTTAAAATTAGAACCTATAAGATAATCAAAGTAGATATTTTATTGAATTCAATTATATAAATTAAAATTATGATTGTTTTCTTTTTTATACTATTTTTTTTATAAATAATCAGAATTTAATAGAATTTAAAAAGCATAAACTAAAAGTAAAAGAAAAATTTTCGTTGACCCCATGTGCAGTACGCGGAAATATCTCCGCGCATCGCGAGGAAATAAAATCCAAAAAGAAATAAAAAAAGAAAAAGAAAAAGAAAAAGAAAATCCTATTGAGACAGACAGAGAGACAAGACAGGACAGCGCTCAGCTGCGGTAGGCGCGGAGCATTAAAAGGAAGGATAAAAAGGCCATCCACCCTCCAACCCCAAAAATTCCTAGCCACGCCAGAAGCCCAACTCACTCGACTCGCCAGCCGCCGCCTCGCCAACGCCGCCGCCGTCCCGCCGCTTCGCCTCCGCACAGGAAGCCATGGTGAGATCTCCCCGCCTCCCCGGCTCATCTTCCTGCCCAATCTACTCGTAGATCTCTCTGTCTGTGGCACAGCGGCCGTGGTAGATCTGATTGTTCCGCGCAGGAAGCGTCGTATATGTACATCCGAGATGTTCTCGTGCTCCGCTTGTTCCAACAGTTCTTACATTGTCTTAGCATCGGTGGCCGCGTGGATTTGTGTGTTCCTTTTGTTTAGTGGCAAATGCATCTTGTAACGCTTTCTGTTCTACTTGCTTGATCTTCTCAAACGTGGTAGTAATGCTAGTTAGATCTGAACTGGGCTGCGATGTTGGGTTACGGTACTGAGTAGTAGGTAGTTCTTGGGGAAAAATAGTCAGGTGGTAGGTACTAGGCAGGTAGCCCAATTACCGCAAGACTGCAATAGTTACAGTGGAACACTGAGGCTTAGTGTTGAACGCTGAGAAAAGAATAATACCTTGCCTATACCTGGTGTAAATCATCGAGCCCCTAGGAGCATGTAGACGGAGTGGTCGGTGTAGTCTTCGTTTCGATGGGATGTTTACTGAACTTGTGGCTTTCTTTGTAATCAGTGAACTAAATTGTTTTCGCGAAAAAAGTGGGCTGAAATTATACTAGTGTAGTAGTGTGGTGGTTGGTGTCTACAAGACTACATTGGCCCTTCTTTATTAGAAAGCATCTTAACTGTTTTACAGAATTCATTCTAGTTAATGGCCACAATGCCGATAGAACAATTTTGTAAATGAGGGCTTCCTTTGTAGCTGCAACGACGAGTTTGGCACCCTAGATTTACTAGGTGCGCAATGTGGTCATTGTTGTTGTCACCAGTCAAACGTTGTATGCTCTTACTCTGGGATCAAATATCTTGGACTGTATATGTTGAATTGTACAGAAGCTTTCATTAATACTGCTACATCTTTAATCAATTATAACAGGCTAACGCTGCGTCGGGCATGGCTGTGAATGACAACTGTAAGCTGAAGTTCTTAGAGCTGAAGGCTAAGCGGACCTACCGCTTCATTACCTTCAAGATTGAGGAGAAGCAGATCATTGTGGATAAGCTCGGTGAGCCCACAATGAGCTATGATGACTTCACTGCCAGCCTCCCTGCAGATGAGTGCAGATATGCAATTTATGACTTTGACTTTGTGACTGAGGAGAACTGCCAGAAGAGCAAGATCTTCTTCATTGCATGGTAAACCGCATCCCTCTTTTTGGTTTACCAATTAGGTAATTACCATGTGACTAGCGATGGTTGGTGTGGTACATGGAGATCCTATTATATTTGATTAGTCTCCATGCCAACGCTACCCAGTATTTGCAACAACAGAAACTTATAAATTATAATCAACCTTTTTTCTATATGTACAATAACGGCGAAAACATGATTATAACTTGGACACACCCACGGCTAGATATCATATGACAATAAATTATCATTCTTGCCTTTGATCTTAAAATGGGTAGTCTTGAAAACCTTTTACTAGACACAGCGCCATACCTGCGCATACTGGATAGGAGAGTTCCATGTATAATCTGGCACATTATGATGAATGTTTTCAAATTTAGTCAACATCTCTTGCTACAACCCTATCAAAAAAACATCCCTCATGACGATAACCATGTGGCTGTCTTGTGAAGGTCACCAGACACATCAAGGGTGAGAAGCAAGATGCTGTATGCTAGCTCGAAGGACAGGTTCAAGAGGGAGCTTGATGGCATCCAGGTGGAGCTGCAAGCAACTGACCCTACCGAGATGTCACTGGACGTCTTTAGAGACCGTGTCAACTGAGTTTGGAATCCCTTGTTCTGCAGCTTGTTGGGTGCTTTAGTGGGCTGCTCAAAAGTGTTGTCTATAAATTCCAGGGTTGATGTACTTCGCTGGATGTTATCTTGTTCTGTTGTTTGAGTTCTATGAGCTATGATAACGCCTTACCTTAAAGCATGTATGACTTGGAAAGGAGCATCCTTCAGCTAATATATTTGGTTGGTTCGCTTCCCCGTTTCTTAGAGGATGTGCACCACGGCTGTTGTGAAATCTTACAGTGTGGTTTTTTGTTTAATGCAAAATTACACTCAAGCCTATTATCTTGTTTGTGCAATCAAATATCTCAAGTTCAGTTAACTTTATACTCTTAGCTTGGATCTGATGCATACATCTTTTTTGCGAGAAGTCTGATGCATACAATTTGAATTTGAAATGGATTTTACCTTCATCTGTTCAGTCTTTAGTTATCTGCTTTGTTTTGAGCCCCAAGGGATTATGTAGCTGCTCCAAACGGCTTCAGTTTTTGATGTTTTTTAGCTTTTGGTTTATTTAAGATAGAAGCCATTTGGAATGCATCAGCTTTTAATTTTGGTTTATTTTTGTTTTTTGTTTTTTTTTTCAGTTTTCAGTTTTTTGGTTTTTCCCCAAAATTTCTTTGCATTGAGCGTTAGGATACAACGGATTTTTTTTTATTTTTTTTAAGTTTTTCAAGTTTTCTTTTTTTCAAAAAAACTAATAATTGCTACAGTATAATTTTAGCTAAAATTACAGTAAAAAATTTAAACCGAAAATTAGCTGAGGCACCATCTATCATTGTCATCTTTTTCACTTAGAACTATTCGATACGATATAAATATGGTATAGATTTTTCCATCCGATGAATAATTTCTCTCTTATTCGCATTCATATAAAAGCATAGATACAAATATGGTATGGATTTTTACCATCTAAAATGTTATTTTACCCAGATTATTCGTATTGGTATTCGACGAAGCAATATACATATTTTATTGTAATACGACTAATTATTTGGACAATATTTTTAATTCAATGTTAATTCGTGCTTCTTTAAGTGAAGTAAATGAATTTGAATGACTTAAAGAGTCATGTAGATTGTACAACACATCGTGTACCTATTCTTCGGGATCACACGTCACTAGATGCTCTCCTTCTCTTCCGCTAACTCCCCTATATTTTCTCTGCTTCTTGGTTTTTCTTTCTGTTATCACCCTGTGTATTGTAGCTAGTCTGGCAATAGCGAATATACAACATAACCGTGACTCCTTTGAGAGTTGCTGGATTCCATTGCCTACAAACTGTTGTGTGCTCCAACACTCGATGTGAAAGCTCCTCGTATTCTAGTGGATGTATCCACCGAAGAAAAAGAAGAACGCCTAAAGGTAATAAAAAAATATATATCGTCTTTAGGACTAGGCACTCGTAGAGAACGACTAAATAGTATTCTTCCTTCTCGTAGAATGTAGGTATGAATAATCGTCAGGACGACAGAGGGGTTGAACTGATGGTCATCGAAAAAGAGGCGAAAAAAGCCAAGGCTCCTTCGGCCAAGAGGCATCAACTGACAAAAGCCGCTGACAAGAAAAAGGGGAGCACAAGCGCTGCCGTTACTCTTTCCATCCTTCCTCCTGCTGCTCTGACCAGCCCCATCAAGAAATTCTTTGCGTACGTGAGTACCGTAGATGAGATAGGGGCAGCCATACTAGAGCAACCAACTCCTAAGATCAAGGTACCCTTCTACTAGGATACTGAAATTTTCTCAATTGACACTTCTCAAGGCTTTATGAAGCAACTCGAAAAGGAAAACTGGAAGAGTTTCATATCTTTTATGAAGGAGACTGCTGCAATAGCAAAACCTGTGATTGAAAAGGAGACCACCCTCCAGGTGGTCGAAACTGGTTTCGACTACCGGGAGGTCAAGAGGGACAAGAGCAGTAACTCTTGCTCAAGACCTTGGACCAGACGGTCGTAAATGTTTTCATACAATTAGACGTGGTCGAAGAGAATAAGTTGAAGAAACTAATCACTGGGAAGGTTTCTTCTAAATTCAAGATTAAAGCTACGAAAGCAATGTATGAAAATAAAAGCATAACTTTTACATCTTCTATCTTCTTAAATGCCAACATGTTTCTCTTGTTGTGATTTTAGCTCGACTTCTCTACTACTCAAGGATGCTTCTGCTGAGAAGCCCCATGTGGCTCTGCCCGCAGCCGAAGATGTGGTAGAGATGGTGGTCTAAGAGATGACTACTGCAGCAACAGAGATTGCTATCGAAGTTGCAACGACTACAACCATGGAGGTGGTCGTAGCAACAGAAATGCAAGTGGCTAAAGACAGGGTAGAAATACCTGGTTGAAAAGTTGGAAGTCCTTCCAACTGCCGCATCGAGGAGGAAAACTCCGAGGAGGCTCCTCTTCATCTCCAAGAAGGTACAACCGGAGAAGAAGAACCTAACTTCTTATTTGCATTTCCACACCCCAAAGACCTTCCTGACAAAGGGAACATCTTGACGACAAACGTCTTGAGAAGGTGTGGTGGAACAAGGTTGACGAGCTCGATCAACTCGAAGATTCCAGGCGGGTACTTGTCAAGTTTGATCGTGGGAGCATGAATATAAGTATAGAATACTTAAACATTTGTACTTGGTCTTTCTAGCCTCTCACTGTCCTTTACTCAGAGAGCGTTAGAAGACATGACAACTGTGGCTAGACCAGCATTTTTCAAGCCAAATGCATTTTGATGTAGCAAAATACTCTAAATGGTGTAATAAATACGGTCTTCTCTTCATCTTCTGAAGACATACTAATCTGGTGGTAACCAAAGTATGCATCTAGAAAACTTAACATCTTACAACCAGCAGTAGAATCAACCAATTGATCAATATGAGGAAGCAGGAAGTCATCTTTTGGATAAGCTTTATTTAAATTAATATAGTCTATACACACAAGCCACTTACCATTATACTTCTTAACCACTACAGGGTTAGCCAACTACTCGAAGTGATCGACCTCCCTTATAAAGCCTGCTTTTAGCAACTTGTCTAATATGATCTTATAATCCTTGTAATTTTTTGCTTTATGGACTTCTTATCAGGTTGTAGAGCTAGCCTGTACTCGATCACCTCCCTGGGACCCCAGGCATGTAGGATGGCTACTACACGAACACATCTGCATTTGCCTGAAGGAAAGTGACGAGGGCATCTTCCTATACGGGGTCGGAAGTAACCCCATGCGAACGATCTTCGAAGGCTCCATTGGGTCCAGAGGAACTTCCTTGACTTCCTTGTTTGGATTCAGCATAGGTTTAGGCTTCGAATGTTTAATCAAAGGCTGTGTCTTGGTAGCTTCCTGAGTTGGTAGCTGGCCGACCATCTCGAGGGACTTGCAGTCGCATGTCAGCGCTATTTTTTTATCACAACGAACTATGATCACTCCCTTGAGACCTGACATCTTAAGACATTGATATACATAGTGAGTGACAATCAGAAAACGTGCTAGGGTCGGTCATCCGAGTATGGCGTTATACGCTGTGTCAAAGTCAATCACATCAAAGGAGGCTTTCTTTATCCTAAAGTTGCCCAGAGATCCGAACGTGACAGACAGAGAAACTTGGCCAATGAGCTTGGCCGAAGATCCTAGTACGATTCCATGAAATGAATACCGTACATGCTTTATTTGGTATGAGGAACTTGCATCTCGTCTAGAGCACCCACAAATAAAATATTTAAAGAACTGCCACCATCAATCAACACGTGATTCACTTGATAGTTGTTGGTGGTGGGCTCGACCACAATCAAAAACTGATCTGGTCGAGTTGAAGGGATCAGACAATCACTCTTATTAAAAGAGATAGTAACTTCCGACTATTTAGGAAGATTATTGACTAAAGGAGGGTCAATGGAGTTTACCTCTTGCTCGATAGCTTTATACTGTCACTTTGACTCGTACACCCAGGATCTCCCAGAGATGTGCTCGATGGTGTGCTTTGGGTCCTAGAATGGCATCTTCTCCTCATCTTCCGATTGCTTCTGACTACTTGTTTGCCCTTCTTTGAGTGTGGGGAACGACCCTTCTTTCATTGGAAAACTTGGCAATTGTGAAGGTCGTGCCCCTCCTTCTTGTGGAGAGGGCATTACCTCAGCTTGTTGTCGTTTCGCGTGGGTGCTTTGCTTTTGCCCTGATTAGAGTATTGCTTGGGGTTCCGTAGCTCTTTATCGTCTACGACCAAGACTTCCTTCGATCTATCAGCACGAGGTTTTTGACATTTGGCCTTGTTCTTGAATTTCTTGGCCTTCTCCTTTCTCTTACTGCATTCTCCTTCCTGTTTGGAACTTCAATTGACCTGATCAATGGTTTTAGTCCATTCGACTGCTTCAGCAGTAGTCGTGTAGCGGTCAGCCATCTCAAAGAGCTCGCGCGACGGTAGTGAACCTCCTATTGTGGACCCCTTGCTTGAATGACCTGATGACATAAGTGTCAGAGACCTTCGGAATTGAATTACACACCATACTAAAGCATTTGATGAATTGTCGTAGGGTCTCATTGCTGTTCTGCCATATCCGGTGCAGGTCATCCTCTTTAGGGTGATTGTATGTGCCTTGGAAGTTGGCCAACAGAAGATTACAGAGGTGAGACCACAAGTGGATCAACTCGAATGGTTGATTAAGCAACCACGATCGAGCGGATCCCCCGAGCACCGTTGAAAGATAATTTGCCATGACGTGCTCGCCTCCTCTTTCTACCCATACCGCGGTTGTGTAAATCTGAAGGAACTCGATGTGATTTTAGGACCCATCAAATTTCTCCATGTTTACTGGCCAAAACTGTGGTGGCCAGCGTACTGCTCGGAGTTCAGGTACAAACGCCTGACATTCGATAACGAGTTCATGACGCCTCCTTTGTGGAAAGGGATGATTGGCGTCACCATGCGATCGTACTCGACGAAGCCCGGCAGTCGATGAACCTGACCTATAGTAGGCCTCGTCCATACGAGGGTAGTACCCCTCGTACTCCATCTGCTACTATAAATTCCTTACTCGAAGTGGTGATCGATCATCTCCTCGGTAAACCCACCGATCTGGAGTCATTCGAGGAACTCTCCTTTGGCTGGAGTTGTGGTTGGGAGACCATCGTGACCTATCATCATGTTGAACCCCACGAGGTGAATTCTGTGAATGACTAGATACGGTCGTACCTATCTGACTCCTAGAATTATGCCGACGAGGCTGCTCGAATTTGGCCATGACGTCGCGAAGTCTTTGTGCGATCCCTTTGGCGAAGTGGTCGTAGCCTAGTGCTCGAGTAAGCTCTTGGGTCAGGTTTTCGAGCGAGTCATTGATGCGCTGAAGTTTCTAAGCCTCTTTGGACTGGTACTGTGTGCGTCCAGGCAAAGACCTCTGGGCAGCTAGTCACCTCCTTTGAATGGTCTTAGGATCCCCAGTTTCTGAGGTTAGTTGAGGCCATCTTAAAGGAGAATGATTATTTTTAGAATTTCTCTCACGCTCATCAGAGAACTGACTTGGTTCATCACTGGAAGTCTCCTCGCCATTCTCATGAGGGGTGGCAAGGTGTGATTGACGGGGAGTATCCCCAGACCTTCCTTCGAGAAAGTGATCAAAATCTGTGGGGAGGGCAAAGACCTCCTGTCTAGATTCTCTACTTCTAACAGAGGCCCCCTCGCTTGAAGAATCCTCCAACGAGAGTGCATCGTGGCCTGGAGTAAACCCCGCTAGAAAGGGGAACTCCGGGTTATAACTGTCTCATGTTGGATCTGTACTCTGAGAAGGTACGGGTAAACTAGCAGGGAGTCTACCCACTTTCTTTGCAGGTTTCACCGAGAGTTACGACCACCAGGTGACGACGGTGTCCTGGAATGTGGAATTTTGGGACTCGCTGAGCTTGATGGAGCGGTCACTGGGGGACTCGAACAGTTGGGGGCAGGACCCTCGTCATGTTGCGTGCCCTGTTTGTGGTCGGATTGATCTTTGCCATCTAGGAAAACTGGTTCCTCCATTCGGCATACTACTATAGGGGATATGGATCCTTCCTCAGCCTTTCCCGTGGTGCGGTCTCTGTGGTCTCAGGATGGTCTCCAGAGACAGCCTCACTGTCAAAAGCAAGAATTGTCTGCTTATAGTCGTATCAAGTATCCATGTCGAGATCTGTGTAGTCGACCAGGTCAAACCAGTTCTCCTAGTTCCATTCTCCTTCCATGAGGACATCAGAGGGAAGAGAACTTGCCGACAAGGAAATTACCGGAGTCTTGGAAGAATCTATTCCCACGAATGGTACCAATTGTTGGTATTTTAATACTGATCTTACGTATTATTTGTTCGGATTAGGGGAAAGCTCTTGAAGACTCGGGCTATGATTATGCATAATAGAAACATGTGAATTTTTATACAGGCTCAGCCTTTTCTTGGGAGAATAACAACTCTATATCCTATGTGGCTATTGCTAAGAGAATTGATTACAATTGGGGAAGAAAGTAATGCGAAAAGTCTTGCGCTACTTCTGTTGTCCCTTCTCCCTCTTCGACGTCAACCTTTATATAGTTGGTGAAACGATGGTGTTATCTCGTGCCAAAAAAGCCTCAATGCTTCGGGTGATAACCGTTCGACGGAAGTTATTATCAGAGAGTCATGGTGGCTCGCTCGTCGTGCAGCAGTTGTTATCAGATAGAGATCATGTGCGGTTATTAATAATAAGTGCAAGTACTAACCATTTTGTCATATTAACCCATGATGTAGTAGGTCGTCGTAGACAAGGCAGTTAAAGATATATTAGTCATATAAAGGTCCGGGAGCACGACTGGAAACTCGACTAGCGGTAGACCTGTGTGTCAAGTCTTTGGCAAAGTAGGGCACGTAGCACTCAAATGCTACCACCGCTTTGACCATTCTTATCAATCAGAAGGCAACAGAGTTGCTGCAGCCGTGACGGACACCACATATGAAGTTGACATCAACTGGTATGCAGGGCCACCGATTATATTACTGATTACATAGAAAAGGTTTTGGGATGATGCTTTCCAAACATCGTGTTTTCTCATAAACATGCTTCCTAGTAGAGTAATCAATTAGCAAACCCCCATAGAACGCCTCCTTGGATCAAAACCAGATTACACTTTCCTTAGAACATTTGGTTGTGCTTGCTAGCCTACCCTACGGTCTTACAATTCACAAAAGTTACAATTTCGTTCTAAGAAATGTGTTTTCATTGGTTATAGTAGTATGAACAAATGTTATAAATGTTTCCACATTTCAATTGGGCGTCTCTATATCTTAAGAAATGTTGTTTTTGACGAACACATCTTTCCATTTGGCTCTAACTCTACTCAACATACTAGTCCTCTCACTGTAGATTCTATTCTACCACCAGTACTTCACACTCCTTGTTCTATTAAGCAGAGATCTTCTGACCATATGGAAATCGATGCTATTCCTCCTGTGCAGCCAATCTTGGATTTTGCAGGCAGTTCTCAGCACAAGGGAGAAATGTTGCATGACAATACTTCAAATACTGATGTTGGTGGTACTTCTGGATCTGAACTTGAAGTCATAGTGCAAGAGGAAGGTACTGATGTTGGTTCTCATGGTATATCTGAATCATCAGCTACACAACCAAGCAGACATCATCACATGCAGACCCGATCGAAGACACATGTGTACATGCCAAAACAACCCAAGGATGGTACTGTCTTTTATGATCCTAAACATGCTTTTCCTAGTACCTCGCTGTTTGAACCCACAATTCATGTTGATGCTTTGTGCGATCCCAAGTGGAAACAAGTAATGGATGAGGAGTACAGTGCAACACTTCTCTCGGGATCAGCTTGTTCGTGAAAGGGTAGCTCAAAAGTTGTTGGAGATCAGATTTGTTTCCTCTCGGGATCAAAAGTTGTTTCAGACATATTCACTAAGCCCTTAGCAAAACAACAGCTTGCGCATTTGAAACACAATCTCAATCTTGTTCAGACAAGTTTGGGCTGCAGGGGATTGTTGAAGGAGTCATGTAGGTTGTGTAGCACGTTGTGTACCTATTCTTCAGGATCACACGTCTATATAAGCGCGACAGTATGAGGATAAAATATTATTAATATCTTTATACTATATAAGTTATAAGGATATCCGGATCCTAGCTAATTGAATAGATATTCGATTCGAATTCATATTCCTTACAATACTCGATTCGTACTAGTATTTGAGAATATTCAAATTCATTTTCATTTATAAAATATAAATATGAATATAATAAGAACACTATTTAATTCATATTATATCTGTTTTCATCCTGCCATCTTAGACCATGCCCTTCGAGTTTTGGCAGTACTAAAATTGGGAAAGATCCAAGTGATTTTATTGTCCTTTACTTTTTAGTACTCTATGTAGCATCAACTTTTTTATGTCATCTTTTTGTAAAGCTGAACCTTTCCATTTTGCAAGCGGTCCAAGACGAATGACAATTGGCGTCTGGTTATTTTTGGTCCTTTTGGTTTTTGATAAATCTGCATCCTTCGAATATCCTCCTCCCTATCCTCATGGCAGCTGGCCCTGCATATTAGCGTCTTCGTTGACCGACACATTTAAGCTAGATGATTTATCTTGAAAATCCCCCTTAAAACTATTTATTGATTAGTCCAACTGACATAAAGTTTCAACATTTTTCTCTGAACTTGTGATAAGCAAATGTTTTATGCTCCTAGTCTTGCAGAACAGAAAACGAGCATCAGAGTCAGATGCGCGCACACTTCAACATCTGGATTGAACACGCCAAGCCGACTTGTTGGGCGCTTCTACCATTAGTCTTCGACTAGTCCTGGTGATTAGACGCAGCGCAACATTGTCCAAACTCCAAGTTTTGGACACAAATGGCACTGTTACTCTTAAAAATACTAGATATAACTTTTAAACCAACGCAATTCTGTTTCTAGCCCCCTCCTCCACCATGACACCGACATGTGACAATCGTGCCATCGGGGACAATCGTGCGTCAGGAAATCGTGCAGTGGGGAAGGGGACTAGAAACAGAATTGCACTGGTTTAAAAGTTACATCTGATATTTTTCGGAGCAACAGTGCCATTTTTATCCAAACTTCCCAAACTCAAAGCCCCACCATCAAAACCGTTTTAGATCACGGCTCTCCACGTGTCCGCTGCCCTCTACACCTCCACATCAAACCCTGCACCGAATCACCAAAGATACCGCACCTAGGGCTGTAAAAAAAGCTCGAAGCTCACGAGCTACTCGAGTTCGGCTCGTTCTAGGCTCGATTCGAGCTCGGTTCGAACTTTAAACGAGCCGAACTCGAGCTTGATCTCGATCTCGCGAGCTTTACCGAGCCAAGCTCGAATAGTTCGCGAGCTCCGATTCGAGCTTAAATAGTAATACATATTAATTCTTACCGAGCTTACTCGAGCCGAACTCGAGCTCGACCTTTTCTTATTGTTGAAAATTAGTGTATATTTGAATTATTTTGATTGTTATCGAGCTTACTAGAGCCGAGCTTGAACTTAGAATTTTCTTATTATTGAAAAATAGTGCATAATAAATTATTTTAATTGTTATCGAGTTTCACCGAGCCCATCGTGCTTCGTACCGCTTCGTGCCGTGCCAGCTCGGCCCAGTCATCTCATCGTGCCGTGCCGTGCCGGCCCACATCGTCTCCGGCCAGGCCCAAGGACGGCCCAAAGTCCACCGTGCCAGCGTTCGTGCCGTGCCAACCCAAGCCCAGCCCGAAATTACTATATGCGAAGGCGGTGACGACGGTCGTCATCTTCCTTTCTCTCGTACCCGCTTCATTTAAAATTAGTTGAAATTGAATTAATTGCATAAAAACATGGGCACGCAATGACATAAATACTTCGGGAAAAAGTGGAATTTCTTTGATATTTTAGAAATACAATGTTACTGCCTCGTTAAAAACCTTACGCCCCAGAGTGGGGTTTTTCGAGTAAGGAAAAGAGTACAGTAACAATATATGTATATACTAACTAGTATAACATGTATAGATAATATCTACTCGGCAATGTCTAGGTCAGCATACGCCTGTACGATTTCGGTATCCTCCAGTTGATGTTGTTCCCGCTCTTTGGCTAATTCCTAGTCTTTGGCACATGTGATTGCCTCCACCATTCTGGGCGTAAGGGATGATCTTCTCTCTTCTATTATTCTCCCTACCGTACTGAATGTCACTTCTGAAGAGACGATGGACACTGGCACCAAGAGAACATCCCGTGCAAAATGTGATAGCACAGGAAAGATCCCCTTGTTGTTCTTCCACCACTCGAGCAAGTCTATCTTGCCTCCATCAGTAAGATCAGGATCAATGTTTACAAAATCATGCTCTAAATAGTGATTCAACTCCGAGACATAATTCCACTTGGAGTCCGCCTGAGACTGAGAGGACGAAGAAGTAGACTTGCCCTTTAGCTTCTTCCACAAGTATGATGCCATGCTTGTCTTTCCATGTTCGTCTGTGTGAGGCCTCCGATCTTCCGCTACCAAACTTATCATGATACAAGCGGAAAACACGAAAAAGCTCCTCTTTCACATGTGCGAAAGTTTACGAATAATCTAGGCCAAGACATTCACCTATCCCTCCATACCTATCTCAGTAAACACCCAACTTTTTGTAGGATAAAAAATAATAGCAAAACAATATAAGTGTGAAAAAAAACCAAAATATTTAATAACTTTTTCTTCCATTGCAACGACGGCATGGCTTAAAAGAGCATCGTCCCTAGATTTAGCAATTCTATCTGCAATTAACCAAATAATCTCTATAACTAAGTAAAGGTAGGATAATAAATACCGGATAAAACCTTTGTTGCTTTATAAAATGTTTTAAAACTCTCGAAACGACTAGCAATCGCCAATCTGTATTAGTAACTAACAATTCATTATTTTGAGAGTTGACATTGACAAAAACGGATATGACATTCTCGTAACCTTGTAACTTTTTTAACATAATATATGTTGAGTCCTTCCGCCTCCTCGGACCCTCACCTGACCTCGGTCCCTCGTGATCCGGCCTCCCCGCCCCTCCTCCCGAGTCCCGACCTCTCCCACCGCCCCTCCCGCCTCCCCACCGCCTCCCGCCTCCTCTCCCCACCGCGCCCGGCTCCCCGCCGCCACCTCCACCGCCCCCCGGCCTCCCGCCTCCCCCTCCCCTGCCTCCCCCCCCCCCCACTCCTCAGCCCCGCCTCCCGCCCCACCCTCCCTCCTCCCCACTGCGCCCGGCCTCCCCTGCCCTCCACCGCCCTCCTCCCGGCCCCCCCTGCCCGGCCTCCCACCCCTCCCCCGCCTCCCCCCCCATCTGCGCCGGCCTCCCCATCGCCTCCCCGCCCGCCTCCTCCCCGCCTTGGTTCCCACCGCCTCCACCGCCGCCTCTTCCCGCCGCCTCCTCCCCCCTCTCCTCCCGGCCTCCCACGCGGCCGCCCGCCCGGCCTCTCCTTGATTCGGCCTTCCCGACCTCCCGGCCCGGCCGCCTCCCTCCTCACCCGGCGCCTCCTCCTCCCCGGCGGCGGCGCGTTGCGGCGACAAAGAAGATCGGCGCCGACGGTGGTCATGTGTGTTTGTGTATGCTTTCATGTGTATTAATGTCGGTGTGTATGCTTGCTTGTGTGAAGTGTGATTGTGTCATCTGCGCCTTCATCTTCTCCAAGATCGACGCCGACCTCGCCGTGCGGCCGTGCGCCGTCTTGCGTCTTGGCCGAGCACGCAGACACCTGCCGTGCTTGCGTCGCGTCGCCCACCGTGCCGCTTCTTGAGACCGGCTGGCCCACCGTTCGTACCGACCGGCATAGCCTGCTATGTGTCGGGTCAGACCATACTTGGACTGGACCGTGTCGACCGTGCTTTGGGTTGGTCCAAAAAAAAGCACGCCCAAGTTCCCAGCTCTAGTTACGGTGGCGGCGGGAGCCGAGAGGGGACGAAAAGCGGCTCCCGTTTCTTCCTCGCAACTGCCAACTGCTAAGCTGCTACTCTACGCCACCCTCCTCTCCTCGGCGCGGCTTGGAGTGCACTTTGCGTACACTTTCTACCTCGTCGCCTCCTAGGGTTTGGGCGACTGGGCGAGCGGAGCGAATGGCGGCGGCGGCGGCTGGAGCGGGAGGTGACTGGGAGGGCGAGGAGCTCCTCCTCCGCGCTGTAGAGGAAGGGGGCGAAGGGGGCGGCTTGTGCGCGGGGGAGCGGCCGTGGCGCCTCAATTTCGACGGCTTCCGCCGCCCGGAGGCGCACCAGGAGAAGCCGCCGCGCGGCCTCCAGGACTGCCTCGGCGTGCTGGGTCTGTCTCCTGCTTGATCTCTCTCTCTCTCTCTCTCTCTCTCTCTCTCTCTCTCTCTCTCTCTGGTGATTGCTACTTTGCTAGTTTTTTTCATGCTGTAGTATGGCTGTGTTTGGTTGCTATTTGTTGGAGACTATTTGGCTACTTTGATCTGAACTTGTGATTGGGAAATGGACTTGTGTTCAACCGTTTTAATTAAGAGTTCAGTAGTTAGTGCCTTGTCCTCTTCGGTGATGGCGATTGGATCAGGTGATGGAGGAAGTAGTTTAGGAATAGAGAGTTTGCACTGATGCATAACTACCTGTGTATTAATGTGTTCTAGGCATTGAAGTCCTGGTGAGATGGTGATTTTTTTTAAGCAATTGGCCAATAGAATATTTAGATTGGTCGAGAAAAGAGTATAATACTAGGGAATGCTGTATGATTCTTTGTATTTATAATCGGCTTTTGTCATATTGAGATGTGGCGCTGTTGATTCCATTTGAAAATGATAGTGAATTTTATTATGCTGGGGTATGTTTCAGTGTTGGTTGGCGCTATTTGTTATTGAAAATGAAAACTGAGTTCTTTCTTGGAAAATGAAAAGATAGATGATGAATATTTTTCCGTACCAGTCAAAGTTGGAAACCAGTATATCTTGTTTTTTTCTTCATATTGGATTGTTTTGCATATTAATTTCATGTTTAAAAACCACATTCCGTGACTTATTTTCTGTTAAAATTCCTCTACCTTATTTTCTGTTGAAATTCCTCTACCTTTTTGTAACTGGTAAAGAAGCTAAAGGGTTACTTACGGACTGTTGAATTGAAGATCCTCATCCCCAGCTTGACACTTTGGATTTCCATTTATCTGCTAGTTTTAGTCTTGTTTCCCATTTGGTTTTATCTTTTATTTTCACATGTCTACTTTTTGTCTGTTTGCTGAATAGATATATGACATCTAGCACCATTTTACTGTTGTTTTGCTACTCCAGTGCTATAGAGAGTTTGGGAATTTGTATTTTCTACAAACAAAAACTCTGCTTTGCAAACAGAGGTGGAAACTGGAAATCAACAGTTTTCAAAGTTTTCACTGTTCACATAAGCAAAAAGGTTCTATATGGATCGTGGAAGTCATTTTTTTGTGCATGGAAATCATTGTTAGGATAGATGGGTCATATGCAAAAGAAGTGCAAAAAAAAAAAAAAAATCTATTGAATTTATTTGCATATGTTTCTCTTGGCTCCACGTATTATTTTCTTGGTGGAGTTGCGCTGAACATAATATTGTCTAATTGTTTGTATCTTATTGCTGTAATCCGATCATTTAATGTACCGTTTCTGATTCTATCTACAGCTCAAGGCCCTGGAGATGTTGTTGCAGAATACTACCAACAACAATTGGAAATGTTGGATGGTTTTAATGAAATGGATACACTGACAGATCGTGGTTTCCTTCCTGGAATGTCCAAGGTTTGTTGTATTCTCTTGCTCTGTTGTAACATGGGAAAACTTCCTTGCAGATAAAATGTATAGAATTATGTCAAAACGAAGCTGTGCCTTATTTAACTTTAGTTTAACCTGTTAAGGATAGAATAGGAAATAGAATATGATTGTTATTTGTTTCCTTATATGCCTTAGTATTCTTTATCTGTACATGGCATATTCCTCTGTATATCCCCCTTATACTCTCTATATATATTGCCCATTGGGCCTCATGAATATATACACAATATTCATAACATGGTATCAAAGCTAGGGCTCTGACCTATTCTTCCGCTGCTCCGACCCGTTCTTCCGCCTCAGGCCGACCCGCCATTGCCGCCGTCTCTGCCTCGCCTGCGTCCGCCGCCGCCCGCCGTCTTCATCCGTGTCCTTGTTGCACCGCCGCCGCCCCACCTCCGCCCGAGCCGCCGCCCGAATCGTTGTCGCCGAGCCGCCGTCGGATCCGATCTAGCGCCATCCGGTAGCCGATCTGCCGCCGTCGTTGCCGCCGCCTGATCTACTGAAGGCCGCCACCGCCGCTCCGGCCGGCCGCCACTCCTCCAGCCGCCACTCCTCCGGCCGCCGCTATGCTGGCTGCTCGCTCCGCTGGCCGCCCTTGGAGTCACCCGAGAAGTTGGCAGTTGTGTCGGCCGAACCATTCTATCAGAGTGAGTATCGGTACGAACAACAGTGTGGTGACTATTCAACTGTAGTTTTATAAAAGAGAGAGAGAAAAAAGGAAAAAAAATTAACGTTGATCTAACCGCCGCCCGTCCGGTAGCGTTGTTGAACTTCGTTGCCTTGGTCATTGCTTGGCGTCGGTAGCCGCCATCGATGGCTTCCGTAACATCTGCTGCGATCCCATTCTCGGGAACAAAGCTCCATGGAACGAACTACAGGTTATGGTCTTCCCTTATGGAGATCACGCTTGATGGTCTTCGCCTTTGGGGACATGTTACCGGTGCATGTCCTTCTCCGCCACCGCTGGTTCAGCCTCCTCCTAGGCAGTCTACTTCTGCACCTCCTGGAGCAGATGAGGCTGATAAGAAGAAGACAGAGGCTGAGGCTACTGCTGACGCTGCTGATGAGGCTTTTCAGTATGCCATTGACGCTTTCGAGCACTAGTGTGCTGATGAGGCCCGTGTTCGTGCCATCCTTGTGGTCAGTGTCGACGACTCCATTCAGCTAGATATTGTTGGTCTGCGGTCTACTCGACAGATCTGGGAGTACTTGCGTGAGCGATACCAGCAGAGCAGTGATGCTCAATTCTTTTCGCTTCAGTGTGAGTTGGAGACGCTTCACCAGGGAGATTCTTCCGTCGACGACTTCTTCCGAGCTCTGGCTAGTCTCTGGCGACAGCTTGATGAGCTGGCTTCTCCACTGTGCCAGGAGTGTCACAAGGTTCAGAAGGCGGATCATGATCGTCTTTTTTATGATTTCGTCTGCCATCTTCGCCCAGAGTTTGAGCCTGTTAGAGCTCAACTGCTGAGCCGCTCGCCACGACCGATTGTCACCGAGGCTCTTCGACACTTCGGGCTGAGGAGTTTCGTCTCGGGTTAGTAGCACAGTCCGTTCCGACTGTGCTTGCTGCTCCTTCGACTACACCGACGGTTCACCCACGACTACGGTTCCTTCCTGGTGCTGTTTACGCTCCCGCTTTTGCACCAACCGGAGTTCAATGTAACTCGCAAGAACTTGTGCATGACTACCAGAGTTGTGCGGTGCGGAAAAAGCGGAATAAGGCGCGTGAGAGTGGACGATCCAGGGGGCAGGGAGGCCCTTCCTTCACAGAAGGACGGACCAACTCATCAGGATCTCAGCGAGGTGACTCTGTTTAGCAGCTCTGCCAGGCTCTACTTCAGCAGTTCTCTCACAGCTCAGCGGGTTCTGCTAGTCTAGCTCAAAAGTCTCCCCCAGGTACCTTTTGGGTTCTAGATTCTGGTGCCTCTTTCCACATGACACCGGATTCCATATCTCTCACTTCAGTAGGACCTCCTGCCCTCCCTATCTCTCGCATGCATCGATGATGGTACTTCCTTGTCTCATTAGTCGTCGTGGCACTTTTTGTCCACTGATTTTTCTGTTCCATCTGTTTCCCATGTTCCCCAACCAACCATGCAGCTTCTTTCAGTGGGACAACTCACTGACCTTGGTTGTAGGGTTGGTTTTAACTCTCACACCTGTTTCGTTCAGGATCGATAGACAGGGACGATACTTGGGACTGACCGGCGCCGTAGGGATCGTCAGGGTCTCTACATTCTCGACCGTCTTCACCTTCCGTCCACTTCAGTTGCTCCTACCACGTCTTCTGCCGCTCCTACCATGTCTCCTGCCCCGTCTACCTCCACCGCCATGTTTTGTCGAGGTTGTAAGCTGGGTAAGCTGCTACAACTTCCTTATCATTCTAGTAAGTCATTGTCTTCTCGTCCTTTTGATTTAGTTCATTCAGATGTATGAGGACTTACGCCTATTATCTCCAAAGGCGGGCATAAATTCTATGTTATTTTCATTGATAATTATTCCCGTTTTACTTGGCTTTTCCCTATGTCTCTTGCGATCTATCGTAGCTTTGCTATGATGGTTCGTACTCAGTTTGAGTACTCTATTCGTACCTTTTGCTGTGATTCTGCTGGCGAGTATTGTTCTAGTGCGTTAAGACAATTTCTTTCTGAGCAGAGAATTCTTTATCAGTCTTCTTGTCCTGGTGCCCATGCTCAGAATGGGGTTGCTGAACGCAAACATCATCTGATTGAGACTGCTCGCACCCTTCTTCTTGCTTCTCACGTTCCCACAATTACGGTCGAGGTTTGTTTCACGATCGCATATCTCATTAATATGTAGCCTTCCACTGCTCTTAAGGATGTCAGTCCTATAGAGCGTCTCTACTCTAGAGCCCCTCAGTACAGTTATCTTCGTGTTTTTGGCTGCACCTATTTTGTCCTACTACCGCCTCATGAGCGCACTAAACTGACAGCCCAGTCAGTCGAGTGTGTGTTTCTTGGGTACAGTTCTGAGCATAAGGGTTATCGCTGCTATGATCCTTCTACTCGACGGATTAGGATCTCACGAGATGTTGTCTTTGACGAATCTCGACCTTCTATCGAGATTCGGCTCCTCACACTGCTTCCACCATCGAGACGATCTCCTGGTTGTCTCTTCCTGACTCCTCACCCATTTCTCCCCTTTCCCAGCCTTTTGTAGCTTCACCTCGTGTGTTGCCTCCTACAGCACCGCCTCTTGCTCCTATGGCACCACCGTCTTGTTTCTCTGGGGTGCACTATTCCAGACATCCTCGTACTTCACCAGATCCCTCTCCTGGTCTCTTGCTGACACCGATGTCTGATTCATCTGGTGATGCTCCTCGTTACTCCCTTCGTGGCCGGGCAACCATTCGGCCTCCTGATCGTCTTGGTTTTACTTCGACAGCTCATGCTTTCTCTGTCACTGAGCCTAGTTCTTATCGTGAGGCTGCTTCTCATTCTGAGTGGCAGCTCACTATGGCATAGGAGCTTGATGCGCTTCGTCGTACGGAGACTTGGGATATTGTACCGACACTTGTGCACGCTCGTCCTATCACGTGCAAGTGGGTGTACAAGATTAAGACCAGGTCTGGCGGTACTATTGAGCGCTACAAGGCTCGTCTTGTGGCCCGTGGCTTTCAGCAGGAGTATGGTCGTAATTACGATGAGACGTTTGCCCCTGTTGTATGACCACTATTCGCACTCTTATTGCGGTTGCTTCTGTTCGCCGGTGGTTTATCTCTCAGTTGGATGTTAAGAATGCCTTTCTTAATGGCGTCTTGAATGAGGAGGTTTACATGCAGCCACCACCCGGATATTCTGTTCCAGATGGCTATGTCTGTCGTCTTCGTCGTGCTCTTTATGGTCTAAAACAGGCCCCTCGTGCCTGGTTTGCACGTTTTACCTCATTGATTATCGCTGTCGGTTTCACTGTCAGTGCCCATGATCCTGCTCTATTTATCCATGTCTCACCTCGAGGTAGGACACTGCTTCTTCTATATGTGGATGATATGCTCATTACTGGTGACGATCCCTCGTTCATTGCATATGTGAAGAAGTATCTCAGTGAGCAGTTTCTGATGACTGATCTTGGCTTGCTTATATACTTCCTTGGGATTGAGGTTTTTTTCACGTCTAAGGATTACTACCTCTCCCAGCAGAAGTATGTCAGGATCTTCTTGATTGGTTTGGTCTGACTGGTACTCGCACAGCTGAGACTCCAATGGAGCTCTCTCTTCAGCTTCTTGCTACTGATGGTGATCTTCTTGAGGATCCTACTCGGTATTGCCATCTTGTTGGCAGTTTGGTATATCTTGTGAGCACTCGTCCTGATATTGCTCATGCTGTCCATATCTTGAGTCAGTTCATGGCTTGTCCTACTCATCTTCACTACAGTTATCTTCTTCGTGTTCTTCGCTACTTGTGTGGGACCATCTCTCGTCGCTTGTTTTTCCCTAGCTCCATCTCACTCCAGCTTCAGGCGTACTCTGATGCGATCTAGGCTAGTGATCCTTCTGATCGTCATTCTCGTTCTGCTTATTGTGTTTTTCTTGGCTCCTCCCTGATTGCCTGGAAGACAAAGCGCCCTGCGATTCTCGTTCGAGTGCAGATGCTGAGTTGAGAGCTATGGCAGCTGTGACAACAGAAATTACTTGGTTGAGATGACTACTTGCAGATTTTGGTGTACCTGTGAGGGGACCTACAACTCTTATGACTGACAGTACAGGAGCTATCAAGTATTGCCCGTGATCCAGTGAAGCATGAGCTCAGCAAGCACATTGGTGTGGATGCTTCATACACTCGCTCCCAGATGCAGGAGGGTGTCCTTGCTCTTCGCCAGTGTCTCGATTCTGACTTGTCGACTTCTTCACGAAGCCACAAACTAGGGCATAATATTTGTATTTTCTCTCCAAACTCAGTGTGTGCGACCCACCATGAGTTTGAGGGGGGTGTTAAGGATAGAATAGGAAATAGAATATGATTGTTATTTGTTTCCTTATATGCCTTAGTATTCCTTATTTGTACATGGCATATTCCTCTGTATATCCCCCTTGTACTCTCTATATATATTACCCATTAGGCCTCATGAATAAATACACAATATTCATAACATAACCTACTTGCAGGAAGAACGTGAAAAGGTTGCCCGAAGCGAGACATTAGCCATCCGATTATCCAACGTAGCAAACATGGTTCTTTTTGCTGCAAAAGTTTATGCTTCAATAAGGAGTGGCTCCCTAGCTATTATTGCTTCCACCTTGGATTCTCTACTTGACTTGTTATCTGGGTTTATCTTGTGGTTTGCTGCCTTTTCAATGCAAACACCAAACCCGTACAGATACCCAATTGGTAAAAGGCGCATGCAACCTTTGGTGAGTTTCCACATCAATTATGGTGAACTAGACATCATTTGACCTGTTTTTTTCTTTACTTTTATTGCTTGAATTTGGTTCCACTCAAATGATCCAAGCATTTTCATTTCACTGTGCTTTCCAGCAATATTCCTTCTTGTGTAGCTTTGCAAGAAAAGATGCGTAAGTGGATATTAATTCATAAAAGAGTAAATTAGCACAAAACATACACCACAAGGGATTAGCCCTTTTGTGTTGACAGATTTCATCACTATAAGTCAATTTTTCATCACAATTGTTACTTTGTGACAAAGTTCTCAGTCGTTACTAATAACATAGTGATGAATTTATTTTCACCAAAAATAATATGTTCATCTGTGACCAAATAAATTATCACTATTAGTTAGTTTATTTGAGACGAATCACATCGTCAAAAATTAGTTCAAATCTGTGATGATACTATCATCACTGATGATATGCTTCTAGTGGTGAAGTTATTTCCAAATATAACATAAAAATTAGTGGCAATTCAATCGTCATAGTTACATTTTGTAAAAATGATGACTTCGTCCTCACAAATGCATATTTATTTGTGACAACATCTTCATTATCATGGATATATGGTTACTGTTACACTGGTTATTTTCTACTCTTTTTTTTTTTTGCAATTTTGCATTTGCTGCATCCTGTATGATATTTGATACAGTAAGCAATAGAATGACACAGACCGGAATAGCTTGCGCCCAATAATTTCACATTGGGAAAGAAACTACTGTACATCGTACATAAATATCTCATTACAAATTAACAGCTAGGCTAAAATCACTTGAAAATGAAAAAAAACAATGTACATAGATGCTGTTCAATATATCTTATCCTCCTAGAATCCTAGCATCATAAGCTCATAGCTTGTCCCTCTCCATCCTTAGCCTTTGGAGAAGGCCAATTGTTATCTACATAGCCTGCAAAAAGGTTCGGATATCAAAATAATTGGTAAAGTTTTTTTATGGTAATCATGCTATAGTTAAAGTATTCTGAGTTACACCTTTCAATACACGATAGGATCCACGTACTAGTCTCTGTGCTGCCGTGGTGACCGAATGACTGTGTCGTCACCTCGCCGGGTAGCCGCAAAGGAGCAGAGGGGCGCCACTGAGATATGCACAGTGTTCAAGTAGGCGCTAGGCGGGCGGCGAGGTGGGGCCTAGTGCCTAGAGGGCCTAGGCGGGGCCTAGGCGGCCGAATTAAAAATGAGGACAGTAGACTGAAGATGAGCAAGTATGCATATATATTTAATGTAAATGACTAAATGCTTAATGTAAAGTTGTAAAACCTGCAGATGTACGGGTCATCACGGACACGTAGGATCAAACTGTGAAGAAAATAGACTTTCAAAGGGTCTAAACAGAAGAAAATCAAGAGGAAAGGACTATTTTGCAATATCACAGAATTTAGAGGACTAAATTACAAAATTACCAATCCTCAATAAATCCCCACCTCCCGGTCGAATTCCTTTTACATCCCCAGCCGAATCCCTAGCTTCTCCTCCTCTCTCGTGGTGGTGGTGCCTCTCCTCCTCTACTCGGTCGGCATGAGGCTGAGCCATCTCGTCACCGCGCCATCTGCAGCTCACCGGCCAGTACCTCCTCCGCATCCTCTCACTGCCACGCCTCCCCACTAGTTCGGCGCCACCCGACTCCACCGCGCCGCACCGTCCTTCACCGCCTCCTCCAAATCCCGTGCAGCCGCCCCCTCTACAGCTCCCTCCACAGCGCAGCGCCGTCGCCAGAGCCCAGTTTCGTCCTTTCCTCTTCCCTAGCCTCCGATTGCTTCTCTCCCCCTCCTCCGACACCTCCTTTCCAGCTCCGACAGCCGCCGTGGTCAAGCCAAACACATCTCCGCACGGCGATGGCTCCACCTTTGACCGCCTCAGGCCACTTAGGCAGGCTGGCCGCCTAGCCTGCCGATTTTGGCCAAGGCGTGGCGGCGGGGCTCCGCCCAGCGCCTAGGCCCGCCCAGGCGGCCGCCTAAAACCGCCTTCTTGAACATTGGATATGCACTGCCGTCGGCCACCGGGAAATGCACGCGCCGGTAATCGAGGACCTTCTCTGTCGACCCCTGCGACCAGGCTATTGCCTTGACAACCAAAGGTCAGGCCAGAGGAAGGAGGTGCAAAAGACCCTTGACACCGAAACGTTGTGCTCAACCTCGAAGATCGTGCCGCTAAGAGCCATGGATGGCACGGCTGCAACAAGTAGATCTGTATAGGAAGGGTATAAATATGGATCGATGTGCGGTCGGTTGGAGATATTAGAGGAGCTGTATCCATACTACGGAGGAAAAGACAGTTGCCCTTATATGTGCGTCATGAACTGACTTCTCCACACGTACGTCACACTAGTTTGTTACAACAGAAGCCTGAGACACTTATCCTTTCCATTCACTATGGTAGGTGGTCCCATCTAGCTAAGCCCATCCAACGCAAAGCAAGGACCAATATTAGGTCGCCACATTTGGGTTTAATTAGGTTTTAATTAAGGCCAACCAATATGCATGGAAAGTAGCGCGCCTAAAATAATGGAACACAGTGATATATTTTTTTTTCAAATCAGGCATCACCATATTATTTTATCATGTAGAAATAATGACAACAACAAAACTCATTACTAGCTACAAAGTAGTCACAACTAAGATGTACTATAGTATTTTACAACTAATTGTAAATATAATATTGACAACAAGACTGTTCGTCACCATAGTATCGTCACTACTCACTACTAAGGTGTTTTGTGACAACATAATATTTTGCTACAAATTAAAAATGAAAGTCATAATATGCCATTTTGTTGCTACAGTCATCACTACTAAGATTTCTTGTGAAGACATAATATTTGGCCACTAATTATAAATAAAGTAGTGACAAACATGATGGCTCGTTATTGTAGAATCGTCACTACTAAGATCTCTTGCGACGACATAATATTTTGCCACTAATTATAAATAATAAAGTAGTGACAAACATGATAGCTCGGCACTGTAGAATCATCACTAATAAGGTTTCTTGTGACGATATAATATTTTGCTACAAATTATAAATGAAGTAGTGACAATGTTATACTTTGTCACTATAAAATCGTCACTATTAAGATGTCCTACAATGACATAATATTTTGCTATTATCTGGAAATGAATCATTGACAATGTGATAGTTCGTAACTGTAGAATTATCACAACTAAGGCATCTTGTGACAACATAATATTTTGTCACTAATTATAGATGAAACAGTTAAGTTAGGAAAAAACATGTTGTCACCATAAATTAGGTGAATAGTGACAAAACAAGCTTTCATTACCAACTTCTGTCACTAAAATGCTGATCCCTTGTAGCGATAAAAGAAATGAAATAAGGAAAACTACTCACAAGATTCCCATTCTCATTTGAATTATAAAACTTTTCTCAGGTTCTGGACCCTGGGGCTCAATCATGATCATCTATCCTGTTATGGAAACCAAACAACTTCAAAAAGGCAACTCTTATCACTTAGAATGCCAAAAAGTGGTACCCCAAGCAAAGTTTGGCTGTTACTGGGAACTCCGCACAAAGTGATCTCAGATAACACCAGAATTTCAGCATGAAAGGCCATCTGATAATTTGCGCGCATAACTAAAAATCACAGTTTCCATCCGATTTCATGAATTTTGATCATTTTTTTTTGTAACTGCATAAATGATTGCCTACTTTTCCCCAGTACCGTGTTCCTTATGTTGACAACTTCACCACAATCTGTTATGTAGGGAATACTTGTTTTTGCTTCTGTTATGGCAACGCTTGGCCTTCAGATTATCCTAGAGTCCACACGCTCATTGGTATCTGATGTAAGTCCTCTTCTCAGTTCTCATGCATCCTATCTCTGTACTTCAGCTCTACAATTAGTTGATTGTTAAGTGTAGGTCGTTTTCTCACTGTACTTTTCAGTACAAACTTTTTAAGATATATTATCAGAACGTCTTGTGTCACTTGTGAGTGATTTTGAAAAAGCTGTCCATTTCATGTCGTTTACTGGGAAAGATTGTCTTAAAAGATGGGACAATCTGTCTGTTTGAAAATTTGTAGCCTTTTTCTCCCTGCCTGTTTGACACATTTCTGATGGTACCGGCATTGGAATTAGCTATTTATTGTTTATAGCTTTGTAAGGAAGCCAATGAACTGTGTCACATTAGAAGAGCTAATTGCACGATCAACACAAGTTAATGCATGCATCATTTAATGTATGAACACTGGATATTGGTGTTGCAATGGTTGTTTTGAATCTTTTCGGTTGCTAGTACCACCAATATTGATTATCTTGTGCTCCAGGGTGATGGATTACACTTGACAAAAGAGCAGGAAAAGTGGGTTGTGGATATAATGCTCTCAGTGACATTGGTGAAGCTTCTGCTGGTTATATATTGCCGTTCATTCACCAATGAAATTGTGAAGGCCTATGCACAAGATCACTTTTTTGATGTCATCACCAACGTTATTGGGCTTGTGGCCGCACTTCTTGCTAATTATGTGGAAGGCTGGATCGACCCAGTTGGTGCTATCATTGTAAGTACAAAAATATTATCTCTGGTTACTTGTGTACAAGAACTATAAAGCATGCTATAGCATTTGAGTATGTTTATCGATTTAGTTGCACAAGACATCTTTTTTGGTTTTAGAAGTATATGCAATGGAGTTGGATGATGCCCTGGTTCTGCATTTACCTGCATTGTAAAATAAGTGTAACATAACACAAATTTTTTAAAGGTATTTTTTCTCTTCTGCTTTGCAGCTAGCGATCTATACAATCAGGACATGGTCGATGACGGTGCTAGAAAATGTCCACTCCCTGGTCGGCCAATCAGCTCCACCAGAATTTCTTCAGAAGCTTACATACCTATGCTGGAACCATCACAAGGCTGTCAGGCACATTGATACAGTGCGGGCATACACATTTGGTTCTCATTACTTTGTTGAGGTGGATATTGTTCTGCCATGTGACATGCCCTTGCGAGAGGCACATGATATCGGCGAGGCCCTGCAGGAGAAACTGGAGCGCCTGCCTGAAATCGAGCGTGCCTTTGTCCACCTTGACTATGAGTTCACCCACCAGCCTGAGCATGCTCGATCCCATGATACATAGCAGCCTGAACTCCAGTGCTGTTTGCGGAACTTCAGAGAGCCTGAGCTGGAACAATTGAAGCCAGAACAGTTTTAGAAATGGGTAATTTGCTCAGTAACGCTACAAAGATCCCACGAGTTGGAAAATAACATCGGTGTGTCATTGACAGGTGGGCCTCATCCGCATATTTGATGTTATTTTCCAATTTGTACATCTTTGCAATGTACTGAGCAAATTTTCCCTTCAGAAATCCGGATTTCAAACCTGTTGGCTTTCGCAGATTGTGTGGGACGGGGTGTGATTCAGTTGTGTGTTTTTTTATTGCCTGCTGTGCCTTGGTGGCTGGAAGTTGTTCTGCCGGTGGGTACTGGACAGTCGGGGCAATGTACGTTTATGAATCTTATGCTTAAGTTATTACAGCCTCTTCATTATGTGCAGTAACTTTAGCCTTATGTGCGCTGCTTGATGATGTCTGACCTTTCAAGTTCCAAGCCTTGAGAAAGTTGTACAGCTTAAATCAGGTCATTCTCTGCTTCCTGGATGCGTTACATATGCAGGTTTTGGCATGCATTACCTGGTGCTTGGCGAAGCAGTCTAAATCACCATTCTCAGAGGCGTTCTTTTTCCAGAAGCTCACTATATACATCGACCGGAAAAATGAAAAGGTCTAGTCCCGTTTGGAATTTGACGACAAAAAATTTTGGACTGCTCACACTGACACTGTAGTAATTTTATTTTTCAAATTTGGTTCTGGACGTCCATTTTTACAAAAATAACTATGTCAATGAGCTTAGCAAGCACAGCAGGTGGTAGATGTCGTCTGTCGCGCCACCATAACTTGGCAAGACACAGTCGGCTTGGCAAGTGAGGCGAGCTCGGTAGCTAGAGCGAGCAAGCGGCATGTAGCGGGGGGCCATAGCCTGTCGAGGTCCTCAGCTTCGGTAGCAGCCTGTCGAGCTAGGCAGGCTTGATAGCGCCTTGTTTAGCTCTGGCAGCTCGACAGGTGGCCTGGTGCGTGAGGGGCGGGGGCGCTCGGTTGGTTGGCTGGTGCGGTAGTAGGGGGAATCTCACGTGGCTAACCGCGGTAATGCGACGCATGATTTCCGTCACATTCGGCTAGGGATTCTACGGCCCTCTGCGCCCACGTGCACCTGCGTGGAAACGTCGGTCATGAATGTCTTCTACGTGCATAAAATGGATGGCCTCGTGGTCTGCCCTCTCATTCGAAGCAACGTAACTCGATTTCTTTTTTGCCGAGCGAGAGAGCAGGGAGGGATAAGAAAGAAATAGAGATTAAAAGACGAGTTTGTAATAGTTTTCTGAGGTGGATTAGCTATAATTTAGAAGCTTTCGTAGTTGGACGGATTGTAGAGTGGGTGAAGACCTTCAAGAAAAGATATGCTTCATTCGCAGGCAAGCAATATACTTAATATGTTATTAGCATAACGATGGTTTGGCAGTGTGGAATACGCTTGGTAATCATGTTTAGTTGACATATGTATTTTTATAATGAGTTATGTTTAGGACATACTAGTGGGGAGAATGATTATTTTTGTAAATAGCTAAAAAATAACTGCTATTATTTTTAGTGTTCCCGGTGCGTTCGCAATTCAGGAAATATGTATGTAAGTCTGCACATATATATTTATTGCTCTTGTACAATTGCAAAAATAGTAGAAAATGATTCTAGGATTGCAGAAGTGCGTATTGTTAGTTGTAGTATCTGTGTGTACATATGTATGCATATATGTGTGTACCTGTATGCATGCATATAAGCACACGACCATAGGAATAATGATTATTTGTTTGCAAATAGTTGAAGAAATAAGCACTGTTATTTTTAGTGTTCTCGGTGCATTTGCAATTTAGGAAATATGTATATAAGTTTGCATGTATATATTTATAGCTTTTGTGTGACTAAACAAATTGTAGAAAATGATGCCAGGATTGCAGAAGTGTGCACTGTTAGTTGTAGTATTTGTGTGTACACATGTATGTATTAATGTATATACGTGTGTACCTGTATACATGCATATAAGCATATGGCCGTAGGCATTAATGCTTTTGTGTAAATAGCTAAATGTGTTGTTATTTTTAGTGTTGCCGGTATGTTCGTAATTTAGGAAATATATATGTGTCTACACATATATATTTATTGCTCTTGTGTGACTAAAACTATTGTAGAAAATGATGCCAGGATTGCAGAAGTGCGCACTATTATTTGTAATATCTATGTGTACATATGTATGCATATACGTGTGTACCTGTATGCATGCATATAAGCACATAACCGTAGGCATAGTTGGTAGCTCAGCTATGCATGGGTGCATAATTATTCCAGGTTATGCTAGGTTGTATTTAGCATCATCGGACATCGACACATTCTTTTCTGTATTACAGGAAATGGCTGCTGGTGATGGTTATAAGCATGGTCATCTTGGGATGGGCAACATCACTGTCGGGCGTGGTCGAGCTGTGATGGATCGTCCTCCTTTGTTCCCTGGGGAGCTTTGGGAGGACTGGCCTCTTGACGATCAGTATGTTCCAGTTCTGCGGCGAGTTAAGTTGCCGCCTATAGCGATGATGATGCACACTGGGCGCTCATTCGTGTTGGAATCACCGTTTCTGTCAGCACTTGTTGACCAGTGGAGGCTGGAGGCCCACACATTTCACTTTCGGTGAGGGAGATGACCATCACCCTGTAGGATATTGCTTATCTTACTGGCCTACCACTACGGGGTCATCTTATGGTCCCACCCCTAGATTAGTCGATTGGAAGGCACATCTATCGTACCGGTTGGTCATTCTATTCCGGACAAGATCCATGGAGTGTCATATTCCTAGATGTGATGATATAGGCAATGCCCAGTAGACACAGTTGCGACGGTCCCACCTAATTGCTTATTTGCTCTTCATATTTGAGGGGGTCCTGTTTCCTACGACTTAGGGAGATTGGGTGTGACGCCAAGCCTGATGAGGTCCCACTGTATAGCTGGGGCTCGGCTGTACTGTGCTATTTTGTGCACATTATTAGGCCTAGGTATATATAGGTGGAACCAACAGGCTTTTATATAATTTTTTGAAAATGTTTGGTATTTGAAATTTCTAACTCATGTTTACGCTATAAAAGTTTCATAAAATTGATTGGAATTTACTATAGATCATTTAGGGTTTAGAGACGCTAATTTGTGCAAATTTTAGACCTAGACACAAAGGTGGGACCAACAGATTTTTATAGGAAACTTTTGAAAAAGTTCGGTATTTAAAATTTATAACTCGTGTTTATACCATAAAAGTTTCACTAATTTTTTTAAAATTTACTACATATGATTTCGGATATGGAGACGCTACTTTGTGCTAATTATTACGCCTGGGCACATAGGTGGAACCAACAGACTTTTATAGAATTTTTTTTGAAATATTTGTATTTGGAATTTCTAACTCACGTTCACACTATAAAAGTTTAACAAAATTGTCTAAAATTTACTATAAATGATTTAGGGCTTTATCCTACTTTGTAGAAATTATTAGGCCTGGATGTCCAAATAGTCCCTATGAGTTGAGCCAACCAACATGTGAGCCATATTGCAAGACTACGGGTTGAACCCGTTCTCAACCTTAAATTTTAGAACCCTTTCCAATCCTACCCAACTCTTTTTATGAGGTAACTCAACCCAACCCATTTATTTTTTCAACCCATTTCCACCCAACCAAAGCCAACCCAATTAAACACCTAACCCATTAACACCTCTAATTGTCACGTCCAGTTAACTCGATCGAGCAATAGATCCAAAGCAAATCCACCGTATTTGTTGTTCCATATATGTATCGCTCTCCTCTCCCTCGCACACGAGGCCTCGCTCGTCTCATTGTCACGGCTGATGAGTCATGAGATCGAGCGCGACCTGTGTAAACCCTCATGCTGTCCACGTTGCCATTAGTGCCGCGTGCACTGTAGCTCGAGCGAGAGCAGTGGTGCGCGTCACCCTCAAAAGAATCCTTGTACGGGCTGGCGATCGCTCGTTCGTTCCCCTGGCTACCAACCAAATGGTACAACCGTAGCCGTCCAGCTCAGCTCTCGCGAAACCCTACAAAATTCGATCACCCGTCTCGTGAAACGGCCTCCGGAACAAGACAACCAGGACAGGCAGCATCTGTCTTCCTAGGTACGTAGCTTCCCAATTAGTTGAGCCACGCCGATCGGACACACGTCATCGCTGGCGCCTACACACTCACCGCCACGTGTCGTAAAATAGTTAGCCATCGATCATATATACAGGTTACAATCTACAGCACCTGTAGATCCGGCCGTACGTTACGTAGGTCCTCTTGAATATTCCACGCATTTATGTATATATATATATACATATACATGCATACACTAAACATGCCTGCAGATTGCCTGTCCTTCTAATAACTCCCTATTACGAGGGGAGGAAACCCCGCGCAGGCACTCGGCCACGTCGCCCGCGTGGGCGCCCCGGCCGCCGCGTGTCATCGCGATTTCAGTACGGTCTGAGGACCATTTTTGCGAAAAAGTTCATGTACTTTTCCGAAATTACGTACAGGTCCTTATTTCTCGCAAAAAGGTCCCTGGAAATTTTTTTTAGCCCTTTCATTTTGCAGGATGGCCCCCCGCGTTTTCGGAAATTACGCACAGGTCCCCGTTTTTTTACGTACAGGTCCTCGATTTTTTCGAAAAAGCCCTCCACCTTTTTCGAAAATACGTTTTTGCCCCCCGGTTTTTTTTAAAAAACTCCTCACGAATTATCGCCTCTTCTATTTTAGTGCGTACGGTGGCTGGCGCGGCGTAGCGCCGCGCCTATGAAACTAGTAGCAAGTACTTACGACATGCATGGTGTGGTAGCTAGGTAAGCGGCTAGCTACGCTTAATTTATTGCATATGGTCTCTTATGAGGTGTAATTCCCCTCAACGGATCGGACGGAGCCAGTGGAAGAGCTGATGTGTGAGGTCATGAGCTATACCCGCGCGCGGTTAGCTAGCCCTCGTCGTCGTCGGAGCTCTTGGAGGCAGCCGCATCGGAGAGCATCTTCTGGACCCGCTGCATCGTCTCCGCGTCGATGTTCCGCTCCTCGCGGTCGTTCTTGTGCTTCTCGAAGAACTCCTTGTTCTCCTTCTCCAGCTCCTTCCACACTGCAGGCGACGATAGATATATGTTCTAATCTCACACATATTCACATGAAATGACATAATAACTAGGCTGTCTTGTAATTAATTAAGCGATATGTCTCCTCAGGTTATCTCTAAGGACTTTAATTCACCTAGAAACAACATTAGAGATAACATTTATATAATTCACAAAATTCAGGTTATGTCTCTTCAGGTTTTCTCTTTTTTTGATTCACAAAAAACTAACAGTCGCTAAATACTTTTGTAGTCACAATACACATAAAAAAGCCATAAGCCAGGGCTTATAAGCCCTTTGGATCAGGCGCACATTTATATGATTGAATCTGCATGGAATTGAGTTAATTTGGTCGCGAAGCTAGCTATCAGATCGAAGCACAGTAGCTAGGTACCAGTGGAAGTGATGACAGGGTTAACGTTGGCGTGCTTCTCCAGGGCCTCCATGCACTCTTCCTTGTTCAAATTGAGGCAAATGCACTTCTCTATCAGATGGTGAACCTGAAATGGAAGCACAAGCAGTTAAACCTATCATTCGATGCATACAATTCTGATGCGCGCGCGCGCGTACCCAACAGGAAACTATAATACTACGTACATACCATTCTGATGTACGAAGCTGAGGATGAGGAGTCTCCCATGGTGATCACTTACTAGCACTAGCTAGCAAGCTAATGAAATGGCTGTGAAGAACAGCTGCTGAGTAAGTAGCTAGTATAGGGGTGGGGAAGAAGGCCTGTCTCTGTATGTGCAACGAACGCCGGCGAGGAGGTAGAAATAGGGGAGGTGAGGGAGGGGGACGTGGAGGACGTCACGTGGGTGCGGCCTCCCCATTGGCGGAGAGGTGGCACTGGAGATTTTTCCGGGCCCACACCTCGCTCTCGGCGCTAGCCTGCTATTCTGTAGCTGGAGTGTGTGGGGGGGACGGGAGTAGCTTGGGCGGCTAGCTAGCTGGGCGGGTTTTCACCGGCTTTGGCGTCTCTCTGTACTCGTCTTTTACTCGACGTTGAGTGCGTATTTCTCTTAATTATATTCTATATCGTGAAATGTAAAAAAAAGAGCAAGATATAAAAATATATTCTTTTTATTAAAACTATGTGATTTCTATACTGTTAGATCATAACATATGATTCATATATTACACTATTATAGATGCAAGAGATAAATAGCATACAGTAGTGAGGCAGTAGAGGTGCCAATGTAAACGCCGGGTCGACGAGTAACTAATTGTAACACCCCCATTTCTGGGAGCATTATGAAACCCTCGCAACTGCCCAGGATTGTTCAGCTGCGAGGACATCCATCGAGTGTATAACATTGCCAACACAAGCTTAAGAACAAAAGTCGACTTTATTACATTATAAAGGCTTAAAACCAAGATTCACAGTAGGGCCAAAGGCCTAATTTACATCACAGCAAAAAGATACCACAGACATACTCGAGTGGAGGATGACCCTAATCCCAAGCTTCTTCTACTTCATAGAATTCCATCTCATCATCTTCACATGGCTCCTCAAGACTGGCAGTTTCTGTTTATGATTTTAGCAAGTATGAGTACAACTACCGTACTCAGCAAGTCACGCGGAGCTTAACCATAACTATATGCATGGCATATCAAGATAGAGGGAAACAGATTTATTACTTTGTGTGGATGCAGATTTAGTTGAGAATCAATTAAAGACATGAAAGTAACTTCATTAAAGTAAACAGGGGTTTTCAAGCGTGATTATTAGCCTTCAACATTACCAAACCATTCTCAAATCTACTTATGCTTTGTTACCGAATCACCCATCAAACATAGCTTTATTTACCTAAGCACGGTATTCGAATACCATCATTTTATGACTCTGCAGAGTTGCCCTGCTTTACCCACAAGATCTCTCAACTCCCGCGATAGAGTTAAGAAAACAAAGTTGTTCACTGCTCAATTCTTTATATAGTCTCTGCCCAGTAGGTCCTTGATCCCCATGAGCTCGGATGACCCCACGGATCTCCTCCGACTCATGGCGGTCCTACTGTTGTATGGTTAACCACCTCCCATACAACTCACCTCCGACTCCCCAACCGGTTGCAAAGGTTCAATCGAACTTGAGGTTACTAAACCAGTTTGACCAAGTCAACGCTTGTGGTTGGGCGGGTACTATGTTCTTTTACTCAGCATAAGGGTCTAGTCCTTATATTTTTCACTGAGGTTTTAACCATGCACAAACCCATATTCAGTGCCCGCGGCACTGCCACCAATCCTCAACCAAGCCTCCACCCTAGGGTAAGGTCTTCGGACTCACCTCTGTGATCCTCGCACACCCTAGTTCCAACTTTTCAAAATTCTAAATAAATAATAAAATTCTTAACAGTGAAAATATTTTGGTGTGTCCCTAAACTACCATGTTTATTTAACTATCATAATTATTTTTCTATGTCTTCCAAGGCAAATATGTCCATCAAATTAATCGGGGCTTTTTTAGGTGGTAGGGCATAACTAATGTCATGACATTCTAATATAAATTTTACCCAAAATATTGACTTGAAAAATAACATAATGAAATTACAAATTAAATAAATAAATAAGGCAATTACGGGTTCAACATGATCAAGCATGCGTAACTTGCCTTGCGGATCTATGATCTCGACTAACTCGTACTCTTCAGAAAATCAGGCTTGAACTTGATCTTCTTCTTCCAATTCTTGAGAACCTCCGGCGTCCGAGGCTAACACAAAAGCAAATAAAAAATAAATTAATTCCATACCCGAAGGTTTGGGCTAGGAATAAAGAAATAAAATAAAGAAAGAAAATCTGAAAAATCAAATAAATGAGATTTTGGGCTTATAGGAGGGTCAAATGGGGAAATGGGCCTGAGAAATGGGTTGGTGGGCTCAAAACGGTCAAAATGGGTACAAACTTATTTTTTTGGATTTTTCTGAATTTTTCTAGGGTTTACTATTCATCGGGCTCGCACTGTTCATTGGGTTCGAACCAGACGCAACGGGCGCGGGCGAGATGGCTCGGTCGAACCGCGTCCACCTGGCGCAGCTTACCGCCGACACGTGGGTTGGTTGGGTCGGGCGGCGTCGGCGCTGACCTCGGGCGGTCCGGCCCACCGAGACGCGGGCGGGTGGCGCGACCCACCGACTCGGTCGGTCTGGCAGGCGGCGATCAGGCGTGGCGGGCTGGCTCGGTCGGCGCATGCGGGCGGGCGGACAGGCGGGCGGAGCGGGTCCGGCCACCCGATCCGATCCGTGCGGTCGGACGGGGGTGGCGGCACTGTTTATCTTCTCCACTCGACTCGCGCGTGCAAAAGAAACAGAGGATGAGGGCGGTGGCTGCCGGCAGCGGTCGGGTGGGTTGCAACGGCTTTTGGGGACATGGACGGACTCTCGGTAGCACGGGGGTTCCATTTCAGGTGGTTAGGGGCCCGATAGAGGCGGCAATTGCCGGCGGCGAGCTTCTCTTGCCGGCGGCTAGCTTGAGCTTGCTAGGGCCTAAAGAAGCTTAATCGGGCAATTCGGCCGGCGCTAGAGCATCAGTGGGGGTAGGGGAGGCTAGTGGGGGTGGCGATTTGGGCCGGAGATGTCGGGATTGGGTCAGCCACGGCGAGCTGGTTTCGGCCGTTGGGTGATCTCGGTGCCGGGGAAATGGGTTGCTCGGGATGCTATGGTAGCGATCGGGGCTTGCTTCTAGGGTTATAGAGATGTTGTAGGCGAAAGTAATTGAGGAATGGAGGGGCGGATGACCGGCATTGAGCTAGGGATGAGATTTGGGGATTTTCGCAATTACCGGCAATGGAGTTGATGGCGGGGCTTTGGGGTGCTCAGTTGGCTTCGGGGATGTGTGGAGTTCACTGTGGCGGCTTCAATTGCTTAAATAAACGAGGTATGGCGGTGCGGCTTGGTTTGGCCGGAAAACGGATAGAGGCGGCGAAAATCGGGTGGCGGCATGCGCCCGCGTCTCGGGCGGCTAGGGTTGCTGGCGGAAGAGGATAGGGCCAGAGGAGCTCTATCCACCGGGAGAGGTGGCGAGGTCGGAAACCCGGAGAGGCGGTGGCGGCGGATGATTGACACGGCGGAAAAGAGAGGACACGGCGGCTTGGGCAGGAGTTGGCGTGGCCTGGGAAAGCTGTCCACCGAGCGGAGCTGGCAGCAAGGCGCAGGGGGGGCAGTCACGCAAGAAGCGTTGGCGGCGGCGAAAACTGTATGGCGGCGTGGTTTTCAGACAAAAACAGTGCTAGCACCTTCTCTCCCCCATTCTGGTGGTGCTGGCAAAAGATTGGAGTAGTATGGTGTTGAGATTGGTGGAGAATAGCTTGAGGAAACAAAAGATCAAAGCAAAAACGAAAATTCACCTCAAAAACCGATTTTGACAAAAATTGATTTCGTTTCACTAATGAAGGCGTTGGTGATAACACCTGAATTCATTGGGGGGGTCAGTTGGCTATGTAGACAGCGGAGAGGAGAAAAGTAAACTGAAAATGAGAGAAAATTGTTCCACTTTGCAAAAGATTAGCTGATGCAATGAAGAGAATAGTTGTAGCACCTCGCATACCAATATAGGATATTACTATGAAATGCCATCGCTAAAGTAAGAAGTAAATAATAAAAGTAACAATAGATATCACAAGGAAATTAAAACTTTAAGAGTACTTTATTAGAGAACCAGTGGAAACTGAAATAAATGTTTGAAACATGGAACCGGTCAACTTCTAATCAAATAAAAAACAAATAAGATAACATAAATAGTGGCAAACCATAGTGCTGAAAACTCGAGTGCTCCCACCTATGCATGTTGCTATCATTCCACTGGACTTTTACCTGAGAACAAAAAGAGCAAGCGTGAGATTTGAAAATCTCAGCAAATACCCAACAACAGTCGCAAGTAAGGTGTGTAAAGGACAAATAATGCAAGCAAGTAATTGACACATGTTAAATGTAACAAAACTGGATTACCGAAAGCATTGATATAGATCGTTGATAGAGGTAACATGAACAGTGGAAATAAGGATAATTGTTATTTAGCAAGTTATGACAACGACACCGACGATTACTTCCCACATACTTGATTATCCGAGAATAGTTAGGCACGCCACTGTCCTCGACTGTATAACCACAGACGAGCGCAATATCCTGAGTAACGAGGGTGTACAGCACCCTGTACATTACTAGGTGGGTGGAAACCTCCCCTATATGTGGGTAACCCTAGGCCAGGTAACTATTATGTTATTATCAGATTATATGGAATGAATTTAAGAAAACTAAGCAAATGTGAAGATAAGGTTATGAGAAAAGGTAGGATTTGCTAAGGTTAGAAATAGAAGAGCCTAATTCCCGATATGGGCAATGAGGAATGATAATATGGTGATGGAGATCTAGATATTAATCTAAAAAGAGTATTATAACATAGATCATACAAGGTTGTCACCCATCCAAATTTTATTACGCGATAAGTGATTATTAGTCAGATTAACATGTATTATACATAATTCCGTCATGGCTCACATCAACATCACACAAATAATGGTTCATGATATCAGGAAACTAAAGCATAGTAGCCCTACTGTTAACAGAGTGCTAGTGGTTTAAACCTAAATTAAACATGTTCATATGCTACCCCATTAATGATTAAATCATTAATTCTAACTCACTGATTCAAAGTATGAATTCTAGAGCATTATTAACTGGGCATTCTAATAAACCTAAAGCATGTAAAACCGGATAACCTAGATCATCATGGTATAAATACTATATTAATAGTCTATGACCAGGCAAGCATTAAAATATGACAATTGTACTCAGTGGCAGTGGTGACAATTAATCTTGGAACATGTGTATGCGGAATGGAGAAGTTAACGGCCGCAATGTACTTGCCTTGAGCACGTTCGGTAGACTCGCTGCACGAAGGATCTGGAATGCGCAATTGCCTGAACGCTCCTTCAACCGCTGCGTGTGAACCTACACGATGGAGCGGAAGTGAATCAGGTACAACCCAGTTGGAACTGACGAGAGACGACACGAGAAACGCTTGATTGAAAAGAAACAAGTTCGCTAGCTCCTTTGCCGTGCGAATTGCTGTTCGGCTGAGCGAACCACGTTCCACAGCGCATGCTGACGGAAACCCACGCGAATCGTGATTTGGCCGTGACCCAATCGGCCGAACCACCTCGGCACCGTGCGTCGGCCGCACCGCCGCCTGCGCCGTCCCAGCCGCATAGCTCAGCCCACGTCGCTTGGCCTCGCTCGGCCTGCGCCGCCGCCTACTGACCTCGTCGGCCCACGCCGCCACCTTCTGGCCTCATCGGCCTATGCCGCCGCCACCGTCTTAGCGCGCCCTGGCTTGCACGCCGGCTGGCCAAACGCCCAAGAGAGAGAGAGAGATCGGAATAGGAGAGAGACCTAATTGGGGAGAAAAAGGAGGTCTTCATACGAAAAAAAATCTGGCCCACTTTATTAGCCCTTAAGTCCAGATTATAAAAGCTAAATAGGATTTGTGGATTTACATTTTTCATAACCCTTTCGATTGTAGGGTGCTACAATAGTGGAAATTCCTAGTGCTGATTTAACATGTGTGACATGACAACTAAGTACGAGTAGCTCATTGGAGAGTTGACTTGTGCTTCTGGCTTATTTTGCACTATTCATAAATTTTGTTTTTTTCTATATTTTTTGTTTTTTTGAGCTTTTTTGCTGGTTATTTTTTTCTCGTATCTATTTGCATTATACATGATGGGCTAACATATTTTTTCTATTTTTAAAATTTTTAAAATTTAATTATACCAAGTAAGCCTCCGTTAGCTACAGTGTTTTTTCAACCAGCTACAGTAGTTTTCAGCCATAAGCCACCCAAAAAAAGCTGCCCTCTTAGGCCCTGCTCAATATAGCTTAAGCTTATTGGCTTAAGCTTATTTTTGCACTATTCATAATTTCATCTTTTTCTGAATTTTTGGCTTAAGCTGCCCTCGTCATATTTTTTAATTTTTTTAAATTTAATTATGTCAAATAAGCCTCTCTCAGCTACTGTTTTTTTCAGCCAGCTACAGTGTTTTCAGCCATAAGCTTTCAGCTTTCAGCCGAACCGATCACCACCTTAGATTATTTGAGGGACCAAATTAGCCATTAATTAACCCCAAATGTTACAAAATCATCGATCCATTCTACTCGACCAAGTGTCTTGATTATTCTTGGCAAACGACAATAGTGAGATAACAAGTCATATAATTAGCACTTCTTCTTAAAGGATGTTTTAGAGTCTAGGCTATACATTCGCTAATACGGAAGCAAACTACTCCTAATAAAACCACTTGACACAACACTCTCCACAACAATACCACATATGCCCAAGCCGCAGAAGAACCGACCTGCTTCCTGCATTAGATAACATGGCCCACGGCGCAGTGACCAAATATCAATTCCCATATGATCGCGAGGTGGCCCATGTAACCAAAATTTAGCCAACCGCTGTCCGAAAGCAGATCCGGGATCATAGAGGAGCCAGGATGCCAGCGGGACCTACAGGTCATTTCAGTAGCTGAGGTGTCCTGCAGAAAACCTAGATATTACGACCGAGCGAGCACGACCGTCGCAGGATACATAAAAAAAAGCATCGGACCACTGCCATGCATGTCCCAAATTAAGCTGTAAATGCACCGAGGTTGACCATAAAGTGTTCCGGGATAACATTCAGAAAGGAACTTGTGGAGGACTATGTATAAACCCCTTCGATTGTTCACCGGCTTAATACATGCTTAATACATGGTTGATGGTTCCTCCTCGAATTCTAGTGACGTAGCACAACTGTGTTTTTGAAGGGCCAAATACATGATTATTATCTGTCTCTATGGGTAAATTTCTATATATTTTGCGTTGCCTTAAGGGGCTTTTCTATTAACTAGTGGACTGGTCCGCGCAACTGCACAGTGTAGAATGGTATGTTACAACATATAATTTTTCTTTGCAAATTACAATCGTTAAAATTCTTATTATGTAAACAATATATATTTGGGATATTTGATTTCATATTTAATTTGTGTAATTTGTTTTGAGATAGGACTATCTAGCAAAACACACACTCAGCTTTTGAATTATAGGTAGTGCTCGTTATCTCTCTCTCTCTCTCAAATCAATATATCTCTACTCTAAGCCAACTATCAAATCTAAGCCTTTAAAATTATGGTTCACCAAATTAAAGCCTACATGTTTTTCCTTTTCTGTTTTATTTTAGGATTTCAAGCATATTTCTCTTGTTTCTTAGAGGCCTCTAATTTATAGGTAGTGCCACGTACTTATCTCTCTTTTCTAAATTAATACATCTCAAAGCCAATTATCAAATATAAACTTTCAAAATTAGGGTGCATCAAATTAAGGGCTAGATTTTTTTTGTGAGAATTTGGCGCACCCTAATTTTTAAAAGCTTCTAAAATAATATTTCTCTCTTTTCCAGCAACTCTATATCACCTGTCACCATCTTTTATTATGTAATAATAGATTCTTACACATGTTTTTAAATCTGTCAAGTAAGTCGGAGGTGGAGGATGCGGGGGGAGAGAAGAGGAGCATGGCCCACACGTCGGTCCGATCTTTTCTACGAGGAGCGAAAGAAATACCTATATGCAGATCTGGACGGCTGATCTTTGATCGGATGACTGAGAAGAGAGAAGGGAGAATGGACCAACGACCACCAACTCATATTTTTATAATAGTAAAGATAATATATTCTTACACATGTTTGGTTACAGAAGAACCAAAATGAGGTAACTGTTCAATAGCACAGCAGTGTGGCGCTTTAGCTCTCTAGCTAGTGAATAGGGTTTGATTCCTATCAACCATAGGTTAGATAGGTTATTTACGTGATTCTTAATATAGTCAATTGTCTTCACTCTAAAAAAAAGCTGAAATAATTAAGGGAAAACATTCGGCCTAATTAACGCGCCTCCTAGGCTCCAGCAAAATGGAAAAAATTAGGCCATGAGAATGCATGGTTAGAACTTATCCTGGATTAGTGTTGGAAAGCAATAATCCTCTCCTTATACCAGGGGGAATGCCCCGCCCGTCGCTCGGCCACGTCCCCTCAGCCTTGGCGTGCGTGGCGGGGAATCTTCGACTGCCGGGAGTCATTTTCCTCCGGTTTTTCTGAAATTACGTATAGGTCTCTGGTTCTCGCAAAAAGGTCCCTGGAATTTTTTTTTACTGGAATTTTTTTGGGTCCTCTATTTTGCGAGATAGCCCCGCGGTTTGGAATTGCGCACGGTCCCGTTTTTACGTCTGAGTCCTCGATTTTTAAAAACCCTTTGCTTTTTTGAAAATTCGTTTTTGCTCCCCGGTTTTTTCTAACGGGTCCTCTTTTTTCGAATGTCCCCTTTGCCTTCTCTGAAATTACGTTTTTGCCCCCATTTTTCTTAAAAACTCATAACGAATTACCGTCTCTTTTATTTTTTTACGTGCGGTGGCTGGCGCGGCGTGGCGCCGCGCCCATGCTTCTAGTGTAAACAAGGTTTCATCGCATCTGAAGTAGCTCTCGCGCCCACGTGACGTGGCATAAATTGATTGGCCTTCTAAATTGCGTTGGGGGAGGGCAAATAATTGACCCGCGACAACAATGTACGTACTGCTGCTAGAAATTAGCGGCACCTATAATTGTCTAATTCCACAGATTCGATTCACACCATGGCCGGGATTAATTACGTACCATGAGCTCCTCGATCTTTCTGGTAAAACCTCGTGTTTGTTTCCAATTCAACACTCGAAACCTAATACCCAGAAAAAAAAACCCCCTGAAATTATGTAACTGAACGCTGGATATATTGAAACATATATGCATGATCTCCGTCGAACTCCACCATGTAGATTTACAACACTAATCCGGGTAATTTAGACCTAACCGGAGCAAGGTCAATTTGCGAAGAAATGAAATGAGATAGGAAGAATAAGGCCCATTTTTTGGTGTTGTGCCAGCTACCCGATGTGATGTGGCCAAAGTTGCTGTGAGAAAATAGTTGTGAATCTAATGTTATGCTTGGCAAATTAGATTAAAGCTTAAAAATGTTTGTTCTATTACTGGGAACGCAACAATCTCTATTTGCAACGCAGTTCAGGACAAAGCAGGCGGCCAATTAAAAAGAAAAAATATTCAAAGAATAGTTTTACCAAACCAGATTATCATAGATTCATAATCCACTAGAACAAAACTATCTATATTTCAGGGAGAAAAGAAACTTGCGGCACTGGCATCATGCAATATTTTTGCCCCCAAAATCATCTACTGATCTAGAACATTGGATATGATTGAAGCATGATCTCGAAACACCACCAACTAGATTTATCATATACTGAATCCAGATGATTCAGACCTAACCAGAAGGAGCTCAACATTTTCTTTTCTGAAGAAAATGTAATGATACAGGGAAGAATAAAAACAAAGCCATCCACATCTCTGGGAGAAAAGAAACTTCAGTGTTACCATCGTGCAGTATTCAAGACACAGTTGCAGATGGCCCAGGAGCACACGAGCCATATAAACTAATCACGATCCCAAGAAGTAAATAAAAAAGGCATAATGCTAGGTAAAGAAGCGAATGGATTGATCACCTACTTCACAGCTTCACTGAGCTGTGCTGAGTCGTGATGCCATCGTCTATCTGATCCTATCTAACGTGCATATCCATCGGCCATCGCAAGAGGATGGTGCGCCGCGATCAGATGCATTGTGGATCACAAGTTGCCGATCTATGATGTGTGCTCGTTGATGACAATCAGAAGAGCGTGAATAACTTTAATTCTTAGTGGAAGCATTTTTCTCAAATCTACTGTTTTTCTGATTGTCCAATCTGCCAAAAACAAAACCAAAATGCAGGAGAAAAATATTTTTTCCGGGGAATTGTGCAGAATACTGTAACAAATTAAAAAAATAGAGACTATTGCTTTCAATTTGCTGCTCTGTTGGAAATTTTTCTTCGCATGTGCTGGCAACGATCGCCATCGTCCTCCTTCCATTGCTTTCAAAGGCTTTTGTCAAAAGTACTTTACTTTAAAAATAATTAAAATATTACTAAATAAATAGTATTTTGAATTTATATAAAAATACTATTTCAAATTAATTATTTTAAAGTATTTGACTTTTATCTGGATTTTCTGTGTTTTTCTGGATTTTAAAAATCAATTTTAAAGCTAAAAAGAATTTTTGTAAACATTAAAATACCAAATTTAAGTTGAAAATATTTTTCCTAAGTCTAGAACATCTTCAGAAATTTCTGTGAATTTGTCTGAAATTTTTAGACTTTATTTGATATTTTCTAAGTATTTTTAAACCTTTCCAATGTTTCTGAAAATCAAAAACAAATTATAATCCCAAAATCCCCTTGGGTTGACATGTGTCTGGCCCAGATCAAATCCACCCCGTCCCTTGATCTAATCCCGGTGGCCCGATCCCACATACCCCTTCATTCTTTCTCCGACGGCCTGGATCAAATCCATCTTCTCCGATTTAAACTCGCCTGTCCATTGCCACTTACCCCTTCGCCTCTCGGCCAACGACCTCGATTTCTCCTCATGCCACGTGGCATGCATCCAGCCGCTCGCTCTTTCTCCTCTCTCTTCTCTCTCGCCGACAGCCCGGTCCTGCCTGTCAGCTCATATTCCTCCTCCCCTTCTTCCTCCTCCGGTCGACGCCATAGCTGCGCGCCCGAGCTCTTCAATGCATCCGTTTCTCCTCCTTTAAGTCCCGAGCAACTACGCCTTTTGAATGCCTTTTCACTCCACACTCATTTAAGCGAAAAAGATGTCTATGATGTGGTTAAGAATTTAGATGTTGCCCTCCGAAAGAGACATAAATCGAGGATCCATGAGAAGAACGTCTAGAAGAAGAGATCAATATTTTGGGACTTACCTTATTGGGAGCACCTAGAAGTTTGTCATTGTATTGACGAAGAATGTATATGACAGCTTGATTGGTCTCTTACTGAATATTTATAATAAACAAAGGATAATGTCAATGCATGGTTTAACTTAGTTGATATGGACATCAGGCCCGAGTTAATACCGACAAAGACCGATAAAGGATCCTATATAACACTTCGTAGTAATGCCCCTTGAACTAATAAATTCTATTTTTATAGTGCCACCAGCAGCTACCGGGCAACACATGTGGATTCTATGTTTGCCATAACATGAAACTACTCCTCAGTTCCATAAAGACCAATGATCCTTATGTTTGTCAATCTTGCAATAATTATTTCATACATATAAATTTATATGTATGTGCGACATTGATTTTCCTACCAACAAGTTGCGACCATCAATACAACTGCATTGCAACAGGCCAACCTCCAACAAATTCGAGGACAGTGTGTCTAGGGTTATAAATAAATATGGAGAGTTTCACAATGTAAAGTGAATTTAATTGTGATAAGATTGAACTTAATTGTACACGTGTGTATTTGTTCATGGATGTTTAATTTATTTCTTTTGAGTTAATTGATTTGTGAAATGAATATTCTTATTTCTGAAACGAATGTGAATTGGATGTGTATATACTTGTTGTGTTTCTACTTATTTCAGAGGGCATGACTAGCATTTCTCTAAGCTAGCCAACAAATAGAAATAGATTTAAAAATACAAAAGAATATCATAGATGGTTATTAACTCATAAACGTCATCACCGACGATTTTCGAACCGTCTGTAATACGTATTATCACAGATAGTTTATTAACTCATAACCGTCTGTGATAGTTGATTATCTCATGAATCATAGATGGTTTCAACTACAAACCACATGTGATAGTCAACTATCACAGACGGTTATGAGTTAATAATCTTCTATGATACTACGTATCACAGACGGTTCGAAAATAGTCGGTAATGACCTCATGTCATTACTGACCCATAAACTTAGACGGCTCATGAAACCGTCTGTGGTAATATTTTTGAACCGTCTGTATGACCTTTTTGCAGTAGTTATCATATGCCTCAAATAACATTAATAAATAATATTGTCAACTATTCATCATTACAAATATTCTAAACCTAGCCACATGGTCTAATAGACACAGCAAAGCGGCTTGATCGGAGGGATCGACGTACGACTTCAGATGTCAAAAAACTTGTGAACAGATGGAGTCCCAACAGCTAGATTTTGCTAGCCTACCTAGCAGTGACGTCCCACCATATCAGAGACAAGGTGTTGGCCTCACTCCAATTGGCTTACGGCTTAAGTTTTGGCTGTGGTTTTTTTGGTTTATAGCTGAAATTACATTGTAGCGGTTGTTAGTTTTTCTGAGAAAAATGAAGAAAAAATAAAAAAATCGTTATATCGTCACAGTCAATGCAAAGAAAAAACTGTTATATTGTCACGAACAATACAAAGAAATAAGGAAAAAAGAAAATACCAAAAGTCAAAAAACTTCTAAAAATAAAAATAAACCGAAATTAGATGCTGATGTGTTCCATTAACTTCTAATTTAAATAAACTAAATGCCAAAATAAGTCAAAAGCTAGTCGTTTAGCGGATCGTTATCCGGTAGTCCTGTACTAGCTAGAGCTGCATGCATGGTGCAATGCACCTGGTTTGGCAGCTTAAGAAAACTCATCACCCATTAACCCAACACAATTTCGGGTTTTACACTTACACAAGCACGCTTCTCAAAGCACAAACACCCATTAATCCATTAGTGAATCAACACTTGATCCACTTCACATTTTCAGTACAACCAAGGCCTAAACCACTTAGGCCACACCATAGTTTTGCGCACCACCACTTTTCTAGTATTGAGCAATTTACCAAAATGACCATCTACCGCCTTCCACGAAGTTTCCCGGTTTTGTTTGCCACGAAGCATCGCCCCATGCTTCACCATCTGCCATGTGGCCCCAATTACTTGCCGTCAAGCCTCTCACGTGTCCAGATCCCACCAAACCGTCCTCGCTAGCAAACAACCTAAGTCAATTGGTGCACCACATGCTTCTCCTCGCGTATGACAGCACCCGGCTTCCTTGACCGCACAGGACCTCGACTCCTCTGTGAGCTGTTGAACCGCTACCATGCACTTGACTCTTCATCAGTAAACCAATGCATGAATACACGCCATGACTCACATATGCATGGACTCGCTCATGATTAACACTTGCACGGACTCGCGCTATGACTAACACCTAAAACACAGAACCAACAGACCAACTCAGCTAGGCCGGTCTGACCATGGCACACACACCAGTCAGACTGCCCACAAGGCAACCGATCAAACCGCCTCCTTAGATTGGTCTGACCGCACCGTCCCAGCAGTCGGACTACCTGGCTAGGCCGGTCAGACCGGGAATTCTAGAAAAGCACATGCTAAAATTCAACTTCACAGAAATCAGACTCAAGCAATGAAATCAATACACGAATAATGTCAAATACTCATCACTGACATGGGGTTACCATCACATGGTCCTTCAATCTCTTCCTTGATGAGTAATTTAACAAACATTCTGAAGGCATGAATTTGAGTTTGAATTTTTGAAAATTTAAAGCACATTGGATGCAAGAGACACTAGTGGTCCATATTTAAGAGAACGCAATAACATGACCACACTGGCAAGATGTGGAATGGGCCTAAGACCGGAAAAGGCAAGTTTTTAATAAATGCTCCATCCACACCTAAAATGCCTCACATAGCACAATCTTGCTCATGGTCCAAATAAAAGAATAATTGTTCATCATGACCATTGTTATAGCAAGATAAAGCACAAAAAGAGCAAGTAAGAACAAAAGCAACAACACTTGAGAACAAAAGATCAACAATGACAAAAAAATACATTTTTCTTACATAAAAGGTCAAATTGCTCTAATGCAGCCTCACAAGGCTCATTCTCCTGCTTTTTCACATTTTTAATTTCATTCTCATTAAATTCACCCTATTTAGACTAATACCAAAATTTTCCTAGAACATTCTTCCCCTTTCTACAAAATAGTCATCAAGGGCAAGGAGCTATGCAAGCTCACTACCAATGCAAGCTCACTACCATGCCCCCTCAAATGATGCATGAAAACATTGTAACAAGAAAGCAAGAAAGAGCACATACGCATGAATAAAAATGCACAACCTAAAAGAGATTCGAAAATTATCCAAAGTGAGGTTAAGAATAAAAGATACCACTTAAAGCCATAAAATGCATACAACACTATCTAGATTATGATAAGACATATATAACCAATCTAGGCATGATAGCACACTTTAAATCATTTAATTTGATTTCAAGTTAAGCAAGGCTTCAAAATTGACAAGTTCAACTAAATCTATCCAAGTATAAGATAAGTCGTGTCAAGAAGGCTAAATAGAATCAAGAAGCTCAAATTGAATCATTTAAAGTGCTAGAAGTTCGATTTGAGCCAATTATGCTCAAGTACTAGATAAAAGTTATTCTTGACTTTTTAGAAATCAATTAGGCTTTACCTTAGCAAAGCATGTCCTGGATTAGGAGCCATCTGCAACTGTCTCCTAAATTTCAGCCATTTTTCATACTTTTACTTTCATAGCCATGTGCTAGATCTCAAGCATTACTATGACCATCCCAAGCAAGAAGCTCAAAAGAGTGATCTTAGTCATCCAAAACTCCCCCTAAATTCATACCTAGTGCGATGACAAGCCATCTCATGAGAAAGAATTGGTGAGATCAGTTTGTTCATACAAAAGATATCATTTTTATCAAGTTAGGCATTAGTTAAATGAGTAGAACATGTTTTTCCAAAGAACTAACAAAGCACTCGATAAAGCTCAATAAGAGATCCAAGATTCAATAGAGTATTTTGGACATGACATATATCATAAAAGGATAACAAGAGAGCAACTAGTCAAAAGATCCATACTTGCAAACTTAAAAGATATCAATTGCAAAAATAGATACCACTTGTGAAATTGAGTTCAAGTTGACAAGTTAAGCTAGCATGATAAAGATTTAATTATACATATATACACAAGCATGACAAAGTTAGCTAAATAGGCATAACATAGCAATGAGCAATATCAAATCAAGATTACAGCACAAATAAGTCATAGTCAAAGTTCATACCTAAATATATAGTTTACAATGCAATGTCATGTATGCATGATGCAAAAAGGAAGCAAATCTTAAAAGTCGTCCTATCTATAAGAACTACTTACAAATGAAAAGACATGAGCTTAAAGCAGGAAAAAGTAAAACTCTTGCAAGAAGAAAAATCTCTTCACCATATGGTCTCTAGCCTAAGGAACACACACATTGTTAAGGAACGGATCTACCACACTATCTACGCCACTACTAGAAGCTACTGAAAGAAGAACCAAGCTCAACGTCACTACTAGGGCCACGGGGGAGCATGCGCAGGACGGCACTAGCGCGAGGATGGGGCTCGGTGGCGTCAGGACAGCGGCATCAGCCGTCGGGAGTGCAGGCGATGAGGCTAGGCGAGGGACCGCAGCGTCAGGAGCGCACCTGCGCAGGCGTCGGGAGCGCGAGGGTGGCGGCCGAAGGACGTGCAGCGCGCGTAGGCTTCAGTCCTTTGTCAGTTTACTTTACTCCTTCGTGCTTCAGTCCTTTGTCAGTGTCACGACATGGAAATGGATAGGCTGGGCATACTCTGAATGATTAAACAGAAAGCATGCCCAAAGAAAGTATAAAAGGATTCAACATTTCAACCAATCAATATGCTAAACTAAGTTGTGGAATAATCAACAGGGAAAAACAATAACAAGTGAACATGAAGTCGTTCAGCGAACAAAACAGTGCCAACATTTGACAAAACGAGAAATGGTCATGATGACAAGGTAATAAGTAGAAAAACAAAGCAGGTACCGCAACACTATAACTCTGAAGTGATCTATTAACCAAGACAAGGTAATCACTAATCAGTGAAGTGAGTCTGAAATCGGCGTTCACTGCTCAGGTCTCGCCGGGCGCCGGAGATGGAGGGACGGGGCGGCCTGGAGGCCAGAAGCCAGCGCTGCCTGGAGGGAGGCGGCGCCGAGCCGCCGACGTCCGATGGCTGAGGAACAAGTAGCAGCTAGGGTTAGCACTTAGCACATCATTTGGGGCAGTCGAGCAGCCGAAGGCCGAAGCAAACTTGGGAATATGTTGGGCGTTTGGGCGAACGAGGTGGTGTATGTGTTGGGCGAATGAGTTGGGCTGGGCTGTTGAACACCTCTTGCACTTGGGCTGGGCCACTAAGAGAGTCTCGGGCTGGCCTACTATAAACTAAATTTTGGCCTACATGAAAAAATTTTGCACTGCTAATTTTTTTAGACCTTGAGCTATAGTCTACCTATCCTGAGTCCAGATCTGCCCTTGCATCACATTCTAGGGAGCAGCAAAAATGCATAAGGTGGTAAGCCACCGATCAAATAATGAAAATGTCTCGGTCCAAAGCATGAAAACGATAGAATGGTGGATTCTCAATCCCACGGGCCAAAACATGTGATGCCTCATCGATGCACTTGTTATTTGTTCACCACCCAGCACAATGCAGTAAACAAATCAAGGACTAATTTCAATCCTTTTTCGATGCAGTTTCACAAAAAAAAAACCATGCCGAATAACGCAAGTGTTTAGGAGAAAACCTCATTGATTTTGTTACAGAAACCGCTTAGGTGGTGATCGGTTCGGCTAAAAGCTGAAAGCTTATGGCTGAAAACACTGTAGCTGGTTGAAAAAACACTGTAGCTGAGAGAGGCTTATTTAACATAATTAAATTTAAAAAATTGAAAAATATAAAAAGTATGTTAGCCTATCACAGACAACGCAAACGAATACGAGAAAAAAAGAACCGACTAAAAAGCTAAAAAAAAGTTAAAAATTCAGAAAAAGACGAAATTATGAATAGTACAAAAATAAGCTTAAGCTATATTGAGCAGGGCAGTCTCGTGTGGTTTCATCATTCGACCCATATGCATGTTAACATCTGGGGGCGAGATGGGCCAGCAGTAGGTACGTACGCCGAGGCCGAGGCACGACACGAGGCTGGACCTTGATGTGGGTGCGGCCGTGCAGGTGGCGACGCCGACTGCGCCTCCTCGATCGATCCTCGTCGCGCTGTCGCCGGCCGGCCGGCCGGCCGGCCGTGCAACGCTTTCCCGCTCGGTTTCGCTCGCTTTCTCCATTTTTCCTCGCGTCCTTCGCAAAGTTTCGCGGGCGCCGCGCGGCGCAGGGAGACTTGAGAACGGCACAGACGAACGACGCGGTCACGCGGGGCCGCATGGAGGTGTCGCGCCCGCTGCGCGCTCTGTTTCCCCTGCGTGCGGATGGTGTTTCGCACGCCCTGCTGGTTTTTGCCGAAATGGTAAATTTAAAAGTATGATTAGTAAAAATAATATCCTCGTAGGTACAATTATAAAAATAGCTCCCTCCTCTGCACGCCGCATAACTAGCGTACGATTTTAGTCATGAGCCGACACGTGGCACCAAAACTAGTAGCTCCCTCCTCTGCACGGCCACTATATGGTATTAGCGACAGGTCGACACATGACGGAGTACCGCATAACTACCATACGATTTTAGCCACGGGCCAACACGTGGCACCAAAACTAGTACGGTGGCCGTGAGGTGCTGCCACATGTAAGTCTATGGCTAAAGCTGCACGGTGATCTTGCGGTGCTCCATCACGTGTCGCCCTATAATTTATTCGTATGATGACACTATTTTTATAACTATGACTACAAAAATATTACATTTACTGATCACTCTTCAAATTTTGCAATTTCCGCCAAAAACTCACGCACTACCAACGGTACGGCGCGCACAAAAAATGTCCGGACCAGACCAGGGGGTTTGGACACGAGCATGGCTAGAACTGCCGCCGGCTTGGGGCTCTGGCAGTAGGCCTAGCTCGGTCCGACAAGAAGTCTTTGGTATTTGGGCCTCTCAGTCGGCACACCAAAAAAGACGCGGCGGTGAGCGCCCTGAACGCTCGATTGGCCCCAACTGCCCAACTTACACGCGCAACACGCTCCGCCTCCGCGCGCGAACTCTACCTGCTAGGCCGCTTCCGTCGGGCCTCCAGGGTCCAGACCAGAGCCGCGCGGTCCACACCGCACGCGGCCGCCGCGCCGTTCAGTGCCAGAGCCCCGAAGGCAATGCGTCCCGTTCCGGTGCGCGGTGCGCTTGCGCGTGCGTGCGTGCCAGGGCGCGGCGGCCGGCACCCGTCATATGGATGGATTGGCAGGCGGCGGCCACCACGGCGTCCGGTCTGGAGCACTCGTCAGCCTCAGCACAGGGACTGGCGGATTGCACTGCATTGCACCGTTGGTCTACCGGCCTGGCCGACGGCGCGGCCTTCATCCACCGCGAGCAACCGTCTGCACGGCCGGACTGGCCAACTTACAGCCAACAGCGTGGGCAACGGAGTCGAATTTACGAAATCGCATCCCCCGTTTGCCGGTTTGAGTTAACCGCACAGTCGAACCGGCCTAGATCTTACAGTGTTTTTTTCTCCCTGTACCGCTGTACGTACTGCACCTGCGACATAGATGGGATGGCTGTCTAAATTATCCGTGCAGCTGCAAGCAACACGGGCATCTGATCACCTTGTGGATAGACAGCCATCCCTAGCTGGTGGCGCTTGATGGATTGGGAATACGAAAAATTAGGAACGTTCTGCATGGATCTACAAAAACAAGGCAACGTAGTGGTTAAAAGATTTTATTTATCTTGACTCCCCAATCATCATTTATCAGCTGGAACAAGTTAAACAAGAAAAACATTATTTTTTCTTGTAGAATTGGAATGGCCATCACCAAGCCCATGCCCCTGAAACCCTGAATTCTGATAAGACTAAGCTCTAGGTGACTGTCACTACCCAGTTAGGTTCCTGCCACCCAGTGCACTTCATTTATCTCTGATTCATTGAAGCATTGGCAGATGTACGCATGAGTGAATTCTTGTAGGCCAGAAAAAAGCACGAAGTTGCAGCTTATGTCATGTAAAACCGGATGGCAGATACAACGCATATGTCAATAAACAACGCAAATATTTGGCTAATTGTGGGTGCCGGAGATGCCGGGGTGGTAGAAAGTAATCCTTGTTTCATGCCCATCAGCCCCACCATTGCTCAATAACATCAGTTTGGTGGCTAAATATGCTTGACTTTGGCTTTAATTTTTCTCTAGCTTTGATTGGCAATGGCATGCGCTCCAGTTTAAGGATTATTCGTCTTCACAAGTCACAATTTCTTCACGAGATCTCCGCTTAAAGCGAAGGAATGGAAATTTGTTTTTCCTTGAGTGGGATCCTTTTGATCTGATTTAGGACAGTTAGATGCTGTTTTTATGCGAAATCATTAGTTTGATGTGCTGATGTTTTATTGAATTATTCTGTTGTGGTTTCACCATCATACGATGCTTAGTGAAGGGGAGAAATGAAAACCTAGTTGTGGTCTTGCAGACTTGGTTTTATCAGGCAATTCTGATGTAGGCTAGCTGATCTTATCTGTTGCATTGCAGCTTTCATGCCCACCAACATGAGTAAAACATGGAACCTGGTCCTTGTTTTCTGCTTTAGACTGCACCTATCCTTAGTTCGGTATAACTGATTTACCAATTTCTCCTAGAAAACTTAAGGCTGATCACAAGATGTACCATATAGAACATACAAGAGCTGAACCGATTTAATTAGCAGAAAGCTTTGGCCCACTATCTTATTGTTTTTGTCATCTCGTTAGCCTTATATGTTGAGCAATTGATTTCTTTATTCACATTGTTCAAGTTGGACGTGATCAAATTCACAACTTTAGAAAAAAAAAAGGGGGAACAAAAGATGAACTACTCAAGCATTTAGAAAGGTACTAATACAATGTTCGGAACCGTATCAATCAGATATGCTTGTTTACGCATCATGCTGGCATGTGCCTGCCTATGTGTATCAGGAGATCCAGGGTGACTTAGACAGCCATTGATGGGAACAGAGAGTTGTGTGCCTCCATTGTCCCCCCACATTGCATTGTTTTCCTCCCCTTTTCATTTAATTTTGCCGCTCAACCAATAACCCATGCTTGTTTTCTGATGATCCTTAGCTTAAAAGATGAGCATCATGCTGGTATTGGTAACTAATACATACAGTGATGTGCGGTATAATAGAAATTGAGCCCTTTTTTAGCTTGCAAGTTTTGTGTCGGCCACTGAAACTCAGTGTGTACTTAAAACAAGATATTCGTTGAACTTAACCACGTCTTACCTATAGACGTTACAGTAGTTTTAGTCGTACAACATTAATGTGTACGTTAAGTGAGTTAGTACGTGCATTAAGAGAATTAGTACATTCATTATATAAATTCATGAGTGTCATCAATAGCTCGGATGTGGGATGGTACATCATGAAGAGCTAGACGTGGCGGGTATATCGGGTCAGTTATTTCTTTTTCGCAGTATAAAACATCAACGGAGAAAACGCCGCAAACCAATTCCGAGCGGCACAAAAACACTGTTGTCTCGTGAGTTCACTGTTCTCCAGTGAGTCCAGCCATCCGCGAGTGTCGAGTCTTCGTGATCATCACTCGCTTCAAGTACGTTTCTTTGTGGTCGTAGCTCACTTCGAGTATGTTCCTTCGTGGTCGTAGCTTACTTCGAGTATGTTCCTTCGTGGTCGTAGCTCACTTCGAGTATGTTTCTTCGTGGTCGTAACTCATTCCTTTGTGATCATAACTCGTTTCAAGTACGTTCCTTCGTGGCCGTAAATCGCTTCGAGTACGAGTTACTTCGTGGTCGCAACTCACTTCGAGTACGAGTTACTCTGTGGTCGTAAGAAACTGTTCACAGAGTATTATTCTACTAGTACTGTAGCAGAGTACTATTCTGCTAGTACTGTAGCAGAGTACTGTTCATCCAAGCAGTCCATTCGAGTACTCACGGTTGAAACTTTTGAGTACTCATGGTCAAAGCTTCGCTTACAAGTACTCACAGTCGAAGTCTTCCGACCACGTTGTGTGCTCCGACTTGCCGCAACAATATTGTGCTCTTGTATTTTATTCTTTTGCACATGGTAGTATATCTGATTACTAAACATAAGATCGTAGCTTGTATGCAGATTAAGTGATTAATTAATCAGAAAATCAGAAAAATGCAGGCTTTACGTATATGTTAGTCTGGTGAATCGGTCTAGTGGTGCATGCGGGGGGCCTTATCTGTAACCTGCTATGTAAGCCTCTTCACAATGTGATATAATATCTTGCTCTTGTCACTTGTCAGGCTGCCTGATGATATCTCCATGTCTTGGCAGTCTTGCTAACTTAGATCTGAGATCGTCTCTTCAATCTAAAAAGCGTATAAAAAGCCTTTTCAATTATTTTATACTTTAGCACATGCATCGTGTAGTACTAATCAGATATATTCCTTTTGCAATGCATTTTAAGAGTGGAAAAATCCGCTGCAGACTGACATTCTACATCCATGTCAAATTGTAGACTTTCACATATTAACATGCTTATTACTTGACAGATACTACTCTACAGGTCACACGATCCCATAATGTACTGAAAACAATCTACGATGAAAAGTTCAGAGGCCGTTCATTTGAACAATACCATCATGACACAGGGTGGTCAAGAATATAAGTTTCAGTGTTACAAAAATTTCAGAATCCATTGCAGCATTGTACACTCATTCATCACGGTGTCATCCTCTGCAAATCTCGACTAGCTCCTCTAGACCATCGGAGTCTGCAGCGATCTTGGACGCCGCCGACGACAAGAACCGGAACCCGGCGTCGCTGGCGCTCTTCCTCACCGAGGCCAGCTGCTGGGACTTCTTGCAGTAGGCGATCAGCCCCTGGATCGGATTCTCCACCTCCGAGCTCGCGCTGCTGCTCCTTCGAAGCGCCGGCCCCGCGCCGGACTCGCTCGAGGTCCGGACCGACGAGGAGGTGGGGGATTTTGATGACGACGAGCACCACGACGACGACGACGGCGGCGCAGGGGATGTCTTGGTCGACGACGAGTACCGGACGATGACGCTGGAGAAGGACCTTCTGTGCCCGTGCTCGCGTTCTTTGAGTCTCCCTCCTCCGAGTGAACCACGGCCGCTGCTCTGCGAGGCGGCGATGCACCTGCTGCTTCTGATCTGGCCAAACGGGTTCTTCCTCCATGCCCTGAGGTGGCCATGGCCATGTGAGAGCTCTTTAATTCCTCTCGACGCGCCAAGAACGTTCTTGTCGTCAAGGTTTTCTGGTTTGGCGGCAAATATCGTCTTGAGGTAAACTTTCGAGGCCTTGAGCTTGAGGCCGAGGTTGAGCTGCCTCATGAACTTGAGCTTCCTGGACCACGGTTTCTTCTCGCAGGCAGCCGCCGCGGCCGCGGCGGCGTCGGCCAGGCCGGATGCGTATTCTTGAAAGTACTCCTCCATGTTGAGCTCCCCGCTGACGTAGCACGAGTTTGCAGGAGACGCGTTGCACGACTCGTACGGCGTCGCCGGGGCGGTGCTTACGGCGAGGAGCCGCCCCCCGGCGCCAGCCGCAACGCAGCCATCGAGGAGCTCCTCGACCATCTGGATGCGCGGCGGCAGGTGCAGCGGCAGGAGCTTCCCTTGTAGAAGAGCTCGTCGGCCGGCGACGCCAGGGGCTCCCCCCACCGATCCAGCGGCGCCGACATGTGGAACTCGAACTCCCTCGCCAAAGCCGGCGCTGCTCCGGCAGCAGCTGAGCTCAGGTCCATGTCGATGTAATCCTCCTCTCGCAGCTGCTGGTCATGGACCTCATCCCCTCCTCGACTTGCCTGCTCGCCATTGTTCTTGCCTTGGAACTGAGGTGATATGAGATGGTGGTTGTGTCTTAGCCTCTTAGGATGATTTCAGAGCAGCAGAAATGGCGGTGCCTAGGGTTTATAAATCAGCTTATACTCTTTGCTGAGGGGCCCTACCATTGCCCGTATGGTCTGCCTTTTGTTTGCGCCTCAACCTCTTTCTGTCCCGGCTTTTATGTATGTATGCAGTAACGCATAACGCAGCAATGTCTCATCTCTCTATCATTGCTCTGTCTCTGCCTGTAGTGCTCACTACTACTTCCCATTCTTTTTCGAGAAAAAAAATCAGCTTTAGTGGTCGCATAAGTGCTGATTAGGGTGGCGTTCTTTTGCCTTGCCTTCCGGCCTTTGCATGCTTCTCTTCTTTCCATGGCATAGCTCGTGCCATTTGATTTGAGAGAAATACTATGCTGGTACAGGGTTAGTGCTTAGTGGTTAATTAATTAGTTGTAGTACATATCACAAGCTAGGCAGAATCGTTGCGAACAAGTGCAATTAGGAACGCGTTTCGAGTTCCAACTTCCAACCATTGACCGACCGAGTTACGAACAGTATGTTGGGGCTGAGGGTATTTTGGGAATTTTTTATTTTGATTTCGCATTAAAAAAGAAAAAGAGGGGCCACTTATCATTGAGAGAGGGAGAAGATAAGAAGCCTGGCTCCTTCTGTTCGCCATATCAAGAGGAAGATAGGGATCCATCCGATCCCTAACTCCAACGGCCTCAACTGGCCATTGGCCGCGTGGTCCTCTCTCCCTCTTCTTATACTGGTTTGGGCTCTCCTTCTTGAAGAACTCTGGGATTCAATCGAGTTTCCATATCTCTCTTCTTCCTCTTCCACCTCCACCGAGTGAAAGCCCTAAATCTTTAGGCTCCGGCGGCACGATTTGGCACTCCATCTCCAGCAACTCGAGGTCTTGCCCTTGGCTTAGCCGTCGACGAGTTGTGCTTCAGTGAGGGTGGAGTGTGGGAGTTGAATCAAGGCGGAAGTGACTCCGACTTTAGGCGAGGTCAAGGTTGTGATGGCTCCGACGGTGCACGGCGTCCAAGCAGTGGCGCAGGTGAGCCACGGTGACACCGGTCCTGGTGCTGGTTCTGCAGTAGTGGCTTTGTGGCTCGGCCATGACAGAGGATATTGGGCGAAGCGTGGGAGCTGTATGGAGGCGGCAATGACTCTGGCTTTGGGACGGGACAAGGCCGCGACAGCACCAACGATGCATGGCATCTAGGCAGTGGCGTGGGTAAGCCATGGCGACGCCGATTGGGTGTTGGTTCTGTAGTGGTAGCTTTGTGGATCGACGGTGATAGAGGAGGTTTCGGCCGTGTTTTGTGTGGTGTTCTTACTTGCCTAACACTTGGTTGGTGCTAGGTTCTTGATCTTGTGTGGCATTCTCTGACCCTTGATCTCACGACCGTGCTGCTTATCGGTTTGTGTGATGGCTTTGTATCTCTAAGAACTATGCCGCAGTGTAAAAGACGGCGATAGGTTTTCTAGGACAGCATTGACTTTGGCGTGCCTAGCTTTGCTGTCTCCTATATGGCTTCAAGTGCCATCACCTTGTGAGTTGCCTTCGGTTCTTGTTGTTTTTGTGTGATTGTGATCCGTTCTAGTGTACTTTATTATTTGATAATATTATCGCTAGTTCTGGGAGATAATTGCATGATAATATATGGGATTAACGATTGCTCGATGACGATTTATGGTCTATTTGAAATTGCGATGATAATTTAGGAATATTCTGCTAGTATATGAGTTGTTGCAAACTTTGATTACTTGTTGTCCTGATCTTGCCGTAACTTTAATCTTGTAATTTTGCCTTCGATTAGTACTGTCTTCATATTGTTATTATCCTCGAAGTGCAATTGATTAATGTGGTATGTAGTAGAGCTCAAACTAGCAGAATATATAGATGTTATCATTGTGATCATTGGTTAAATATAAACCACCATGTTGAGGAGATCTTGTGTTAAACAAGTGCAATCGACATCTATAAGCAATAATTAGAAATCACAATTTGAGTGGTGTGCTACTTGTTTATTTATATTCAGTAGTCTCGTTGAGCATGATTTTATATTCAATGACTTGTAGAGATTTATAACCTTTGCAATCATTTTATTTAATATAGCCTCGAAACATACTTTATTTTTTATCTACAATTTTAGAATTTTATTTAAATATTTACTGAAATAGCGTTGTCTACATGACAGCACGGATGATATGCAGATCTGTACCGTGAGAGGCGCTTGGCCCGCATACCAACCGGGCTGCGCTCTCCTTGGGTTACTGAATCAAACTCTGCTAAAATCTTTGGCAGCTTAAGCTGATTTCGAATTCGAAATGCGGAGCTAGCTCGTGCACCCAGATTAACAATGCAAAAACTAAGCACGGCGTGATGCAGTGATGCGCTGTGCGTGTGCTTATGGGTGCGTGCGTGCATTTGTTCATGCCATCTTCTTCGTGTCAACCTGTTGAAGTCCGTGAGGGTCTCATCAGCCATCACTCATCAATGGCAATTGCCCTGTTCTTTTCAGCTTCTAAAAACTGCTTTACGATTTTTTTACAGTAACTGACTTTTAAATATAGTATTTTTTTAAGATAGGGTCTACTAGTTAGTTGTAGTACATACTTTATTGACTTCATTTATATTGGCAAAAACTGCATGTGAGTTTCTGTTACTCTGTAATCTCTCGTACAAACAGCCCAAAAACCACAAGCCGCAGCCAAAAAGAACAGGCCCAATATTGCAGGGGTGCTTATTTAGGTTTAAATTTATAGTTTTTGGTTTATTTTTTTCTTTTTAAGGTTTATTTTACACTTTATTTACTGGTAGTTTTTTTAACGTAATTAAATTAAAAAAATTTAAGATAGAAAAAATAGATTATCTTATTACGAACAATACAAAGAAATACAAGAAAAAGACAAGAAAACCAACAAACTAAAAAAGTAAAAATAAAAAAATAAAATATTAGAAACAAAAAGCTAAAACTCAAACAAGCAGTACCATATCTTGCTCGTATGATTCGGACAAACAATGATCCTTAGAGACTGCATGAACTGGTATGCTGCATTAACTGTGACTTTTCATGAACGGGTGCTTCGGAGTTTGGACTGATCCAGTGATCTCGAAGAACGTGTCAGCTATCTTTGTTTCCTCTGTTCGTCCTTAGGGCATCTATAGTGTATATAACCAAGAGGTCTTAAGGTGGGTCTCATCTAAATCTTAAGGTCAATGCTGTAATGTATATAACCCACTAGGTCTTAAGATGGTCCCACTTGTCAGATAAAAAAAATATATTTTAATGCTTATAGTCAGGTCTTTAGCTTGAGGACTGGTCTTAAGATTTTTTTTGCTTATGACCTGCTTAAGATCACCCCTGTAATATATAAGGTCGATCTTAAGATGGCTTAAGACCCTCTATTTTTATACACTGTGAATGCCCTTACAGAGCAAAATTGAAAGGCCGTAAATTCCGGCAAAGAGGTGCTCTCCTAGTAGTAGACTATCTGGTTAACCAAAAGTACCACACACACGCATATAAAATTTCTCAAGTTGTCGTCTTGCTACAGGTGACATTACAACGCCCTTGACTTTATGTCCTACTTTCTTTTATTCGCAGCTAGTAGTACTCCGTTCCCAGCAACGTCCCAAGAACTGATGTATAAGGATCATCGTCCAAAGTCTTAACTCGAGGAATTATTCCTGTACAAGAGTTTTTATTTCTGGATTCTAATTTTCTTAATTTTATCTATTTTTCTTTTTTGACTTGTTTCTGGATTTTTGCCTTTTCTTTTTTTGTCTTATTCTTTTGTATTATTTGTGATAATAATTTTTTATTTTTAAAAATTTAATTGCGCTGAAAAAGCTAACAACAGTTACATTGTATTTTCAGTCACTACAGCGCAAACATATTGAAAATATGTCCTAGAAGCAATCATAGAGCTGATTATATTTTGTTATGTTCATAATTTATGGATAATATGTTATTTTGTTTCTTGAATAATATCATCAATATTTATTAGCAAGCATATAATTTGATTATGAAACTCTATATTATGTAGTGATTATTCTTAAACGATCTCTAGTCGAAAACATATGAGGACACATATGAATAGACTAGCATATGTATTGCCTGATGACTATGTTTCACAGGTCATACATATGTAGATATTAAACCAATAATATAGACACATGTTAGCGAATATGGGGTTGGATCGACCCACCATGAGACACTGCGAAAATGTTGCATTCTAACATGTCATCAGTTGGTCTCATTTACAATACGTATGCTATGTCTTTAGACTTGAGGTCATCGCACGTACTCGAGATGCATATTAGATGACATAGGAGTTGCCAAACACTACTATGTAATTGGATGGTTATAAAGGTTGCTTTCAGATTTTGTCATTATGCATGCATCGAGGCATGGTTGATCAAAATAGAATTTACTCCTTCATGCAATGGGAGAGATATCTCTACTCTCGAGTTGTTGGATTCCAGAAATGTATGGCTATGCTACTCGTGGTTAAAGAATTAACCGTAGTCTGAAAATTCAAGTCACATTATCAAGAAAGAGTGGTCAAACTAACTAGCAAGGATGGCACATATTTGCCTTGAGCTTGACCAGTATCGTGAGGCAAAGGGAAATGCATATAAACAGTGACTCGTGCTCGCTAAAACTCCGATATATTTATGTTACTTGGCTTCAGTAGCTCCTAAGGAAAAAGTATTGAGCAAGGGCGGTCATCTCTACTGATAAACAGTGACTCTATGATTTACTAAATTTCATTGGGTCACGTGACCTTAATAATCCTATAATGGAGCCGTCCCTGCGTATGAGTTGATAAGCTGGTCCCATACAATTCATAAGACGTGTGTTCAAATCCTAATGGCTACAGAATATAGGCTAAAGTCCATCTTTGACATGTGCGCGAGATAGATAACTATGGTTGGCTGGATTTGCTCACCTAAGTTGTGACCTTGATGAAAACATCTGAAGTTATGTGCTCTAGCCAATTCTCTTTCGTCTATAAGAAAGTGCAAAGTTAGAGTAAACAGAAAACGAGATTGTCCATTCATCACTGAAAATTTGCTAAATTTCAATCCTTTTCTCAATCATTGATGAAGATCTAACCACTCATCACATCCCTGACTTTCTATGTACCACCTCGCTCCTAGGACGAAGAAACATTCCAACATAGACAAAAAAAAAAGAGTTAAATTTGGTGAATCCCTACACATGGTATAATGCGTCTACGAAAAAAAAAAAACTGATGCTTACGTTGATCGCTATAATTCTTGTTAGTAGTGGTTCCCTACTAACATCATGCACATAACTGCTCTGGGAGTTCATGAGTCATACGACGGACGAAAGATGGTCACAGAACAAATCCTTAGACGGTACATTTGTCTCGTACGTGTTTGCCGCTGTACAGGTGCTTCAAAAGCCACAGGGGTACCTCACTGTACTATCGCTGTACGCGTGTTGGTTTTTGCGTCCCTGCCTTGCTTAGGTTCGGCTGAAAGCAGTGATTGATTACTTTATAGTTCTTGTTTGTATTGAATTTTAAAAGATGTCCAAATAATTTTTCTGCGGTACTTAGATTTTTCTGCGGTACTTAGCTTTTAAATAAAATATTTTTTTAAGTTGAGATATACTAGTTAATTATAATAGACACTATAGTAATTTTATTTATACCGGTCAAAATCGTACGCGAGTATCTCTCTGTACGGCTTCTCTAAAGCTTTTATTATTCATAAACCAAAGTCAAAAGGCATGGGCAAAAACCAATATGAACATACAAATGAGTCATGCCCATGCAAGATTAAACAAGCTTGTATCACAGTGGGCATTTGTGTTGGTTTTTGCTGATGTCTTGTATCACAGTGGGCATTTGTATTAGTTTTTGCTGATGTCTTTTGGCTATTGCTTATGCTTTTGTTTGAAAATAAATAATAGCTAAAAGAAGTAGCTTTTAAAAGGAAATGACGAGTGGTGCAAAAGTAACGGAGAGATACATGTACGTGACGGATGCGAAATAAGTAATATACTCGTGACCATTTGTCTTATTTCTAAAACGACACGATAACAAGAGGAATGAACGGACCATTTTAAAAAGTCAAGTATCCGTATTAATTTTTAGTTCTTTTAAGTAGAAGGACAAGTCGATATGATGAGGACGGCAATATCACCGAACACCCCACCCGTTTACAGCTTCGCCTCCACTCCATCCACAGGTCCAGATGTAAATCACATGCAACTAGCACAAGGAAAAGGTGAACATGGGGCACGAAAGTGGCGTAGGCAGCCCATTTACGTGGGATCAATTGATCTACAGGTTTTTACAAAAAAAAAAGTTTAGTTAGTACTAATATTTATATATAAATTCATAAAAGTTTAAAATTTTTGTAATAGTTAACCCTATATGTTTAGAGACTTGGCTTCGCCACTGGGGCTCGAAATGCACAATCTTCTCTCTTCCATTATACAACATACAGCGTGTTGGATGACAATTTTTGTTGCAGATGCTTTCATAAACCAAGAGTCATCTAATTACCACAGGAGTTACTGCTACATAGGAGAACAAAAGAATTACAGGCTAGCAACTGCTGATGTAACTTGGAGAGCTGAGGCTCGGGCCTGTGGATGCCAGGAGTCAAACCTCTAAACACAGCAACAAGCTCGACGAAGACAATCAGATCACTCCCTAAAAGACGTATGATCATGAGAGCTGCATAGAGGCGACGAAAATGGCAACCTTTGCATTGGCTATCAAAACCGTATATTCGGAAACTCTAGAGATGCTTTACAGATCGGACAGAACCCCGCCGTAGTGATGAGAATTAGTGTACACGAACTTGACTGTTATGCTGTTGCAGTTACTGGTATCTAATGTTGTATTTGTCAAGACTACACTACAAATCAACATCTGGCAACGGCATCTTCCAGTAATTCCAGGAGTTGTAGTCTTCCTGCGCAGCATTATCATAGATAGTCAGCACAAAAGGAAATCACTTGGATGACATTAATCACCACACGCATGTGGAACGCTATAACTGGTTGCTCTCAAAAGAACTAGAGGTATCAGGTATGGCTATATCAGTGTAGCTAATCTTATGAGCAGTTTGCTGCATAAGGCCCATACATTTTCTCTATGTGGAGTTTCATCTATGTGCAGAAAATGCAATTGTATAACTTTGTAACCTTTTGTAACTGACTGCAGTATGCATACATCAGATCAACTGTTGTCTATTGTGCAACAAAAAAAACATTGGTATCCTGAATTCTGAACAGCAAGTTCACATATCTAGCTAGTAAACTTCTGTGGTAATTAGAAGGTTTAATGAGAAAAAGTATCTCTACTCTCTCTCTCTCTCTCTCTCTCTCTTCTCTCTCTGCGACGAATGTCCCTACAATCTGTTTGCTATTCAAAATCAACATATGAGGCAAAGCAACATTATCTGAACTCTCCTATTGGCCAAATGTATCAAGAGTACTTAAACGAAGAGACTACAAGTAACAAAATGAAATGAATGGGAACTATTTAAGTTTCTAACTATACTCGACACGTGTGAAATTTTTTTTGGGTGTTTGATAATCGATATATGTCATTAGTAGAACATTATTCCAATCTATGTCCGGGACCAAAGCAAAATTACTAATTAGCTAGAATGACAGCTGACCTGCTCAACCAGAGTTGTTGGAGGGAACATGTCATTGACAAGGGTATGTAAGGAGGTATAAGACTTTACATCAACAGAACTGTTAATGGCCACTTCACCCTGCATGCCCACAAGATATGACATAGAGGCAATTATACATGCATAATATTACTGACTTTGACTAGTTTAATATACCTTTGGGTTGATGATAAAAATCTTGCCTTTGGGAATACCCATCTTTTTGTAACTAAGCTCGTCGGTGTCTCTGTTGCCAAATCCAGCATAAAATGGATTGTAGTCGGAAGGAAAAAGTGCTTTAATGTCCTGTCAAAGAACAAATATACTAGATGTCAAGAACCTGTCGTAATACCAGTCCGGAGTGTCAGATCCCTGGAGGACTCTCGAAATGATCTTATGTGCAAAGAATAATGCATGTTTATAAGATTGTTCTCTAGCCTTTGGAAAAGAATTCAGAGCTGATGTAATATTTTCTAGCCAATACTATGTGAACACACAGAGAGACCCCCAGTCAATCAAGCAAACTTATTATTCATTCGTGTAGAAGTATGTCACACAAGAATTATAAGGGGGGGCAGGTAAATAGGCAACCTTCTTACCCTTAGGGACCTTATTCTAACCAATAAAATCAACATATTTTCCTGATACTTCAAACATTGTATGCTAACAAAGCATATTGAGTATTAAAGCTGATAACCAGAAGACAAATGCCTAGAAGAAAATTACCTCCAGACATGCAATCTTGAACTCATGTGGGGCTCTTCGTATAACTGAGAAAAACGAGCAAAACATTAGAGCACGGTAATCAATAATTTTATTGCAGTGACCAAGAAACAGTGATTTTATCATTAACAGGCAAATTTCTGTGTTTAATCAGAGGCTGTATTACAAGTCATCCTAGTAGAGTTCAGTGAATCCAGATGGCAAATCAATTTGCGTAAGTCATAATTAAAAAAATCATGTCAAGATTCACCCAATGGTTAACAGATGATGTTACCTTCTCGGTAGAGTGACGGAAATAAACCATCAGGTGAAATAACAACAGGTCCGTTAGGCAGTGCTTTCCCATCCTGCAAAATTGCAAAGGGATATCATTGGTCCAGGAGACAACCAAGTTTATAGGGAAATAGAAATCAGTTAGTGCATCAATTCAGTTCTACCACAAATGTGATTAGATCACTACAAGATGAAAAAATGTGATAGAAGAAAACAACAAATGGCAATTGCTATTTTTACCTGTTTTAGATTGAAGAGAAAGTTTTTCGTCAGGTATGCCTGGACAATAGCTCTAGCACTAAGGAATAGTAGTTGATAACCGTTTTCCTGGTTGGGAAACAAAGGGCTCATCAGAAACTTATGTGCACAAAACCGGGTACAATCTCGTCCTAAAATGAAGAAAAACTGAAGCTGAAAAAAAATGTGCATCACACCTTTATTGCACAAAAAAGTCGAGCTACACCAGACTGACTCCAATCTCGTCCAACTAATGGCATGACCTGGCCCAACACATCAGACCTGAAATGTAACATTAACTACTCAAATTCAGCTTTTATGATACGTTGCAGCAAACAGAGCATGTATACCAGCTGTACACTGCAAAGTTAAATATGGCGACACACAAAATCATAGGATAGAACTGAGGTTGAATTCAGTTATGTCCAGCGGGGCAGCCTTGCTCGTTGATAGTTTTCAGATAAACTTAAAAGGCAATTGCTGGAAATACATTAGCCAAGAAATTACTGACCAACACAACTTAATAAGAGAATCAATGGACTAAAATCACTAGTTGTCAAACAAAGTTACCATGGCATTTCATCATACATCCACTGGATGAAGGTAAACTTAACCATTTAATTTTATGTGTTTCCCACAACAAACAAACAAACATAGCCATAGGACATTCTCACTCAACATCATTTTAAAGCAGTCTGGGTTCATTTGCAGAGCCCCATTGACTGGGCGATGTTTCTCAGCTATTCAAGCGCAATGTGGGGGAAAAGATACGAGAGGAATGAAAAAAAATTAACTCTCATTGCCTGATAGCTGTACAATTTCACCGATTATTGGACCAGTGGGCACATGGATCAATCCAAATGAATCGCTTCGGCTGAAGCAGCAAAGAATCCTAACTATATACAAATCATAGTGTTTTACGGTTACAACAAAATGAATAACTTCAGCATTCAATAGCAGAAGATCATATAGAGGGGCACATAAATTTGCACTGAGATTTACAAATCTAGAATTAAACAACTCAATCAATTTGACAATCCACAGCTGTAGAAGCTTAAACCATCAAAGGTGATGCAGCTTTTTTTATTCCAATATCGTGCTTAAATTGGGTAGAGTCACAATTCAAAACAAAGTACTAGTCTAAAGCTGATTCCTTCTTTCAATCTATAGTGCATTAAACCTTAAACTCGAAGACAGTCAGCAAATAAATTGTTAAACAAAGGGTGCCTCATGGCAACATCTAATGTTAATAAGTTATTGTATATATTTAATAGTATATTGTTTGTCTGGAGGTTATGCTAGTTTGCTACAAGATTTGCATGCAATTAATTGCTTAAATTGTTGATTGAACAATACTAAGCTACTAACTAGTAACTAGTACCGATGTGAACTATGAATTTTACCTTGTGATGGTTCCGTCCACATCAGATATGACAATTTTGGCATTCCATTTCCACAAGTAAATATGTGCATCAACCTAGTAAAAGAATCAAATTTAATATACAGATCTCAAAAATAAAAAAAAAGATGAAATAATTAAGAAATAGAGGAATAAACCTGTTGCTTCCCAAGAACTCTGGTGCAGAAGCTAAAGGTCACCATGTTTTGGCCCTCCTTCAGATTTAAAGATGCCACCTGTTCGCTAGTGGGAATTAAAGTTCGCACAAATTGCTTTCTTGGTGACTGGTTTTTATTGTTCTCCGGAGCTTGCTCATCCATTGGACTCAAGACAGTTTCTGTGTCAAGAAAAATATCCTCAGAAGAATCACTATTATTGCGCTGAAGAGATCTTGATATCCTAAATGGAATGGGCCAAAGCCTCCATCTCCGGCTTGAGGGAGACATCCCAACAGAGTCTTCTCTTGAAGTGGGTGTTTCCTGACGTTCAACTGGAATAGCATCAATAGGTTCTACACAGAAGTCTGGACCAAATACAGCCTTCCCAAGAATAACATGAGAAAATTTACTCCATGGGAAATACTTATTGTCAACTTTGACAATTAGGTTTGCATTTTTTATAATTGATTGTCCAGATAGCTTGAAATCCTCCTCAAGGACAAGATGTTGTTGAAAGACCTCCTCAGCAGATGTTCGGCCCATTCCTGGTCGTAGCATGTGCCCACAAAGAGAAATCTCCAACCCTGCCAGTATACATCAAAGCAAAACAATGAAACCTCATCTTACAAAAATGAGAATAATCTGCTGACCTAACATGTGCTTACCCAAGCCCTTCTGTAACTGAGAATGCTCTTCTTTATTTAGTTCCTCTTCAGCAGTTGAGTTCTCTGGAATGCTCCCTAATTTGTCTTTGTCACTGTTTCCTGGGGATGACTGTAAACCATCAGATTTATCAGCCTCAACTTCAGAAGAGGTGATGTCCTTGCTCTTGTCATGGGAACCTCCTTCACAGGACAAGTCAGATTCCTTGTCATAATGGGTAGAACTGTCTTTGCTTTGTGTTCTATTATCGTCAGAAGTAACTGCTGAAGTATCCACATCCTGCTGTAGATACTGCAATGGATCATTTCGATCACAGTGGGCAGTATTACTTTCATCTTCCCCCTGATCTATTTCAACAGCAGAACAGTTACTCAGACTAAGCTCAGAATCTCTCTGGAGATCAAATTCAGGAGAAATGGGTTCATTTCCAGAATCTCCATCTTCTATTTGTGATGTCAGATCCAAGCAACTTTTAAAAGTGTCAAATTTACCAAAACTAGCACCAGCATCCTCTAACTCAATATGCTCGTTGGTGACATTACAAACCTTGTCTACGTTAGCCGGGGCTTTGCAAGCCTTATCATTCTCAAGCAGTGGGACATCACAAGCCTCATCTTCATTGGTCAAGGGTTGAAAACCCTTGTCATTGTTCTCTGAGACATCATGAGCCTCATCTTCATTGGACAAGGGTTGATAACCCTCATCATTGTTCCCAGAGATATCATGAGACTCGTCTTCATTGGTCAAGGGACAGTAACCCTCATCATTGTTCCCTGACCTTGACACACCCTGAGCCTCATCTTCGTTGATCGACACAATACAAGCCTCATTATCATTAACTGAGACATGGAGAGCTTCATCTTCCTTAACTAACATATCATGCGACTCATCCTTCTCAATTGTTACCTCCCCAAGCTCTTCCAAAGCCTCTGACTGATGTCCAGAGACATGGAGAGCTTCATCTTCATTAAATAATATATCATGTGATTCATCCTTCTCAATTGGTACCTCCCCAAGCTCTTCCAAAGCCTCTGATTGATGACCAGAATCAAACTTAACCTTTTCCTGTGATATGTATAGATCACCCAAAATGCCAGCTTCCCACACCTCACCACTTCGGCTGAAGTCCCCACTTGAGCTCTGCCCAGGTCCCAAATGGAACTGCGGGTCACTTAGTTGCATATCCACCATATCTTCCTCCGTTGAAGAAATGGGAGCAGTGAGAACAAGCCCGTCCACACTAACCAAAACCATCTCTGAATTGCCCCCATCAGCTTGCTTTGCCAAATCTTCTGCTCCCTCCAACCTGCCATAACCATATGAATCAAACCCTTCTCCGGTTTGTTTATCTTGATGCTCCACATTCAACTCTGGGCTACCTGGCCGGTCATTGGTGCCAATGTAAAGCTCCCCATCACTCTTACTACGCACTGGAGGTTCAGGCTCGTTGATAGCTTCTTCTTCTGAACCTGTTATAGTGTCTTCAATGCCAGGTACAAGCTCCCGCATGAAGTAGGCTTGGCCAGAGTTGTCGAGCAGCATGTGAAAGCTGGCGTCCACGCCATTGACGGTGATGGTGACCACCTTCTCAGCACCCTTGAGAATGCCCTGGAACTTGCCAAAACGGACGTACCATGGTGTGCTGCGGTATGAACCATCTGGCTGCTCAACCGCAATGATGTCAACAGCGCCGCCAAAAGGGTGGAAGGGCGTCGCAACGGAGTACACCCCCTGCGAGATCAGGGACCCCACCCGTCCTACCACGTTCATACTGTAGGAGTCCTCGATCACCACGCATCAAACACTCACCAATCCGAACCCTGGTTGCTCGATTCGTCCAATTGCCTCATCAACTCTGCAATTAATTGATCGTAAACGAAAGGATTCTCCGCAAAAATTTCTGAATCTCTACAAAACAAAAAGAGATTTCCAAACCCTAATTAGATAGGCGAAATTGCTTTCGGTGATTCCTCCAACACTTCGGCGATAAAATAGAAAAAACTACTGCTGCTGAGCCAATTACACAATATATTCGAACAGGAATGCTCTAAAAATCGAAAAATCGAGGGGCATTTTCTGAACCCTAACTACTGGATTAGCGAAATCATTTCGCCGATTCGGATTATAGCGCAGAAGGGAGAGAAAGCTACAGCTCCGAAGCGAAGCAAATTCCACAAACCTCTCGATTTCCAATACCAAAATAGTTGCCTCCTGTAGGAAAACTCCTGGAAAGTTCCCCACAAATAGCAAAAGGAGCTCGAAATTTCCCAGGAAATGGGGAACGATGCCAAATCGAATTTGGATTCAAATGGAGAAAGGGAACCGGAACTCACCGAGAAGCCACGCGACGCGCGACGCGATTCGATTCGGCTCGGCTCCTTCCGCTGCTCTCCCGCCGGGTCGTTCGAGAAGCTTCTAGAACCTTCGAGTCGCGGCCGAGGTCGGAATTGGGGATAGGAGGTGGCCGTTGGGGAGCGGCATTTATAGGTGAGCCTCGCGAAGACTGGACTAGCGCGCACATGGGATATTCCATGCGCCTCGCGAACCGCCTGGGTGCTTGTGAAACTGGCATGTGGGCCACGTGAATTGTTAGGGCCACGTGTCATAGAGTGGTGATGCTGTGGGTGGTCGGGAAACCTAGCCGCTCGATTAGGCTAAAATATGCTGACTTATAGTTAAAATTATATTATAACTAATAGTAGCTTATTTGATGTAATTAAATTTAAAAAAAATAAAAATAAAAAAATAAGTTAACCTATCACGAACAATGCAACGAAAAAACCGACAAAAAAGGTCAAAAAGCAAAATAAATTAGAAATAGACGAAATTTATAAATAGTAAAAAATAAATTAGAAATTTAAGCTAAAATAAACAGGACCATAAAAAGCCGGCACAACGTGCCGAAATCGTTGCGAGGGTTATCTCGCCCGTGCTGCCTGCAGTCGTCCTCGCGATTTTCTTTTATGGGATGGATTAATGAAAAGGACATGCAAATTTGGATCACGTGAGGCTGGCACGATGGGTCCTACGGGATTTATGCGACGTGGAGGCAACGTGTCATACTGTTGATGATTTTCCTACGGAAATAAGGCCTGCTTATAGTGTTGTCTTGCTTGTTGTCTGCTCCCTTTATCTAAATTTATAAGACATATACTTTTTTATCATATAAATCAAAAAGAGAGTGAAAATAATTAAATTACCTCTAATTATTATCTCTAAGCACTATATTTAATATATGCATGTAGAGAATAAAAAATAAAATAGTATATTTATTAGAAGTACAAAGATAATATTATGCTAATTTTGTGTTGTAATACGAAATATGTTATATACTTATTAGACAAAGGGAGTAACATATTTACTGTGCCTACGAAATAACAAATTTGCCCTTCACCGATCACGTCGTTGGCTGGTGGTTGACAGTTCCTTCAAAAAAAAATTTGAGACCTGAAGTTAGTTTTCTGCAATAATTTTTCAACACATTAGCTACTCACAGGTGATTAATTATCTCCCGAAGTGATGAATTAAAGAATGTTGAACCATCTCGGTTAGTGTTACTAAGGTGCAACTGTGTTGTCAGTTTATTATCACACACCCTACCATCAACTCATGTAGGCTAGCTAGCTAGCTGCGTCACCTCCGATTCGTCAACCTATATGATGCCAGAAAACACACAAGGGCATTATCGGTACCTCGTCGTGCAACGCGTGTGCGAGGAAAACAATGGCGTGCGGACCTTGCCCGCATGTTTCAGCCGTTCGACAAAAGACGGTACTCCCGGAAGCGCATCTGCGCATGGGAATATGCTTTGACGTCCGGTTCCAAAAACGGTTGCTTTCCTGCTCGGCATTAGTTCACCGTCATTTTCCTCCCGTTTTGCTATACGGCGACGCCCCCGCGATGCCGTGAAGCAAACGTGTTCGTGTTACGTGACTGTGCTTCCAGAAATTCTTGGGTCGTCGTTGTTGTCACACGCCTGTTCAAGACGCGACAAAGACCCCAACAAATGGCCCGGTTGGCAAGAGAGTGAGACGGCGTAGCTGCAAGCTGTCAAGAGAAGAAGGTCTGTTCTTTTTGGCTGTGACGTGTGGCTTTTGGCTGCGGTTTGTGGTTTTTAGGTTGTTTGTATGAGATATTACAAAGTAACAGAAACTCACATACGGTTTTTACCAATATAAATGAAGTCAATAAAGTATGTACTACAATTAACTAGTAGACCCTATCTTGAAAAAATATTCCGTTTAAAAGCTAGTTACTGTAGAAAAGCCGAAAAGCAGCTTTTAGAAACTGAAAAGAGAGTAGGCTTCTTGGCTGTTGTGACGTTGGTGTGGGGGCTACCTGTCATGCCACCGCTTGGAAGCCTTACTTAGGGTGTAGCGAGTGAACGTCTGGGCATCTACATTATATTGACCTATTCGGCTCTGAACTTTCCTCAATCCTATTTCTCTTGATTCCCAAGTATGTTCTTCCTTTCTCAGTCTCCAAATTCCTTCCGATTTGTTGAATCCTATATTGGCTACTGAAAACTTAAAGTGGAACGTAACATATTGGTATCAGAACTCGTTCTGACGCCGTGGATCTGTCACGATATCAAACCTAATTGCAAACTTAGGCGCAAGGGATGGAGTAACAAATGGCAGAGATCGTCAAGGTGATCAAGGCTCAGATTGAAGCGATTGACACCCAGGGGGAAGCCATCAAGGAGCTGCAAGCGTAGGGTGGAGCAATCCACCGTGTGATGGAGGAGATCAAGCTGGCGGTCTTGGAGCTCCAGTGGTGGAAGCTAGAGATGGAGATGACGGCGGAGGAGCTGTGCTCGGAGGTAGGCGAGTTGCGTGGTCAGGTCCAATAGATCGCTCGCAATCTAGTGCTCACCGTCCACCCAATTGATCTGCCGAGAATCATCTCCAAGACAAAGGCAACACCGACAACCCCAATCGTCCTAGTTCCGCGGCTGCATGATGAGGCACTGTGGGTTTTCCCAGTGATGTAAATCATGGGCCTGAAGCTACTGATCCAGAGGAAGGAAATTGGGGAAAAATTCCCCATGCCACCTCCGGGCAATGTTATGTCCAACTGCCAAATTCCTTCTCAATTTCCTTGAGGACTCTGAATTCCAGATTAGGACGGCAGTGCACCACCACAACCCACCCAAAATTGATTTCCCATAGTTCAATGGTAAGAGTCCTAGAGTCTGGTAGGTAAGGTATGAGAATTACTTTTGGGTTTGCTTGGTGCATCCTAATTTGAAGATTAGTGTAGTCACCACGTACTTTGTAAGTAATGCTATGCTCTGGTTGCAGTTCTCTAGTTCTCATATGCATTACCACACTTAGGAGTCTTTTGCTACTGTAGTTTGTGCACACTTTGGTAGGGAGGAGTTCCAGCGACAAATTAGACAACTAAACTACCTTCGTCACACTAGCTCAGTCACTGAGTATGTTGAAAAGTTCAAGGAAATTATGCATCATTTCCTAGCGCATCACTCCTGAGATCCTATGTTTTTTGTTACGCAATTTAATGATGGGTTGCAGAGTGACGTGCATTATGTGGTGGTTTTTCATCATCCACCTAATTTGGATACTACTATTGTGTTGGCTTGTCTGTTTAAAGAAGTGCTAAAGACAGTGAGACGTGATGTACATCGACCGAAGCTCTCCCATGGCGCTCAGGTAGGCCACGCACAGCGCTACCCCTGCCACTGCCACCTGGCAAGGAGATGCTAGCAGTGGGGGCTTGTGCAGAGGACCGAAAGGTCATTGAAGCAGCAGCAAGGGCATCTCCAATGACTGAAACTAGCCGCGCTACAAGGGTATCGTTATGCTCGCAGCCTATGTCACACTTGTGGTGAACATTGGGGCCGAGATCACAAGTGTGGCCCAACTGTCTAGCTGCATGTGGTGGAGGAACTTTGGGAGCTATTGCAAGACAAAGATTAGTCTCTAGCACCGTCAGAAAATGGTGAAGAGGCGGCTAGCAAACAGGAGGCACCATGCACTGTCCGATTGCAAGGGTTTGTAAAAAGGCAATGAGATGCTATATTGGTGGACTCTAGAAGCTCCCACAGTTTTGTGAGCGAGGCATTTGCAGGCCGATTGATAGGAGCACAAAGGCCACTGAAACCAGTTCAAGTTTGTATTCCTGATGGTGGATTGCTCGGCTACTCTAAGGAGTTTTTACAATGCAAATGGAAGGTACAAGTGAATGTATTCCATACTTATCTCTGTAAGTTCAAACTCCATTAAGTTAGTTTTAGTGATAATGACAAATTTAATTATGAGACTAACTTGTTTATTGATTATGATATTGCATAGTCTCATTTGGAAGAAAATATGAAAATCATAAGAGGTATCTATTCGACATCACACTTCTATATCTTAGTATATTCCTCGGATCCAAAATATAGACTGAACTTCACCAAATAGTCTAACTTGAATATGTGTGTATGCTTTCACTATACATTGTTGTATGCACACATTTATGGGGAGTTCACTCTATGTTTTGTGGTTTCATTAGTATTGATCCATGTTCTACTTTTTACATATTAAGGATCTTTACTTTGAAACATATTCTTTAAGTATATATAGCTTGTGTAGTTCATATATACTCATAATCGGGTTGTCATCCGTACCTCCATTATATGTTAATGGTTGGATGACTAATGATAACCGAATGTGTAAGCTTTGTTAGCAATTAATCTTAAAGACAAACACTTCCATTCAAATAAGTTAATTATTTTGAAAGGTTATCCTAGAGTATATAAGTGTTATGCACATGTCCTCACAAATCAATCTTTTATCTCATTATTTGTTGAGATTATCATGAATTACCAAAAAGGGAAGATTGTTGAATCTAGTCTCTTCATTATGAGTTAATGGTAAAGTTTTGATAATTAATGACAATTGGTTTGTGAACTAACATCTTCCATGAATTGGATGAATATGTTAGATTCTACAAATGAAGATGACTTGGGATGACTTCGTGTGTTAAAGATCATCAAGTCAAGATGTAGGATGGAAGATGGCTTCATGAGTTGAAAGCCATCAAGAGGATGATGCATCATGAGTTATGCATACCTAAGAGGAGATGATCATGTGTTGATCATCAAGTCAAGTGAAGGCTTATCATGTGTTGCTAGAGCTCAAGTGACAATGACCCAGACTTGAAATGGAGAGTGTGCCATCAAGCTTCAAGGGGTTGCTCAAGGCAAATGTATGACTAGCTATGGCTAATGATGTGTTCCTAGTCTTTTATCAGTCTTGGTGTTTGGTTAGAAGACCAGATTGCTAGAATATGTTGCCGTACTATTAAGAGGAGTCATATCTAGTAGCTTAAATCTCATGATGTGTTGATAGCTCAATCTCACTTGCTCTAACTCTTTGTAGCATGATACTTATATTTACGAATGTGTTTTGCAAATAGTTATGACTCATGCGTTGAATCCATGTAAAATGAGACTATACATTGCAAATGTGTTTTGCAAGTGCTGAAAGTCCATGTTTCCTATTCCTTGCGGTATAAGGCTTATATTTGCAAATGTATTTTCTAAATGATTGAAACTCATACATAATTCTTGTAACATGTGATTTAGGTTTGCGAATGTATTTTGCAAACATGAAGAGTCCATGTACTCATAACTTGTGTCAGGATTATGAAAGTACGCAATGTGTTTTGCAACTTAATGGGAATCATGTTTAATCCTTGTGTGTATGATACTATAATTTGCAAATGTGTTTTGCATGATTTATTGAAGTATATGCACTTGGCATAAGGGCAAGAGGTGCAACTGCAAAGCATTCGGCCGCGGTTGCCTCTGGACTTACTGTTGTTGATTCAGCCGCTATCGAATAGTGAACTACATCAATTGAGAGCGCCCAACCAGTTGGAGACTAAGGAGGTGAAGGAGCAGTTACCTGCGTGTATCTGTCCCTACTCAAGGAGTATAAACATTTATTTGAGGAGTCGCGAGGGTTGCCGCCATGGAGAGGATTTGATCACGCCATCCCTCTGCTGCAAGGTGCGTAATTGGTCAACTTGCATCCATACTGATATAATCCGGCACAGAAGGATGATATTAAAAAGAAAGTCAAAGAAATGCTATCCCTAGTAAATTTTGATCAAGGGGATGCAGGTGCACCCCCAAATTTCCAAAGTTTATTTGTGATCCCTTGTAAATGTTGAGGGAATTCGTCTATTTCAGTACTACATTTAAGATATGTCTTTGTAATTTTGAAAAGAAAATGACATCTCAATATGAAAGTTGAATTACGTTTTGCAGAGCATGTTAGCAATTTCGCATGCACTTTGTTTCAGGGTACACCACTGATCAACCCTCAAGCGTGACCGCGTGAGACACCTAATTACTGATGCTTCACCAACTCGGTGGCTCGGTGCAATCAATACCAACAGTTAACTTGTCTAAACAAAAGTTCACTACTTCACTCGTTGAAGTTGACAGTAAATAGCACTTACATGTTCTCGCGCATATTGTTGCGCAGCTTTGTAAAATGGCGGTCGTGCTGCGGCAGCTCGTATTCAGTGTGCTACTGCCGCTGTCGACCGGATCCATATGCGTTGCCTGGCCGCATTCATCTTCACCACCAGCCGCTTCGTATTCAGACAACGTTGCATTTTTAAGTTCAAACAGAAGCAGCAAGAAAAAAAAGAAGTATTTCTTTCTACCCAAATCGCAAGAACAGGGAAAAAAACTAGCCTCCCTCAAATGCGAGCTACAAGACTACAAGTCTACAACACAGTACATTTCAGCATAAACAGCACCGTAGCAGCGGTAATAGCAGGCTCGCAGCAGCTAGTGAAAAAACGGGGCAGCGGGAGAAAGCACGCGACGACAACACCGTGATATTCAGAGCCCACGCGCCGCAATCCGAAGCGGCACGGAACCGAGGGGAGGGGGCGGGGAGACGAAGGGCCGGCGCACGGAAACCCTAGGAGGCAAGCGCGGCCAAGCGGGGTGGTCGAGAAGGGGAGGGTTCCGGCGGCTGCCGTACGACGACGATCGGTGGCCGGCAGGAGAGGGTGTTGGGGCGTCGTGCGGCCGTCGTGCCGAGGGACTTGGTGGGCGTCAGGGCGTGGCCGCCGAATGGCGTTAGCGCGCGGCCGAAAACCGAAAAAGGCGGCCTGGGTGCACGCCGCGCAGCAAGATTTTGGGCAGTTTTTATTGCGCGGTCCGCAACTCAGCGCGGCGAATGAGGCGCGGCCCGTCCTTCCAGCCGCGCAGCCCATATTTCCCGCCCACCGCGCGGCGGAAAAGCCAGCACGGGCGCACGCGGCTCGGCCTAGTTTTCGTGGGCCAAGTAGCCCACTCCCCCGTGAGCTGCGAGCCACCAGACCCACGACACCACAAGCTGCCCCTGTCGGAGTCGGCGCCAACTACCACGCAGAACACAAGAGGACACGAGGATTTATTTATAAGGTATGGCGAACTGCGTCACCAAGGCTCTGTTCATACAAGGAGTTTTTTCCCCTCTCATGATTGGAGTTACAAAGGTCTGTTGGCATATTTTAGGGATAATTCATACTGTATAACTTCGAAGTTTGCTAATTATTGGTATATCACTTTAAAGATTTTTCTTCGTGGAATATCACTCTAAAACTTTTAGATTCACATGATACCATTTCGGTTCCTTTTTTGAATTCTCCTAATTTTTCATTTTTCTGAGCCATGAAAAGTTACCTATTTGCCCTTGTGTGCACGACACGCTGGTTCGGCTACATCGATCATGGACCACGTCCGACTCGGCTACAACCTACACCGGAGTAAGACTTATGGTTTATTTTGCTTAGCTAGATGTAATGAACTTGCTTGAACCGGAGTTTTTTTTTGCTTAGATTAATGTAATGAACTTCTATGGTGAAGATCTATCCCGTTCATTTGGCTTTTACTTTTTTACTGTAGCAGCTGAAAAAAATACTGTAGCAGCTGAAGAAGTATTATAGCGGCTGAAAGAAGCTGATGAGAGTTTAAATAGGCAGAAACAATAAAAATTAAGTGAAAAATAATGTGAAAATACCTTTGCGACATTATGGTAGCGCATGTTTAGTAGCACGAGCGGAGGGGGTTCATTTGATGTACGATTAGAAGAAAAATTTGGAGCCGTTACTTCATTGTTATTCCAAATATAATCCCCTTCTTACGAGCGGGGGGTTCCGCGAAGGGCAGCGAGGCCACGTCGCCCAAGCATGTCCCGCGCCAATCTCCGCCTTGCGTCGCCTGTGGAATCTGCGTACGGTCGGCTGAGTGGTTTTCCCGAGTTTTCCGAATTACGTCAGTCCACGGTTCTCGCGAAAAGGTCCTCGCAGTTTTTGGCCCCTCCACTTTGCAGGATGGCCCCCGCGGTTTCGAAAATTGCGTATAGATCCTTATTTAGTTACGTACAGATCCTTCCGGGTCCCTGCTTTTTTTACGAAAAAACCCTTTTGTTCCTCCGAAATTATGCTAACGTCCTCGATTTTTTTTGGAGAACCGCCTCGCATATTTTTATCTCTTTTACTTCGGTCTATACGGTGGCTAACGCGGCGTTGCGCCGCGCACCCGCTTCTAGTTAATTGAATGTTAGGGGGAAGCTAGTGTGTCATTGTGCTTTGAGGCAAAGCATGGTGAGCTCATGAAAAGGACGTACATGTCACATGTGTTTAGTGTTACATAGAGCACACGATACTACACAACAACACATGCGCGGGGATTACACGTGTAAGTTAAATATGGGTGCATTGCGACTGGCACGACTACCTCTATGCCACCAACAATGCTGCTACATGTCATGTCCATCAGTACAGTATCACTGCCCTACGGAAGTCCAGGCAGTATGGATGGGGCGGTGCAGAAGGTCCCGCGGGTTGGGCTGGCTGGTTGAGGGACACCCCTGTAGCCAACTCGTAGTCAATAATAAGCTGTGCAACGCCATACAAGCTGCAATGATCGTACTTTGCTTGCGACCTTTGTAGCTAGGAACCTTATCAATTATGCGCCATTTGCTTTTGCACATCCCAAACGCACACTCGACGGTGTTTCGCAGTTGCGAGTGCCGGTAGTTGAAGAGCTCCTGCATCCCCGTGGGCTCCGTACCATTGTCAAACTCAGAAAGATGGTATCTACTGTTGCGATGTGGCGCTAGATACTCCAACCTGTTGGCATATCCCGAGTCGACAAGATACTACTTGCTTACAATGCAAAACAGCGGTTAGTACAGGCTGTGCAATGCATGACGTAGTGAAAATTGTTTGTAACGTATGGATATGAGAAGTAGTCACCATACTTCATAATAGTCTTGTTAAGAATCCGAGTGTCATGCACTGAGCCCCACCAACCGACGCACCGGCAGTCTTTAAAGTAGTGTAGTAAAAATTCCCTCTATATTTTATACCCGGTTACATAGCTCAACCTAACTACGAATCCACAAAAGTTGCTTTTCGTCCTTGCCCATTCACGTGTGGCTGCTGAACGACTGATACCATTCTCATCTAACAGCGTTGCCGCGGCTATTTCAAGCTTTACTAGCCAAACTTGTTACAGTACTTTTGTAGATAAAGTGCACACCGTAGCAACGTATTTTATCTATTTAGTTGGGATAGGTCAGACTCAAAGATTACCGCACGGCATTCAAACAGCTTTTGTTTTTCTTCCTTCGTATGTATACGTCAGCTAAAAATGTCTTCGGAATACGACTCAAGTGGTCAACCACTCAACCAGGCAACGACCCAAACAAAAACCATCACCCTTTTTTTATTTTGAAATCAACGAAAACCACCACGCTAATGCCTCGACCTTTCCCATCACTCCCCGCTACGCCTCCCCAAGGTAACCGCTCCACCCAATACTCACCAATCTCAAAGCGCGTCCGACCCCCACGCTGCCACCACATAAGGCCATTATCGCCGCTTCACCACGCGCACACCGAGTCACCGACACACTCCCACACATTTCGCTCGCCTCCTCCGCCACCCCCACAGATCTCGCCATGGCCAACGGCGCCGCTCGCCTCCTGCTCCTCCTCGCCGTCGCAGGATCCCTCGCCTTCCCTCCGCGGCAGAGATCAATACCGACTTCTTCCGGGAGGATCCGCGCCCGTCCATCCTGTTCGAGAAGTTCGGCTTCTCCAAGACCGGCGCGGTCAGGATCATTGTCTCCGGTGCCGCCGTCTCCTCTTCCTTCGCCAGGGCGGACCCCAAGCAGCTCGGATTCTTCCTCCTCTCGGACGAGTCCCTCTTCGAGGCCATATACGAGTCGCAGCAGCGGCCGCCGCCGGAGAAGCGTGAGGAGGCGGCGGGCGGCCCCGACGAGCCCGACGTCTCCGGCTGCGTCCTCTCGAGCCCCTACGTGAAGACCCTCTTCACCTTCCACGACATGAAGGGCGGTCACTACAACAAGTCCTTCCCGGTCACCCACCCCGACGAGTACAGACTCTACTTCGCCAACTGCGCGCCGGAGTCGCTCGTCACCATGAAGGTCCGCACCGAGATGTACAACGCCAACCCGGACGGCTCCAAGGACTACCTCCCGTCGGCCAGACCCCGTCCCGGCCATCTACGGCTTCTTCGCCTTCTGCTACGCCGCGTTCCTCGCCGCGTGGGGGTACGTCACCCTCTCCCGCGACCGCGTCTCGGCGAACCAAATCCACCACCTCATGTCCGGGCTGCTCGTCGCCCGCCTTCTCTACTGCATCTCGGCCGCCGAGGACCAGCACTACATCCGCGTCACCGGGACGCCGCATGGCTGGGACGTGGCGTTCTACCTCTTCCAGCTCGTGAAAGGCGTCGTCTTGTTCGCGGTGATCGTGCTGGTCGGCACAGGGTGGTCGTTCCTGAAGCCTTTCTTGCAGGACCGAGATAAGAAGGTCCTCATGGTGGTGATCCCGCTGCAGGTCACGGCGAACATCGCCGCCGCGGTGGTTGGGGAGACCGGGCCGTTCTTTCAGGGGTGGGTAACATGGAACCAGATCTTGCTGTTCGTGGACGTCGCGTGCTGCTGCGCTGTGCTCTTCCCAGTTGTCTGGTCCATGCGGTCGCTCCGGGAGACGTCCAAGACCGACGGCAAGGCGGCGCGGAATCTATCCAAGCTCACTCTGTTCCGGCAGTTCTATATCGTGGTGATTGGGTACTTGTACTTCACCAGGATCATCGTGTATGCGCTCAAGGCCATTGCCAATTACCAGTACCGGTGGGTGAGCGTCTTGGCCGAGGAGGTGGCTACAATGGCGTTCTACCTGTTCATGTTCTACACGTTCAGGCCAGCCGAGAGGAGCAAGTGCTTCTCTCGACGACGATGAGGAGGAGGCTGCTGAGATGGTGCTCCGGGAAGAGGAGATCGAGCTTTGAAGTGTTGTGGCGATTCACAACAACAGCGGGGAACGGAGTTGCCAGGATTGCTCTCTCGGCGGCCTGTTCGTTTGATCTTTCCTCCCTGTGATATTGAACATACCATACAGATGCCACGACATAGCTACAGTTGTGTATGTACAGCAGGGATGTAAAACTATTTTGTCATCTTTCCTTGTAGCTTCAAATTTTACTGATGAGATGCAGACGCAGGATACTTGACTGGATATGTACAAGGAGGTTCTTGCTTGAATTGCAATGTAGAGGGAATTAATCGGGCAAGTACTATCGTTTAGGCAAAGTTCGATATTTTCTGCATTTTGTATGGTAATCAGTCATTTCATTTTGGCTCGTTTGACTTTTGCTGCCTTCTGTTATACTAATTGATGTGATGTAATACTCATGTGATTTGCCACTCACTGCATTTGAAGTCACATCATTCATTCTCTTCCTTTGAATACGCTCAATGCTATTTGCAAATTTGCATTTCTGAAATGTCATGTGGTTTTCATGTCTCAGAGGCCATTGTCTGAGATCTTGACGGCCTCATGGGACCATGGTCACATACTCGCACGATGGAGGGGGGAATTAAAATTAATTAATAGGGGTGCTCATTCTGGCTTGTAAGCCAGGCCTTGGCCTGTTCTTTTTGGATGTAGTTTGTGGTTTTTGTTAGGAAACCGCCTCACGATAGAGTCTGGCAGACTCGTAGTCCCAGTAGACCGAGAGTCCGACATATTGGGCACCCACCACCTAGTATAAATAGAGAGCCAACCCCATTGTACACACACGCATGAAAGCAATAAAGAAAGACCAGAGTTCTCTCTACCTCTCTCGTGTTCATCTACTATTCGTGATTACGTGATTGATTCGTTCTTGTTCTAAGCAGAGATCCCGATCGGACTGGTCGCCAGCGTCGGTTTCTCAACACGTTATCAGCACGACTACGCTCTGGTGAACGAGGTAATCATCGAAGCACAGATTGATTTTCTAGATCGCTTTGAATCTGTATTTCGCGTTCTAGATTGATTTTCTAGATCGCTTTGAATCTGTATTTTCTTTCGCGTTCTAGATTGAATTTCTACGGTGCAAATCCGCCCTAATCTACCCGAGCAGACACAAGTCGCGGCACAATGCCGATCGGTGATTACGAAACAGGTAGATGTTGATTGCACTGTGGATTAGAACGATGCAAATCCGCCCCAAATCTACCGCGAGCAGATCTGAAATCGCCGGCACAATGTCGATCGGTAGATTGCGAAGCGGGGCAGATGTTGATTGCATTGTAGATTGAAACGAAAATTTTTTTTGTATGGTTTTTGTTTGATCCTGCATGATCACTGTACGAAAAAAAAGGCATCATTTTTTTTCTGTTTTGCTCTAAACGGCATCACACAGAGAAAAAAAAAAAAAAAAAAAATACGGCCGGCTCTGTCTGGTACAAGCACGCGCTGAAGTCGCCGCCACCGCCCGCCGCCTCATGGCATCACAACCGCCAAGATCGACCGGGCCGCCACCGTCGACTGCCTCGAGCCCCGCAAGGCCAAGTGCCGCCTCGGCTCGCCCGGCCGGCGGCGTTCATCGGCCGCCGCCGCATGTGCGCCGCCCACCTCGCCATCAGGAATCCACCGCCGCCGAAGCCGGCCGTGGTGCCCGGCACCACCGCCGCCGGACTCCACGCGACCGCACGCCGCCGCCGCCCGAGCCACGGCCGCCCGCATGGCCGCTTTGGCTCCATGCTGCCGGCCGGAAGTCGCCGGCCAGTAGCCCGCGGCCACCCGAGCCGCCATGAGCCGCGACGCCGGCCGCCTCCTCACGCTCGGTCCGCCGATCGCCCATGCCGCCGTCTGCCGCCGCCGCCCGCCGCTAGCCTCGGCCGACTGCCTGCCGCCCACTCGCTCGGCCGGCTCAGCCTCGGCCGCTGCTGCCGCGTCTTGTCGTCGCCTCGGCTTCTCCCGAGCCGCTGCCGCCGCCATGCCTCGGCCAGCCCGCAGCCGCCATACCAGCGCCAAGGCCATACCGCCGACCGCCATTGGTCGCCGTGATCGCGCCGACCGGCTGGACGGCTAGCTTCAAGACGCTGCCTCGCCTACTCGGCTCCGCGCCTCGGTAGTTCTTGTGCCGCCGCCGGTAGGTGGGAAACCCTATCCCCCCGAAAAAATCGGTCGGGCGGGCCCTTTTTGGGCCGTTTGACGGCCATTTTACAGAAAAGCCCCCGAAGTTTTGGAATTTAACAAAAGATCCTTAGAACTTGCATTTGGGTCCAGAATTTTGCAGAAAGGTCTCGGTAATTCCGAAAATTACTGATCGATCCTCCGATTTACGAATGGGTCCAGATTTTTGCAGAAGACCCCTCGGAAAATCAGAAAATTACGCAAAGTTTTCTCTGAACTGAAAATTTGCGTAGAAACCCCCAGAAATTGCAGAATTCACCGAAAATTGATATTCTAGCATAAAAGGGCCTCGGGAATCCGAATTTTGAATTTATTTTAGCATTTGAAGCATATTTATTTATGCCATTATTATTTTCTGTTTATTTATTCTTGTTTTGGTTAATTGTAATTGTTTAAATTGCTTTTAATCACTGAAATTAACAGTAAAATTTATGGAAAATTCATAGAAAATTCTAAACATTACGAGAACCTTTTGTACCATTTATTTACCTGTAGTAAATTATTCCATGCAAGTTTACCTGAAGTAAACTCCATCTATCTGCATATAGATGACTGGAATCACGAACCGGGAGTTCGAGGAGCTGGCCCAGCATGGCCGTAACTATCTGACGTGGGCATCCGATGTCGAGATAGTACTTGGAGCCAAACGGCTCCGCGCAGCTATTGGGATTGGCGGACTGAATGACGCCCAACCAACGCCCGAGGAGAATGATCAGACACTTCATTTTCTTCGGCACCACCTCTGCATTACTCTCAAGAATGAGTATATGGCGGAGAAAAGCGCGCTAGCACTCTGGACCGCACTCAAGAAGCGGTTTGAGAGGCTAAAGTACACCATACTTCCTCAAGCAGAGCAAGAATGGGTCAGACTGAGGTTTGCCGACTTTAAGACGGTCGGGGAGTACAATTCTGTCTTGCACAGGATTTGTACCAATCTTCAACTCTGTGGCAAGCAGATCACAGATGAGCAGAAGATCGAAAGACCACGCCCACTTTTCACCCCAATGCTGTTCAATCCGCCCGCAACTATCGTCAAGATGGCTACAAGGAGTACGCCGAATTGATCGATATGATGCAGGTTGCGGAAGCTCAGGACGAACTTCTCCGCAAGAATTACGTCACTCAGCCACTGGGGAGCTCCGCTGGCCGTGAGGCCAACGCTGGGAGCTACAAGGTGCGAAAGCCCTTGATGAAAAGAAGGGGAAAGAAGGGTAAGGCCGCTGCCCAGAAAGGCAAATCAGATGCTCCAAATGACAGAAAGGCTATGAAAAGTGGCAAGACCTATGGCCGCAGAACCGTGGTTGCTACAAGTGTGGCAAGTGGGGCATTGGTCGCGGTCCGCAAAGAGCCGCAACATGTAATTGATGCCCACCAAGCCCAAAGAGGAATGGCAAAGGGCAGCCTGAAGCTCACTTTGCATTGGTTGAGGGGGAGCATTCTGAACAGTTGCCTGAGTTGATGGATATTGAGACCATCCCGGCAACAGCACCCCCTTACAACCTAGAGGCAGCCACTGCCATGATTTCTCTTGAAGAGACTATCACTTCTGAAAAGATAGCCAAGAAGTCGATGATTTCTTAATCGACTCGCCTAATGCACGTAATGCATGAGACGTTAATTGTCATTTATTTTATGTTAAAATGGACAAGTTAGATCTTGCATAGATGGTACTTTAGGATTTGTTATCTCGTGATGGTTGGATGATTTTGGAATAATTCATTCATTTATTCAGTTTATGATGGCATGATATGTTCTGATATTGAAGTATTTTATTTATGCGTTGATTGCCTTCTCATGCATATGAATAAAATACTCTATATTAGAACATGTGTAGCGCCCTATGAAGGAAGTGTGCTTAGCCAGCAGCGGCACAACGAATACCATCTTAAGAGAGACTAAGTTTTCAGTTGATTCGTAAGAGCACTAGCAGCCTTACGTCAAATCGCGGAAGCGATGCTTGTATAATTGGTTCAGGAAGAGCCACAATTATACTCCCCATGGGCACAATTTTGGTCATTAAAGAAGCCTTATTGTACCCAAAATCGACTAGAACTCTCCTAAGTTTCAAGGATATTCGCAAATGTTTCCACGATGAGGCCAAGAAGAGTACAGTGAAGGAATACCGCTCATTACGAAGCGCCAAGAGCATGGAAAAAGGGTATTAGAAAACTTCCTTTACTAGAAAATGGGCTATATTATACCAACACCAAGGCACTGCGGCACTGCACCGTCTCGAAGAAGATGTTTAGAAGCTCGAACTCATCTGTCTCTGGCATGACAGATTAGGCCACCCAGGTCGTAGAATGATGAGAAATGTATTCAACAATTCCAAAGGGCATAATGTTAATGTAAAATATTTCCCGAATCATGAAGATTTTGTGTGCCCTGCATGTGCCACCAGGAAATTAATTACTAGACCCTCCACTCTGAAAGTGAAGGATGAAGTACCTGCATTCCTGGAACGCATCCAGGAAGACATTTGCGGTCCCATTCAGTCCATCTCAGGGCCATTTAAGTCTTTCATAGTGCTCATTGACGCTTCTTCGAAGTGATCATATGTGGGTTTGTTGCCCACAAGAAACCACGCCTTTGCAAAATTGATCTCGCAGATCATTCGCATCGAAATGTATTCCTAATCATCATATCAAGTCCACCAGAATGGACAATGCCGGGGAATTTACTTCAGAGGCATTTGATGATTATTGCATGGCGATTGCAGTTGAGCACTCGATCGCATGTCCATACCGAATGGTTTGGCAGAGGCTTTAATTAAGAAAATTAAAATTATTGCCCTACCACTTTATAGAATTGGAATTTACCAGCTACATGTTGGGACACGCAGTCCTACATGCAGCGAATCTCATCAATTCTAGACCATTGGCCTATAACATCCATCCATCTATGCAACTAGCGCATGGGTCAGCACCGAAAATTTCCCAACATTAGGGGGAGGAAATCAACTCCTTGATAGAAAATGTCGGGAAATACATGCACATGACCCGTGCACTAGTGAAGCAAAGAGAAGTCCAGAAGACAATAGAAGTCCAGAAGACAAAAGAAGTCCAGAAGACAATTGATTTGCAAGCATTAGCAAATCAGCTGCCTAATCACTTTAGTGATTTGAAAGCGTGACTAAGTCGCATGTGCTGCCGCACGCACTGCCGGAGAGGTTGAAATACCAAAGAGCGAAGGTATCCCTAATCTCGTCCGAGGCCTCGGAAAAATAAAAAGAGGACGAGAACTCCGGTTCCTCGAATCCTTAGTAACCGGGACGTCGGTGAAAAGGATAAGAAGGACTTACCACAGATCATTAAAGTCCCCGAATGAGAAGGGAGCCAGTTGAGACACGGCACACGTATGACACCTTCGAAAAGGGCATCTGGATCGAATATCCCGTCGGCATGGATGTGTGCGCACACATGGTCGAAAAACTAAAGGGACTTGCCACCACAAATAGAAGAAGCGATGTGCAAGGGAAAGCTCGAGAAGAAGCAACCGCTCCAGAAGAGGCGACTCATGAAGAAATAGCTATAAACTATGTGCACACGGGAGAGTCCATGAACAGGACAACGACCAATATCGATATATACTTCAGAAAGAAAATTGCCACAATCATCAATCTTGATCTCGAGCACGCATCGTCATTGAATGTAAGAAAAGATCGATTGGGAAGATTGGAAAAGGCAATAGCAATCGAATTGCTATCTCTCGAACAAAGAGAGGTTTTGGGCCGTATGCGCACACCTCTCCATGTGCACCCGTAGGGCACAAGTGGTATTTGTTCGAAGAGAAATGAAAGAAACAGTAGTGAGATACAAAGCAAGGCTAATAGCACAAGGTTTCACTCAACGTCCTGGAGTTGATTATGAAGAAACCTACTCCCGGTCATGAGTGGAATTACCTTTAGATATTTGATCTCAATGGCGTGAACTTGAACTTAGAAATAAAATGGATGTTGTGATCAGTATATCTTTACGGTAACTTGAATTGAGATTTATATGAAATTCCACAAGGAATACCTCTCCAACCAAGACAGAGCAAATAGAAAAGCATGCGATGTGAAACTCGAGAAAGTCATCAGATGGATTGAAGCATTCTAGAAGAATGTGGTATAATCGCTTGAACTACTTTCTCTGCAAGAAAGGCTACACAAACAATGAAGACTGTCCTTGTGTATTTATACGGCGATCCTGAATGGATTACAGATAATCTCTGTATGTAGATGATCCGAATATCATCGGGACGTAGAAGATATAAAAGAAGCAAGCTCCTACTTGGAGTCGAATTTGAAATGAAAGATCGAACAATATCAAGTTACGCTCAGGCTGCGACTTGAGCATGTCCCCGAAGGAATCTTGGTACATTAGTCGACCTACACCCAGAAGGTGCTAGAAAGGTTTGGTTTTGAGAAGGTATACCCATCGAAAGTACCGATGATCGGAAGGTCTTTACAGCAAGAAAAAGATCATTTCCGACCTAGGGAAAATGAGGAGGAAGTCCTGGGAACGGAATTCCCATACTTGAGTGTAGTAGAAGCACTCATGTCCTAAGCAAACCGCACTACAACGGATATTGCATTTCTTTGTGAACCTATTAGCAAGGTACAATGCAGAACCTACCAAAAGGCATTGGCAGTGCATAAAGGACACCTTCCGATACCTCCAAGGAAGTAAGGACCTTGGATTGTTCTCTGAAAAGAATCAAGACTTGAACTTGATTGACTATGCGATCTTGGGTACTTGTCTAACCCGCATACCGCAAGGTCACAAGCATGCTATGTATTCTGTGTGGTGGAACTGCAATTCCCTGAAAATCGTCTAAGCAAAGCCTTGTAGCTACTTGACGAACCACTCGAAATTATAGCATTGTATGAAGTCGCACGAGTGCGCTTGGCTCGACCAAATGGTTCACCACATCCGGCGGTCATGTGGGATGAACATTGTGCAAACCCCACAATTATCCATGAAGATAATTCGAGTTGCGTTGTACAAATGCAAGCGGGCTATGTGAAGAGTCATCTCACAAAGCATATCAACCCCAAGTCCTTCTATGCTCATGAATTGCAAAAGATGGACGAGATAAAGGTCTCGCATACTAAGTCTTGTGAAAATCGTGATTTGTTCACTAAGTCACTCCCGCATCTAACTTTGAAAGATGTGTGTGAGGATTAGAATGATGAGACTTAGAGAAGTGCGTAATCTGGGGGAGAATTCTCTCAAGCCCGTTAGTAAATCTCGATCATGAAGATTGAGTACCCAAAGGAACAAGGTCCCAAGACCGAATGAAATTAGGTGGATTGTACTCTTTTCCTTGACGAGTTTTCACAAGTTTCTCGACCAAGGTTTTTAATGAGGCAATTCGTGCATCGCAGACAACACATGTATTATGTACTCTTTCTCCAAATTTTTCCCACTGGGTTTTTATGGAGTTTTGATGAGGCATAAGCATGTTGGGTGAGTGCCAGGGGAGTGTTAGGAACCGCCTACAGATAGAGTCTGGCGGACTCGAGTCACAGTAGGTCGAGAGTCCCGACATATTAGGCACCCCACCACCTAGTATAAATAGAGAGCCAACCCCATTGTACACACACGCATGAAAGCAATAAAGAAAGACCGGAGTTCTCTACCTCTCTCTGTTCATCTACTATTCGTGATTACGTGATTGATTCGTTCTTGTTCTAAGCAGAGATCCCGATCGGACTGGTCGCCAGCGTCGGTTTCTCAACAGTTTTTAGTTGCTGCTTGTGGTTTTTGAGTTATTTGTGTGAGATTACAGAGTAACAGAAATTCACGTGTGATTTTTACCATGTAAATGAAGTTGGTACAATATGTACTATAATTAACTAGTAGATCCTATTTTAAAAAGATACTCCGTTTAAAATCTAATTACTGTAGAAAAGCCGAAAAACAGTTTTTAGAAGCTGAAAAGAACATGGCCAATTAATAGCTTCTTTGGTACTGTTTAAGATTTTTTTACTGTAATTGATACTAATTTTTTTAGCGTAATTAAATTTAGAAATAAAAAATATGTTATATCATCATGAACAGTAAATGAAATAAAAAGATAAAAGATAAAAAATTAAAAAAAGATGAAATTAAGATACTAAAAATTATAAACTAAAAACTTAAGTGCAAATGAGTACTTCTAAGCATTACTGGTCTCAGCTGGGCATGTTTAATGGATGGGACAACTTGCTTGGTAGTGCATCACTGTCCAGCATTTTGTTTTGCATGGCTGGTGCCAATAACCACATGGTTGAATCATTCAACAACCTAACCACGGAGAAAAGTGGAGGGGAAAGCATGTACGGATCTCGTTGGTGGGCCTCTATTGGTCTAGGAACGGAACACAATGTACTCACATGATAGTCGAAAATATATATGAATATCTTTGATCAACTCAAGACACAAAAGTTTTTCACTGTGTCAATCCGTTGCAGCCTTTATATTTTCTCCTTTTATTTATACCTTCAGAATACAAGTATAGAGTCTAGCAAAACTGCCCGAGTCTTCTTGCATGATCCCCACGACTCGCGTTACCCGAACAACTCGCTCCACTAACCAACTCACACAGCTTAGTAGACACGACCGGTTCGTGCAGACAGACTGCTACCGGACTAAACCTACGACCGTACACAAACCTGACCTTTTTCAGGTTCTTCTTCGAGTCCTTCGACCGCGGTTGTTCGACTACAGTTGCTCGACCGCGCTACTTCGATCACGGTTGCTCAGCCACGCCAATTCGACCACGGCACTCCGATCGCCTCTTCGACCATAGCTTGTTGACTGCATCTTCGGTAGTACCACTCACACAGACGATATTACCGGTCTTCGAGTACGACTGGGAAACTGTAGCTTGCGAGTACCATCAAACACTATGTTGCTACGACCACTGTACAATACTCCTTCGAGTACCAACTGCTACAGTACTCCTCTGAGTACTGACTGCAGCTACGACTACTACACAGCTCGACTTACAACTGCGACTGCTACAACCGGTCTCTGACTGCTCTCCGACTTCGGGTCTTCGACTTATACTTGATACACGACTACAGAGTACTCAAACACACAAAACTCTTGATACAACTACACAGTACTCGAACACACCAGGTACTCGACACACGACTTCTCAGTACTCAACACACGAGTACTCAACACACTATTACACAATATTCGAACATACCGAGTACTCGACACATGACTATAGTACTCGATCACATGAGTACTCGACATCGACTACTCACAACAACAAGATTAGTTCAAACAATCACCCTTTAATCTTATTATCTTTATTTTATGAGTACCTCCACGCCGAACTTTAGAGCAGCATCGGTTCGTCATCGGCATCAGCCATGACAAGATACACCTCGGCCTTCTTTGGCTTGCGGCACTCACTGGCGAAGTGCCCACGTATACCACAATTGTAGCACTTCACTTTTTTCTTGTTGGACCTTCGCTCACTGGTCTGCGAGTCATTATCGTCCTCATCGCTGTCATGGTCATCTCTATGACCACAACCTTCTTTGACACGGCCACCGCCATGATTATGGTTCTTCCTCGTGCCCCTACCTGACCATTCATTCATCTTCTTGCTGAGGGTGTTCCATTGCGTACGCGTGAGCAACAGATACTCACTCTGTTTCATGTTTCCAAGACTAACTCGGACGCGCTCGTCGTAGGCTTTGTACCGCCCAACGAGATCTTCGACAGTGAGGGTCTTCAAGTCCACGCACTGCTCGATGGACGCGATGAGTTACATGTAGCGCGTCGGGGCAGCCCGAAGAAATCTACGAACAACGCTAATTTCAGCTACCGTGGTGTCGCCCAACGCTCGGATGCCAGTGACGACTAATGTCACCCGACCGATGAAGTCTTCGACAGACTCCCTTTCCTCAATCTTCAGACCCTCGAAGTCTCTTGCGGGTCTGGAGCTTGGCTTTGCGCATGTGCTCGTGCCTCATGTGTGTCGTCTTGATTGCCTGCCATGCCGACTTGGCCGTGTCCTTCCCAGCAAGGGAAGACATGACCTCCTCCGGCACTGACTGATAGATGGCATACAACGCCATCCGATCCTTCTAGTACTCGATGGCACAAGGTTCGACTGCTTCCCACACATTTTGAGCCTGAAGAGCCACCCGCATCTTCATCGCCCAGACCGTTTAGTTCGTGCAGGTGAGCTACGGGTACGACAACGTCACCGCGCTCTCCTCTTCACGGCCACCTGCGAGTTGGAGGCGGACAAATCACCTCGTAACAGGCCTTGTACCGCTGACGGAGACACACACTTTCCTTCTCTCGGCATTTTCTCGACTCACAGGAATCACCAAGTCTTCTTTTCCGATGCACAGAAGTTTTACTCGGCTTATTCTCCTACATACGGAGAACACCACAGCTCTGATACCAATTGTTGGCCCAGGGACGGAACAGAACACACTTACACCGTAGTTGAAAACACACAGACACTTTTGATCAACTCAAGACACACAAGAGTTTTTCGCTGCATCAATCCGTTCCAGCTTTTCTATTTTCTCCTTCTATTTATACTCTTAGAATACAAGTATAGAGTCAAGCAAAACTGTCGTAGTCTTCCGACACGATTCCCATGACTCGCACTACCCGAACGACTCGCTCTACTAACCAACTTACACAACTTAGTGGACACGACCGGTTTGTGCAGACAAACTGCTACCTGATCAAATCTACTACCACACACAGACCTGGCCATCATCGGGTTCTTCTCCGAGTCATGTTTTGAGTCCTTCAACCACGGCTGCTCGACTACAGCTGCTCGACCGCGCTACTTCGATCACGGCTGCTCGACCATGCCTATTAGACCACAGTCCTTCGATCGCTTCACCGACCATGGCTATGTTGACCACGGTATTCCGATCACCTCTTCGACCACAACTTCATCAACCGCTTCACCGACCACAGCTTGTCGACCGCATCTCCGGTAGTATCGCTCACATAGATGGTACTACTGATCTTCGAGCACGACTGGGATACTGTAGCTTACGAGTACCGACCATTGACCACTATACAGCTACGACCACTGTAGCTACGATCACTATAGTTATGACCACTGTAGCTACGACCACTGTACAGTATTACTCCGAGTACCGACTGCTATAGTACCCCGCCGAGTACCGACTGCAGCTACGACTATTGCGCAACTCGACTTACGACTGCGACTGCCACGATCGGTCTCTGACTCCGAGTCTTAGACTTATACTCGACACACGACTACAGAGTACTCAAACACACCAATCACTCGACACAACTACACAGTACTCGAACACAACAAGTACTCGATACATGACTTCTCAGTACTTAACACATGAGTACTCCATACACTATTACACAGTACTCGAATACACCGAGTACTCAACACATGACTATAGTACTCGATTACACAAGTACTCGACACGGACTACTCTCAACAACAACATTTGTTCCAATAGCCTCGTCTCCCATTCCTAATTAAAATCACACAGCAAAGGCCCAGGGTTGTTTCTTTCTTTGGGTCGTGTGAGTCGTGTTCCGCATGTTGAAGTTGCTACCATGTGCCATTATAACTGATAAGGAGGACTCTTAGCGCGCACAAGGTTGCGAACCTATTCATCCAGATTCGAGTCTCACGTCTAGCTTAATACGAAGTGTGGGGATGAAGGGCATGTTCGGCAGGCTGAAAGTCGCTCGGTTTTTCGCAGTTGTTATAGTACTTAACTTTTAGATAGAATATTTTTTCAAGACGGAGTCTATAAGTTAAACGTAGTACACGTTAAAAGCTTAACATCTGTATCAGCTAAAATCGCAAGTAAGTATCGATCTCTCTGTAATCTGTACCGTAAACAACCAAAATTCAAAAATTTTAGCCAAAAACCATAAACCGCAGCAAAAAAAACAGGCCTAGTCTTTATCCTGTTCACACCATCGTTGTTTATAACCGATAAAACTCATGCTGGCAAGTAACCTGGTGAAGTATGTCTCACGAGATATGCTATAACATAAGTTTTGTCAGCACTTCTGGATTTTGCTGAACTATGGGTATGTTTTTTTTTGAACCGTGGCTTATGTCTTTTGGCTGCCCGTGAGAGAGTACGGAGAGATAGATATTCGATGCGATTTTGACTGATATAAATAAAGTCGTTGTAGTATGTACTATAATTGATTTATAGATTCTGTCTTAAAAAAATACTTTATTTAAAAGTTAATTACTGTATAAAAAACACTTTACAGAAGCCGAAAACAAGATTGAATGTTTAAATTAACATAAATTTTAGTGCCGATAGAGCGTACCGGATACATCTTCTTGTGTACCAGAACGATGTCTCACGATCATTATACGGAATCAGACTGAGATTAGGAGCTAGCAACATAGGTTGGGTGCTGGCATTCAGGATGAGTGGTTAGAAACTAATCTTTCAATTCCTCGAGAGTATTTATTGTCGCGAGCTGCCCACTTGATCCACACCTAATTCTTCCCTTTCTATGTCGCGGTGCCGTTGCCAATTGCCGGATTCCATGCTAGCCAATCAAGCGCAGGTAACTACTAACTAGCTAGTGGCAGTACACTAGTACTACTATTCTTGTTGTGACTTGAAGAACACTCGATGCTGTGACGGAAGCTGTCCAGAAATGCGGAAATGCCGGACAAACAGATCGGTAGGGCCGTACGACGGTGCTGGCCTACGGGGTGATGCGGGGCATGCGGCAGTTCACGGTTGGTTTTTTGGTCTGATCCGGTTCTAGCCCGCTCATTTGGGCTTTAATCTTTAGCTTCTATCTTTTAATTTTTTTAATTTTGTTTTTTCTGGTTTTTAGTACTTTCATGGTTTTTGTTTTGTTTTTGTACTTTCTTTAAAATTAATTTTTTAAATTTTGTTTTTTCTGTTTTTTTTCTAGTTTTTAGTTTCTATCTTCGATTTTTATTTTTATTTTTTAATTATGTTGAAAAAACTACTAACAAATATAGTGCAAAAAACACTAAACAGTAAAAAAAAATCAAAAGCCACAAATTTAAGCCCGAGCAACCCGGCCTGTGCCCTCTACCTTTCAAAAGTTAAAAGACATTTAAAACGTCTTGGTTTCTTAACACGGTTTTGTCTTTTTCTTTGTATTGTTCGTGAAAATATAATGATCTTTTCTTTTTTTTCTCTTTATTTATTTATTTTTTAATTAAATATCTTAAAAAAGCTAACGACCGTTATAGTGACACTTTAAGCAAAAATCATCAGAAAAAACTGAATTGAACGGCATCTTTACCGGTAGTTTGCGGAGGGAGGCGTGCATAGCTATGGACCTATGGTAGTATGGATGGCATCGCTAACGTTAGCCAACCTCTGCTCGGCTAGCCAGGGCGTCATTAATGACGTCGTCATTGCCCGGCGTGCATTTGGTCTCGACCGTCTCTCTGGCACACGTGCTATGGTTCCCGCACGTGCGACTCACATGCGCAACTGCGCAAGACGGCAAAAGCAAAACCACCGTCCACCGAGCCGAGACCGGAGAGCCCCCGGCCTGCAGCCATGGCGTGACACGTAGTAAGCTTCAAACCAATTCCGTCGGTCTCCGTGTTCCAATCCGCCGGTGTATGTATGCTGCAGGCCGCGCCATCGGCATAGCCGCTTGAGAATTATTCATACATTTGGCCCTGTAGCGCTTTTTTTAATTTGACCCTCATATATCCTATTTTTACAAAATAGCTCTATTTTCAAGCTTAACAGGCACGATAAGTGACACATATCTTTTACCACAACACCAAAGCTCAGCAAGAGCAGACGACTTCAGTAGGCGGATCAAGCGTAACCAACGAGGAGACTGCACAGGCGTCGACAACCCCAAAGGGCTGCTGAGCTCCCTTGGCTCTGCAACTGTTACCAAGCCGCCTTGTATGGGGAGTTGAGATGGCCAAATAAACCAACACTACTAACTCCCTTTTCAAGTAGTACACACACATTATTGCAAAAAAATGTAGCAATGGACCATGTCTAGCCCGACATAATACTTCGCAATGAATATGTGAATTAAATGTTATGTATGGTTTGGTTATGTGCGTATATTTACCTCACAGTACAAATAGCAATATGCACGGACCATCAATCCAAACTACACTGAAAGACACTTGTGGGCCTAGACTAGCAGAAACATCATTGACCAAAACTGTCGTAATTGGGCTCGGGGGAACGGCCCTATGGTGAAAATGTGAAACCGTATGGCACCCACACGACATAGCAGTCATCTGTAAGGTAACAGGAGGTTCACATAGGACATCGCCTTGAATCCTCCAACCACCGTCACCGAGCTCTTTGAGATGGCGGACCACTATGCAACTACTGCTGAAGCAGTCGAATGGACTAAGTCTATTGACCAGGTCAACCGAGATTCCAAAGAGCAAGGTGAAGGAAGTGGGGGGAAGGAGAAGGCCAAGAAATCGAAGAACAAGACTACTGGTCAGAAGCTTCACGTCGAAAATCCAAAGAAAATCTTGGCCATAGGTGATAAAGAGCCACACAATTCCAAGCAATACTCTGACCGGGGCAGAGGCAAAGCACCCACGTGGAACGACAACAAGCCTAGATGGTGCCCACTTCACAAGAAAGAGGGGCACGATCTTCGCAATTGCCGAGTTTTCCAGCTCAAACTTGAGGATTACTATTCGGGCAAGGGACCACTTCCTACGCTCGAGGAGGTGGGACAGTCAAGTGGTCGAAAGCACTCTGACGAGGACGAGGACATGCCGTTCTAGGATCCAAAGCACACTATCGAGCATATATACGGTGGATCATCCGTGTATGTGTCAAAGCGGCAGTATAAAGCTGTCGAATGCGAGGTAAACTCTATCGACCCTACCCTTGTCAATAATTTACCTAAGTGGTTAGAGGTCACTATTTCTTTCGAGAAGAGTGACTATCTGATCCCTTCAACACAACCTAGTTGGTTTCCGATCGTGGTCGAGCCCACCATCAACGACTATTGAGTGAATCGTGTGTTGATTGATGGTGGCAGTTCTTTAAATATTTTATTTGTAAGGGCTCTGGATGAGATGCAAGTTTCTCGTACCAGAATAAAGCATGTACAATATGCATTTCATGGAATCATACCGAGTTCCTCGGCCAAACCCATTGGCCAAGTTTCTTTGCCTGTTGCGTTCTGTTGTCCGCGCAATTTTAGGATAGAGAAAGTCTCATTTGATGTGGTCGACTTCAACATGGCGTATAACACCATACTCGAACGACTAACCCTGGCACATTTTTTGATAGTTTCTCATTATGCATACCTTGGACATATTGGTCATCATAATCTCATACCTTGCACCATTGGTGTCGTGAAACAAGGACCATTTGGACCATTTCTCCAGATCGGAGGCATGCAACTTGATCCATGGGTGAACTCGCCCATTGCTATAGGAGCGGTCTGAGTTCAGCCGGCTCCGTTCCCTTTGACTCCCTCACATATTTTGAGGTCTTCTCGTCAAGCCCTTACCATATTGCGTTGAACTTGTGTCTCTAGTTCTGCATATAGAGCTTTTTAAACTTCTTTATCAACTTCTTGTTGTGAAAAGGGGTGCGGTCGGCCACCGGGCACCTGCCGAGCCAAGGCAGCTTAACAGCCTTGTGGGCCCGCTGTCTCCTCGCCTACCTCTATTGCCCGCTCCTGCCGAGCTCTGGTGGCGCAACAGGAGACAAATGTCACCACCCGTGCTTACTGAGCTTAAGGACGAGACTATTTTTTTTTATAAAAAAGAGACATCTGAAGGTTAAACTTGAAAAAAAAATATGCTATATCAAATGTGTGAACAGTTCGCCGCTCGGATGCACATCGTAGGCTGGCTGCTGGCTCTATAGGATGTAGGAAACCATTACACTGGGACAACTAACCTTGCTCATTTCTATTGAATATTCGAATAGCAATAGCAGACTACGCATCTGGTAAGATTATAGCATGTACGGTAAGATTAGAGTATGTACGGATCCTACTTCAAAGGACTTTAGCTTTTGGTTTGACTTCTAGAAACCAAAAACTACTAGAAACACACCAACTTCTTATTTCATTTTTTTTTTGCTTTTTTTTTGCTTTGTATTGTCAATAAAGATACAACAATGTTTTTTATTTTTTTTCTTATTTTTCTTTAATTAAAGACTCAAAACAAGCTAATAGTAGCTACAACGCAATTTCAGCAAACCACTAGAAACCGTAGACATAAGCTACTTGGAACGGCCCCTTACTCAGCTCCGCTAGCAAAATGGTATTCTATATATAAAGAAATTGCCATGCAGAAGATTACAGGTATGGCAATGGTATAAGCAATTTTTATCTACAGATAGTTTCAACCTTTTCCTCCCAGACTTCTTTTTCCACTCCCCACAGTTACCACTTGCAGGATGAGTAGAGGATGGGGGAAAACGTGTACATAAAATGCATGATGCAGATACATGTACCTGAGTCGCTCTCAGAGTTTAGTTTACAAACATAACGGCTGCCAGAATATGCTGTTGCTCAGCATTTTCTGCACTTGAGTGAGGCCTGGCGGGCAACGCTGTAAAATACAACGCCACAGCAAAACGTAGCTTCGATCTGCAGGTAGCTCGTGCTGGCTCATGCTGTTCCAGAATTTGCCCTTTCGTCCAAGCACATTAGAGTGCAACTGCATCAAGTGCAAACGCCACAGTCCAGTTAGGCACACTATCCTTGTTCCGACTTCCTAGCTACAGATGCATTCTACCGTTTAGATGATCCATTTCATGCTCATGTTGCACTTGACAGTGCATTTTCTACTGAAGATGTGCAAGTGCAATACATCCACAGCTCCACCAATATTCCGAAGAGCATCTACCATCTTTCACTATGTTCGTGCCAAGAAGTCATTAACTGCAAGTGACGCGTCGCCATGTGCAACGGCATTCTCTGGCTCCGGCATGTAAAGCGTAGTAGAAGAGGCCTGTAAAGCAATGTAGGGTAATGCACAATATTGCCAGATTAGAACACAGAAGTAGGCTAAATTCAAAGGTTGAGACAACAGAGCTAGTTCATTTGCTAAAGCATGCATTGTTATCCCTTTGACAGGGTAATAGCACATTTCAGCAAAACATTGTCAAGTATTTAACTAGGATGGTATGCACTCAATTTGTTAAATCATCCCTGCACACTTTGGCAAGACAGGAACCTGAGTTTGCATGTATGCATAATCCAAACCATGCATATCTTCACTTGGAGCTGTGAAGTGTAGAATTAAGTTGACTTGAGGACACATGGGTCTATTTAGCCTAGCTGAAAAGTCTCCACTAAACCATCTTAGTCAGGCTTCAACTTAAAAGCTACAATCCCCTCCAACCAGATTAAGCTGAATGGGATTCAACTTACTGAATAAGCCCAAAATTAGGCAACCCGTTTATATTTATGCAGTTGCACTGATGTGATTATCATACTGTCCAGTGAGAGATTATTAGTACCTTCGTGTCTATCTGTAATTCTCCACTGTTGTCTAATGAAAGAATAGCACCATGCGTTTTTAACCATATTTCACATTCTTCTAATCCGTCATCCCCATTGATTATACAACCTTCATTCTCAATTCTTGAGAATCCCAAAATTCGAGCAATATATCCCATAGGTACAGTTGGGCGATATGATCTAGACATGCATTTTATAGCCTCGAAGCGCATCCGCTCCACATATAGATCTGTTAAAGAGGTGAGCTACAGACATTAAAACCTCTTATGAAAACAGAAGTACACTGAATTGACACAGAAGATGGTAGACTGCCCTTTACCCATGAGGCAAGAGTTCAAGTTGGGCGCCTGCTTGTATAGTTTGAAAAATAGGACATAATTGCCAGATGAAACAGCAGAATGAACTGCAAGGGCATGCTTGACAGATCCATCCTGTTTGGCTTCCATTGATAAGCTGAAAATAATGAATATATCAAATGTGATCCAATTAAAAAAATGTGTTTCAATGCGCTACTATTTACAACATGTACCTTGACATTGATGACAGCAAGTCTCGTTTATTATTAGTGTGTAGCATGGCACAGAGCAAATTGTAGGCAAAGAATTCAAAATAACAACCCTTGATTCCCTCTGCATATAGCCTCTTCAGTTGCGACTGGCACTGCAAGAGTTGTTGTGTGAAGAAATAGTTAGGACTATGACAGTCATGCAACAGTTGAATAGGTTTCAGACTTTCAGTATTTGTTATTTCACTAATATTACAAATATAAATTTTAGAAAACCAAAGTAACAAGTTGCAATGCCAATCAACATTCCTGAAACAGTAGCAGTACCAGTAAAGCAATAATTATCCCCAACCTGGTAACTAGTTAAGTGTAACCGAACTTGGGATTGCCAGTGCGAATCTACCAAAAGAAAAGCAAAAACTTTCTTGGACCTTTATCTTCTCTATACCTTTTGCTTAACACTATATGAAGTTGCAAAACTATGGCTAGCAAATTGAACATATGTATAATTATTTTATATTTCGAGAGAATCAAATAGAATAAGACAAGTATACCTGGTTATATTCAGGTAAATCGCCAGCTTGCATTGCTAAACGTGCATGAGTTTCATAAACCTGAAGTAAGAAACATGAAGGTTACAAAGTATTCTAGATTGCTGAATTGATGTCCTAGTGCACAACATTAACGAAAAATTATAAGGAAAGGTATAACTACATATCTAGTATGATATCTTGACAGTAGTAACTAAAATAGACACTGTGCACTTCTCTAGTTGCTAATACAACGTGGTAGGCACAATAGGATGCTATGAAGAATTATAAGACTACCTTGACGGTCAGTTCATTCTGAATTCTCTGAACTGTAAGATCTTGGCGAATAGATTTCAGTTGATCACACTTGTAAAGATAATTCTTTTGAGATGTTTCAACCATGGAAAGGGCCTTCTCCAAGACATGTTCTGGTCTTACCTGCAAAGGGCATATTCAGAGAAATAAGGCAAACAAACAGTTGACAGGATTGATAAGCAGCTAGAAATAACAGGTTTGATATCAGTGCTTCAATTTAGAGTTCAGCAAGACAATTGGTGTGTATTACTGTGGCAGGATCAGGTGCTGATGTAAGGCGTAGATATCGTTTCTCAATTTCCTGGCATGTTCCCTTGACTGTCAGTGCATCCCAATCCATATCTTCCACAGACAAGCTAGTGCCATCTTCATAACTTCTAGTAAGAAGAGCTGAAATAGCTCTTCTTGTGTGTACATTAGCCATTGCATATTTATTTCCTGCAGAATTCCTTGATTTTAATGATGAATCCTGACTCTTCTCGAAACGCTTAGATCTATGCTCCCTACGTTTCTTTTCCTCTGGTGAATTTGCTAGAGTGGTTGCACTGGCATAATCTTTGGTTAGATCCAGGTCCTTATCACTATCACTTGAAGTGTTTCCATTTTGCATTAGACTTGAATAACCACCGATCTTTTGCTTCTTGGCAGGCCTCTGACTGACTTTGTTTAAAGGTGTTTGACGAGATTGGAGAAACTTCCCAAAATCCCAACTGCTACCCTGCACAGCATTTAGATAAATATTTCAAAGAAAGAGCTTGGTAGAGCATATATACAAGCATGGGACAATGCATACATCGATATCAACAGTTTGGAAGTGAAAGGCCTGAAACAACAATTCGGAAGTCTATTCCTCTTGTATGTTGACTTTGATGACAACATTTTTACAAGAGCAACAAGTCAGCTCTTACCGTTCTATTTTTGGCTTCCAAATTACTGTGGATGTTACCATTCACCAATCCTTTCACTATTGGTTCTGCCTTATCAGTAACATTTACCTCCACAACAGAGTCCCACCTGCTTTTCAGACGTCTCCTAGGGGTAGATGTTGACAAGGGGCTTGAATTGTTTGCACTGCTGTAAGGAAAAACAGATAAGAAAAGAAAAATCAGAACTCTGCGGTTCTGCAAGCACGGAACAGCAAGGACTCCAGGTTTTCTTGAATAAAAACGAAGAAATCCTAATTACAAGTCTACAACATGAATTCGAGTCAACTAATGGACAGTATAATGTTGGCAGCAAATTAGATGGATCACCTTTCACTGAGCAACTAAATAATACAGCCAATTGCTTAAGCATGTGAGTGACCCTTTCGGCGTTTAAGGAACTGATTTCCCGATAATCTCATCGAATATACAAGACAGCCTTTTTATCTTCTATTTGATTCCGTTAGGATTACTATACTGTATTATGCTTCGTAATCAGAAAAGCAGTTCAATTTTGATAATTGCTAATTTAATGATACTTCCATTGTATAGTTCTCATAAGAATTATCAGTGTTAGAAATGTGCACGAAATGTGTAAGCCCATCCAATTGTATAAATTTGAAGTCATCTTACAGTTATTACAAACAAATGAAATATTCTGGGATTTGATTAGATTGGAGCATTTTTTAGGGTGTCAAATTAATCAAAAGATGGTACTGTTGAAAAGGTGTGATGAAAATTTCATTCATTATGCAGGTGCTCGTTGCACTGCAGTATAGTACCAAAAAGTCCAAAACAACAGACTACAAAATTGCATTAGCCAATGTATTTAAGTTCTCAACACATTGACATTGTCATCATCCAATTATTTTTTTTTGGGGGTGCAGGGAGAGGGTGTGCAAGAGAAGCACCACCTTGTCTCAGTCATGGTAATGAAAGTTTCTGGCAAAGGAAAGAGCGGCTCAGTGTCCCAATTCTTAGTAAGAAGGGTTCCATCAGCGGTAGCTTTGCTTTTTATCTGGAATTATACAAAAAGGAAGGATAACAAGAAACTTAGATTACAGGATCGATCAATTAATTTAAACCATTCAAAACTGATGTAGCAGAACAAAAAATCAACAAAAGGAAAAAAATTAAATGAAGCACGGGCATCGATCGGTGGCCCAATCATTGAAGCGACTTCAACTAGAAAATTGAGATCAGTCATTTGAACATGAATGGCAGCATTCGTAGTAATTGAAACAAGCCTATTTCATTAACCACATGTCCACCAATATATGCTGGATATGACTTCAACTCTGCCATGGCCCTATGAGGCATTCATGACTGACAACAATAAAATGGTGACAACAAACAAAAAAAATAATTACCTCATCTATTATACTTTGGCAGGCAGCCCTTTGGGCATCATCCTTGCAACGGCTGAGATTCCTCTTAGCATAATTACAGAGTGAAAAGGGGAGTGATCTCTAAACATGAGAAGAAAAATGGATGGTGAATATGCAAGTACCAGAAGATGTCACATGCCTTGACTGTGAAGTTATAAACATAAGACATGGTAGCTTTTTTTTTTGCTATCCTAATTTCCAAAACTAAACATAAGACGTGCACTCCCATAGACACTGACAAAATTCAATCCCGACAATTGGAACTAGCCATTCACGATGTACAGAGTTTATATGCCAATAACTTCCAGATAGTTGTTTCCCTTGTGATTGAAAGAACAAAACCCTGAGCATATAGGGTGCCAAATTTGAAGAAAAAGAGGGGAGTAGAACATTACAGTGTCAGGACCAAGCTGAGCTGCTTGGGCATCATTCTTCGGCATGGAAACGCTAACATAGGAAGGTTTCTTTGCCAAATCAGCACCTAAATTTTTTTTATCACTCTTCGGTATTACCATCGAGAAACCTGGAGCAATTCGAGGATTGGTTGGAATCTGTATTTTGTTTTCGCTGGAAGTATCTGTTGTCACAGAACCCTGCAAATTTGGCAGAAAATTCTCAGAAACATGGTTGATTGAGGAAATTTCTGAGCTTAGACCTTTTGAACCTACATTCTTCTGATGATCTTCATGGTTGCTTAGCGGTACACAATTCAAATTCATAGTGTTCTGTGGGAATGCTGGTGCCTGGTTGACATAATGGTTTTTAGACATTGGGACACCAGGTGCCTGGTTAACATACTGGTTTTGCAACCCTGAAGTGTCTTGTGCCTGGTTGACATATTGATTTTGAGGTTCTGGAACGCCTGGAGCCTGTAGAGTGGTGAAATTTAGATGAAAAGTGCTTCTCTTTGAAAACATGCAAATAACAAGCTACAGTGCACACAACAAATTTTTACATGTCATACTAAGCAGTTTAAGACCTACAAGCAACAAAACCCTCCAAATGAAGGGTGCATTGTAACATTTACAAAAAATCAAGGGGGGCATTGCAAAAGTTCCAATAGAATAGCTCCATTGATTTTTTTTCTCTCTCTAAAATAAATATCATAATTCCATGTTTTAGCAAATATAAAAGATTAATGTACAAATAAAATCAAAAGTAACAACCAGCAACCATGCCATGAATTTGAAAGCACTAGCTACATGAATCAACTACATAGAAAAGTCAAAAGGCCACTTGATATCTTAAGACAAACAGAATGGTCATGTAACATCTTACGCCAGCTTGATACTGGAAGGTCCAAAAGAGCCAACACATCACAACCATCTTATCTTGGTTTCAGAAAATCTTCCACTTCAATCAATATTCATGGTTATTCATACTGTACGCAGATAATTTTCTAAGTATGTAGTATGTACTAAAAGCTTCTCTATGCATGTAGCACACAATAATAAGTACTATGCCACAAGAATACATACACAAACTTTGAGAACAATTATTATGGATTCTAAAGTGTCATATCATAAAGGGCATGTCTGTAGTCCAGGATGAACAGCTTAAATAGAATGGATGCACCAAAATGCATGGAAAAGACTGAGAAATCATTGTCCACAATAACAAACATAGCCAGGCAGCCTAAAACATATGAGAAATTGTTGTTCAGAGTCTGATGGAGAAAGTTATGTACAGGGAGTAACAATTTACTGTGGAAGGAGGCAATATACCTGCATAGGAGGCGCAACAGAAGCACTTGAATTACTTTTCCATGTTGTAGTGCCCGGTGGAGGTGGCTGGATACTAGGATAGGAGTAACCAGAAGTGGTACTAACATTTCTGTTATCTGTGTTACTTTTCCCAGCAAGTGGATTGCCAGCAGCACTTGGCACAGGGTGATAGTAATAGTATGGCCACTGGTTGTACTGCTGCTGATACGAGAAAGAATTGCCAGGCACTGAGCTTGAACTTTGGACTGCATTGGTATCGGATGATGAATAGTTCTGGTATGACTGAGTATAATTATTTCCTGAGCTTCCACCATTCCATGCGTTGTTCTGATAATAGTAGCTGCTGGTTCCATATCCTGGCGCAGTCTGATGACCACCAGCATTGTAATATGTGTTACTTGTAGGACCAACGTAAGACTCTGAATTCTGAAATGAAGTAAGAGTCTGATAAGCTGCACCTGAATGTTGATTTGCTCCTCCTTGCTGGACAGAGGAATCATTTGTAGTTTGTGGGTAGTTATAATAGTAGTTTGCATATTCTGCAGGATTGTAGCCATGTTGAAGTGAACTTGAGTAAGGCACATGAGAATGAGTCGCATTTTCCATGCCCACAGTTGACTGAACAATATGAGGCGCACTGCTTGCCACATTTTGATTACCTCCTGAAACCGATACATCCCTTTGGGGATCATAGTAAACTGTATCTTGGCTTTGATTGTCCACTGGATAGTTCCACGAAACTGTTGCTGGCCCAGTTGAAGATGACCATGAATGATGCCCGGAAGCTAAAAGTGGATAAGGAGACAGATTTGTCTGCCCCACGCCGCTGACCTGCCATTAGAAAATAAAGGGATCATCATCATTTAGAATTTTAGATACTGTGCACCATGATGAAGTACCACAGCCAGGAACAAAAGGGTCATCCTGAGTGCAGCTTTAATCTAAAAGGACAAGCTCAGTAATGCGGGGGATAGAAAATGTTTTAGGTCTGCATTGGTGAAATTCGTGAATTATATGTACGACTAGAATTCCATAAGATTCAGCGCTACCACGTAGTTCCAACCACTATACTACATCAAGGCCTTCGAATTTGATCACACTTCAGATAGAGAAAAATTGGCACAAGATGCAACAAAGCCAACTTGCATGAATTTTTTAATTTGCTAAAATTCAGTTTTCCTAACCAATCGCATCATCAACTTAGCTAAAGTACATCTTACAAACATCTAGCCCCCATCTACAATTAATTGCATAGCCTATCATAACAAAGCTAAATCTCCTACCTCCGCCGTAATAAGCTGATATTTAAAAAAAGCTACCTCCTAATTGAACCATACTTAGAACCAAAAAAATCATCCCAACCCACGGAGCTTAGCTGGAATCAAACCAGCAGCCAAATTTTCTGCCAAAAAAATCACCAGGTGGGTCACATCACGTACCTCGGCGAGAGTGGCGTCGGATCCAGCGGCCGCCGCGGCCCCATGGCTCGCCATCGGAGCCTCCGGAGCTCGAACCCTAACGACCAGTCAACCACCAGCGCGCCACACACCGCGCGACTCGATTCGAGGAGCGAGGCAGCGCGGGGAAGCGGAGATCGGTCGGGAGGCAGAGTCGACGAACAAACCAAAAGCAGGGGGAATTCGAAGGGATTCAGGGGAGAAATCGTACGTGGGTTAAGCCGTGGGAAATTTTTTTGGGGGAGGACGCAGAAAGCGTGGAGATGAGGAGAGCAGTGTGGAAAAGGGGTAAGAATTTTTTTGGTCCCCCTTTTTTTTCAGAAAAACTGCGGAACGGAATACCTTTCCTCAGCCATCCAACGGTACATCTCATTTGCTCAACCATTAGATCTCATCCACGTGCACCCATGAAACGACGCGAGCTTCTTCCCATCTCTCGTAGCCTGCGACCTTGCACTTTCGTCTTCCTCCTCCTATGCTCCCTACACACGCACGCTCTGTCTTTAACCTCAATTCCGGCGTCTTCCTCTCTCTCTAACCCCAGGTCTCCACCAAATCAAGCCGTGTTTGGGTGCTAATCTCAGCACCAACTTGAAGACAGCTGAGCTGGGCGTGCTCTGGCATGACTCTTTTTTTAGGGATTTGGTCTTCCTTTTTGGGTGCGTTGCGGTTTGGTTGGTGTTATGGAGTTCGTCGGAGGCAGAAAAGAGGAGAGACGAGCGAGCAGGAGACTGAGGTCTACAGGGTCACATGTTTTTTTAATTACAATCGGGGGCATACTCGCACACATCGTGCTCATACCATATACCACAGGCACAAATGTGTGTCCTATCGAAACATGTGTTAAGACTTAAACAAATGTCACATCACACGCACACAGATGTATGACTTCAGCGGCTCATGGAATACAAGCACACGTTTTCCTAATGAACAAGTAACATATATGTGAAGATAAACACCTAGGATCAATCCAGGATCGAACCCGAACGAACAGGTCGCGCGACGAAACTCAGACCTATCCAAATGGATAGCCCGGCACGAGCCCGATACGGCACAGGCCCGTTAGGCATGACCCATTTAGCCCGTCAGTCTCAACAGGCTGGGCCGGCCCGTAGGGCGAGGCAATGACCTAAGCACGGCACATCGGGTGTTCATACCATGCTGGGCTAGCACACGTCCATTTAGCCCGATGAGCCAAATAGGCACAGCTAGCTCGTTTCGGTCCAAAAAATTTGAAAAAAATATAATAGTTCAAATTTTTTGTAGAATTCGAAAAAGACAAAATAAATTGAAGAAATGTAATACTAAGCTTTATTGATGTCTAAATGGCTGCATCATTAAAAGATTTGCCAAGTAAAAACTCAACTTGAGAAAAAACTTGACAAAGGAAAAAGAGTACAACCTATAGCTCAGCAGTATATATAAAAATTAGAAAAAAATACAATGTATACATCGATACTTTAAGAAGCATCGGTGTCGTCGCATCATCTAGGTAGAGACTATTGGACGCATGTTCTAACTCCGGATTCTCCACGCAATGTTGAGGTCGTGCATTAGCCTGTTCTCATTCTTTCACTATGAGAATTACTTTTGCCATCTCACTCAGAAGACTTGTTCTTCTCTTTTTCAATACTCTTTCCGAAAAGACTGAAAGCGGACTTGGAAGAAACTGTCGAGACAAGAATAGTTAACATATCCGGTGCCATCTATAGCACCAGATATGTTAGCTTGTGCTTGTGCTACCATTCCAAAATGTTGAAGTCCTCAACGTGGTGATCCATGGGATCGATATCCAGGAAAACTGAGAGTTCTCCACGTGCACTGGTGCGGATTACTTCAACATTTGACATTTAGAGCTTGATTTTCCAGAGGATCTTGGTACACCAAAGATTTTTCCCTAAATATTTATGTTCTTACCTATGGTGGGTGTTGGTGAAGGTCGTTGCAAGTGAACTCCCTGAAACTTATGTTCATGCTTCTAATAAACTTCAGACAATTTAGAATGAACAACTAAAAATAGTTAGAATAACATATCCCTGTAGCCTCACCTAAAAGTGAAAAGAATATTAGTGAATCCTATAATTTTAGCTCTAGTCATTTTTTATTTAGAAACTAAAGAAAATCTAGAATTATAAGTAGCTCTAGTCATTTTTTATTTAGAAACTAAAGAAAATATAGAATTATAAGTAGTTCTAATGTATTTTTTGAACGCTTCTAACTTACCAAAGTTTATAGTAAGATCCTGTACGGCAATAAAATGGACTAAAGATTCTCGAGCTACCTCGGGATTATAATCCCAGTTACATACCGTACCATCGGGTTGAACTGGAGCTATGACTGCCTCATGGCTATGACTTATTTTTTACATCTTTGGGTATGTCTGTGCAAGTGTCTGGTTCCACCTGTAGACTTTGCAGATAATCCGTGATGACATATTTTGCAAGAAGCATATCTTACCTGTGTTTTAGCCTCGTTTCACTTCATTATCTTGTCAAAATCTTGCCACACCTTCGACATGCTAGGTTTGCACCTCTTTGCTCTCGTGCTTACAGACGCAACGACACTCGTAGAGCCTGACGATAATTCAGCCAAGGTCTGCTCTTCTATTTGAGGTAGAGGTGGAGACGTTTCATTCCCAAAGAATGAAAGATCTTCTGGATCAATTTCGTATTCACTCGCAGGAAATTTGTCAAATTTTTCTATGGAGAAATATGAAAAACTATAAAATGCAAATAGAAAATTACACTCTTCCCTATTGTAACATCCCAAAAAGGGGACTAGTGTAATTGCAAAAATTATAAAACCTTTTTCATTGCTTTTTTAGTGTATCTCAAAATTTTCAGTGTTATTCGAATTTCTTGATTTGGTTCCTTACTAAAAACTCGAATAATAAAAAATCCGAAAATTCAAATTCTGAAGTTCAAGAATTATCTCTCGGAACTCGGCAAATCTTGAAATTCAAATTTTGAATCCAAAATTTGAACCAAGGTTTTAAACGCAAAACCTAATCACAAATCTAAGTCTGAAATTCAAAATTCAGAATTCTTCACAAATTCTTAGGCCCTCAGCCCATTTCTCCTTTCGGCCATTTTCTTCCTCACTGCCCACCTGGCCAGCCTGCTCCCTCTTCTTCCCTCCTCTTCTTTCTTTCTTCTCCCCTTTGTTCCTGGCGTCGTTCACAGCCGGCCTAGCCCATGCGCACTGCACCATGACAACCCAGCTCTACCCTCAGATTTTTTCCCCGTCAGGTCTAGGCCAGCATGCGGTATCGTCACCTAGATCCTCCCCTAGCTCTACCCTCTGCTAGCCCTGTCGCACGCGATCAATGCCACTGCCCAACATCACTTCTCCACTCCCTCGTGCGCTGCTCCATCGTCGGCATTACTCCTCCGCGCACGCACCTTCATTGCGCCCAGCAGCTAACCACCCTCCCGCGTATAAGAAGGCTCGAGCTCGCCCTGCCCTCTCGCCTTGCCCTCTTCTTGTTCCCCCAACAGAGCTCAGCACGAGTCACGCCTGTGCGCCCGTGTCGACCATCGCCTCGTCCCGATCGCCTCCGGTATGAATTTCACGAGCCGTCCACGTCACGGTGTGTCTCCAGACATCTTCCACCACCCCCTCCATTTAATTGCAGTACCATCGTCAGAACCTACTGCAGCGGTCATTCTCCTTGAGACAAGCCGACACCACTATTTCTGTCGCCAACTCCTCAGCCAACCTCCCCGATTCCTCGCTGTGGGAGCAGTACCTCGGCACCCCGAAGCTTCCCCAACAGTCGGCCGACGCTCTCCCCCGCCAGTGTGACCCTCCACGAGAGCCACTCGCCGCCGCCCTAGGTGCTCGTCGTTGGCCTACTCGGGTGCCTCCCTACTTCCTCATACCCCTGGGTAAGCTTTCTTGCACCTCCTTAATGCCCATGCTTACTCTATTCTGTTCCCTCTACTCTCCGGCCGCCAACGCCCCGTAGCCCCTGCGCTCTGGCCGCCGCGTGCTGCTATCGGCCCGTCACAGCGCCTCCCAGCTGGAGCCACCATCTCTCGGGGGTGTCCTCACCTTGAGGGCTTCCCATTTCAGCCATCGCCGCACCTCCTCCATCCACTGCTCACCAGCGACGCCGTCGCCCACCGCGCGCCTTGCCCCTCCCCTGTTTCGGCCCTACTCCAGCCGAACACCCCCTTCCTCTCTATTTATTGCCCTGGCTCAGTCCCTCTCTCCCATGACAGGTGGGCCCAGCTAAGTGTTTTGGTATCTAGTCCATGTATGCCCTGTGTTCTTCAAGAACATGGCTAATTGGTAATTTCCATGTTTAAGAATTATTCAAAAGGCAATGTAACAAAATGTGATTTGTGGATAATAATGAGAATAAGAATTTGATTATAAAACTATAACAAGGGTTCATGCAATTTAAAAACTAAAATTTGGTTAATTATATGCCAGTCAATATTAATAGTCCTCTTGTAAGATTACCGAAGGAAGGTCACGCCATGAATTATTTCCCTATTTAAAAGCAATTCTTGTAAAATACCAGTAATTTTTATAACTTCAATAAAAAGAATGTCACAACTAAAAGATTTAATTAAGAGGCTTAATAAAAAGATTTATGCACATTTAATATTGCCTAATTAGTAATCATCCAATCATTATCTCATAATTTAAATTTGCCTATAAAATCGAGAATAATTGCTAAAGCAAGAAACAACTTTATCTCATAACCCATCCCCTATGAATCTCAACCATTAATCTTTATTAACAAATTTGTTAATCAGCCAACTAATCAACTTTGTGCATGATAAAAGGTGATTAAAGGACCAATTCTATACCTTAATTGAATTATTGAATTAATGGTTCAATTATTTGACAGTTGCAATCTCAGATAATATTGCATCCTGAAATATCAAGTTAATTCAACCAATTAAAACTTTGCTCATCATATTATGAAAACAACATCCTAACATCCCTAAGTTTTAATACTCATTATCCTGTTAATCTCTCTCATATATCCGTATGTCTATCCTAACTCATGGAACTTTCTTAATAAATATAAATCAATAAAAAAATTTACCAAGAAAAGATCGAACCCTAGCATTTCCCAATCGGCTATGTCTGGCCACCTTCCCAATCTAGTGGTCAAGAAGAGACAACGCAAAATGTGTCCATCACACTCACAAATAGGAATGGAAGTGTAGAACAATGGTGGGCAGCTAAAACACAAAATTTTTGCACAACGAAATGATCAAATTCCATATCTGAAATACATATAGCGCTGCATACTACTGATTTTGTAATAGACAAATGCTAGTAACATTGTTCCACCTACGACTAATATGCTAACTAAACAAAGACATGACAGTTTTGCCTCTGCCGCTAGACCTGAGGGCACGACAACGAGAAGACAGCTATCTAGGATACGGGGATGAAGGGGGTTCCGGCTTAGCCGCCAAAGCCATAGACGGTGCGGCCCTGGCGGTGTAGGTGATGGCGTCGCGAATGACGTTCTCGAGGAAGATCTTGAGCATGCCGCATGTCTCCTCGAAGATGAGCTCGGAGATGCGCTTCACGCCACCCCTCCTCGCCAGGTGCTGGATCGTCGGCTTGGTGATGCCTTGGATGTTGTGGTGCAGAACCTTCCGCGCCACCCTTGCCGAGCCCTTCCCCCCTTGCCATGCCCAGACATGGCTACCGACCGATCCCTTCTTTGAGCTACACAAGAGGATATCGAGGTTCGAGAGGTGGTGGTGTTGGTGCTTGAGTGGGATTGGGGGAGGGGAGAGGCGGTTTAAAAAGGGGCTAGAGGTGGGGGAGGGTGATGTCTGTCGTTCGATGCGGGGGGAGTGGACGGGTGAATCAGGGTAGTGAGGAAGATGCCACGGAGTGGTGACGTGGCGTGAGGCCCAGATTGGTGAATTGGCGGGACAGATCTAGAATTCCGTGTAGCGAGACGCCAAATTTTTACTCATTTCAGACTTGTATTGCGCAGCAATTTAGTACTCTAAAAAAACTAAAAATGGAATTTCTGATGCTGCTATTCAACACACACATATATTTGAATATATATATGAACTAGTTAGTAAACTAGTTAAACTTGACATCCAAGAAATTTTAAAAATTTTCGCACACGATACATGCCTATTTTAGACTATGGTGCCTGGACACCAAGGATCACTCGTTATTTTTACTATATATATATACATATATATATTTGTAATTTCAAAAAATATCACTCCAAAAGACACCTTTTCATAAGAAAATGTGCTTTAACCTTAGTTGGGTTTGGACCGTTCGATAGTATACTTCCAACTAGTGGAATTTCATATTGCAATGGATATATTTATATTGAAATATAAAGTTGTAGTTGTTATGTAACTTTTATGTTTATTGTGGAAATATAATTGTGTTTCCATGTACAACTACAACAGCTATGATATTTATGCCATTTAATATGCACTATTATAATTTGGACTAACCACAGTCAGTGATATAGATATTTTTCTTTTCCCACCTATTAATGCGGTAGTTTTCTAACCCTTAAGAATAAAAGTGATGACTTCATTTTGTATTGATTTAACAATATAATAGATACATAGATGCCCAAATAAAGTGAACATATTCACATATCCATTCTAAGGAAACATATTCAAAGATCATCCAAAGCTATTTTTTGCATATGGGTCCTCTTAGATGACCGCGTGCAACACCCTTAAAGAGAAAATTACGGCATGCAAATTGATCATCAATGGAGATAAGAAGAACAGTGCTCGTGCGTCGATGCACGCAGGGGGGGTACTAATCTCATATGTACATCCACTTAAGTGGATAGAGAAAGTACTTCTTGAAGCACGCATTTCTCACCTGTGCATGTACTTTGGATTTGAACAATTTAATTTCTAGGAGAGCATAGAAGCACTAGTCAGAAAATGAGCCAACTGGCTCTAGGGATCAACACAACCTCAAAACATCGAGGTTTTTGGATTTGATTCTTAACAATGAAGAGGATTTTGTAAACTGTCCATAGAGATTCCAACTAGGAAAATTTTGTAAACGCTTCAATAATGGGAGCTAAACATACGTAAGAGAATTCAACCTCTGTATAGTTGTTGATTCACTTATATTAAAACTAATTAAACTCGATTGATCGATGTGTTCAACTCATAAATTCACAGATAACATGTCTCATTATCACAAAAAAAAACATTACTTGTTGAAGCCTCGTCCCAATTTACATTGCCACGGCCTCTCAGAACCCCACACCCCCCGAAAAAAACAATTTCGTCTTCATGGTTTTTCACATTAATTTTTCAAGCATAATATTTTTGTCTTTCTTTTCCCAGAACCAATCCTGGACAATTATCCTTGTTATTGCTCCACGGTGTCCTCCTCTTCATCATCATCGTCTTCTGAAGAAGATGACGAACTATCAGAGTGATCCGATTCTTCGTCTTGTTTTGGCCCCGGGGAGGTAGACGGAACAGATGAAACATTAACGCTGGGTGGCTCCGGTGGCATTGCAGTAAGGAAGCCTAGCGTCATGACAACGTCGGCCATCAATGGTCGCACGGAGTCTTCTTCTTGCAAGCACATCGCAGCCATGGCAACCACTTGGTTTAATGCTTTGGCTGGGTACTCCCCTTTTATAAGCGGATCAACGAGCTCGTGATATCTCTTTTGATCTTTAAACATTGGCATGGCCTGCAAATACGCAACGCAGATTGCAAAAATTTAGCAAATTAATATCGTTAGTTATGCTGATGCCTAGTAGAAAAGACAAATAGAAGAGAAGTGCAAGAAATTGACTTTAGAACTTGCATAGGTTTATGTAAAGTCGATATTGAATCAATTCAATCAAAGGGAAAAAATATGTCAAATCACATTATCAAAAGTGAAGTTAAAGAGTTTCAGTTATCGCTGTTGCATCTTCTTCTGCCTATTATTTTCTGAGAAATGCCAATTCATAAAAACAACATGAATGCTATAGTAATTATCACAAGATTGACAGCATTGATTAATGCCATGGCAACATATACCCAAGTGACGACGTTCTGCTCCTCCACAGGCTTGCTGGTGTCGACGGCCCTCCTCCCGGAGATGAGCTGCAGCAGCACAACACCGAAGCTGTACACGTCGGACTTCATGGTGACCTCCCCGCCGCGGTCGTACTCCGGCGCGCAGCACCCGAACGAGCCCATCATCGGGGACGACACCGGCGTGTTGCCCCCCGCCTTCCCGAGCTGCCCGAGCCCGAACTCCGACAGCTTCGGCGTGAAGCTCTCGTCGAGCAGGATGTTTGAGGCCTTGAAGTCCCCGTACACCACCGGCGGGTTCGCCTTCTCGTGCAGGTACTCCAGCCCTTGCGCCGCGCCGTAGGCCACCTTCATCCTCGTGCACCAGTCTATCGGCTTCTTGTCCGGCGGCAAATCTGTCACGCGACAACGAACAATCTCAGCATTGTAAGCGGCTCGATCACCATGGAGCGATTTTCAAGTGTGTGCGCAAAAGTGAGACGCATGATGTACCGAGCAAGTGATCTTCCAATGTGCCGGCGGGCATGAACTCGTACACGAGAAGCCGTTGGTCGCCGTCGGCGCAGTAACCGATGATCTCGACGAGGTTCTCGTGGTGAAGCCGGCTAAGCTTGGAGACCTCGGTCAGGAACTCCTTGTTGCCTTGGAAGCCATGCCTGTCCAGCTGCTTGATAGCCACAGTCTGCTGCACCCACAACCGAACCACGCTTCGTTGAGACGCTCATGGCGATTGCGCAAGTCACGCACACATGGATGAATGAATGTGAAATGTGGGTGTTTAATTACCTGGCCATTCTTTTCTAGCCGGCCCTTGTAGACCCTGAAGAAGCCGCCTTCTCCGACGAGGTTGTACGGCGTGAAGTGGTCGGTGGCCGCCGCGAGCTCGCGGAACCCGAACGCCTGCGCCGCGATGTCGAGCCGCAGCGACGCGTCCTCGGTCGACGGCTTGTGGGCATGGTTCTCTGCATTGCAAAATTAATTTCGCTCGGCATTAACCCCTCACGGGAAGGAAGGAAGGTTCCAACATTCTTTTTAGCGTTGCAAAATCGAGAAATCAAAGCAGAGGCTCTCACTCACCAGGCTGCCTCGGCGGCATCATGGACGCGGGCTTGGCTACCACGGCTGGCGCGGGCGCGTGCACCTCCGGGGGCGGCGTCATGTACGACCCTTGAGGCGGCTCGGAGCGCTCCGTGTCGGCGTGCGCATTCCTCCTCTTTCCGCTGCCGAAACACGGAAAGCAGCTCATCTTCCGGTTCCCTCCCGGCGCTCCCCGTGGCTGCGATCTTCTTGGGGGCGACGACTCAGGCCAAGAGCCCAAGAACGCCAAGGCACAAGTACGGACCGGAGCCGCCGCCGCCGTCACCGCGCGCCGACCATCATCGCTCCTCTCAGCTCCGTTGCGGCGCGTCCACCTCATGGGACGCCATTGCACCGCACCGCACGGTCACCCGCCCGGCTTGCTCTCGACCAAGCTGGCCAGACGATACGGCTGCGGAGGGAGGGAGTCCGGGAGGGGAACGGGATGTCGATGGCGCCGGTGAAGAGGGGGAGGTGGTGGAGGTCGATGGTGATGCAACGCTAGGAGAAGGCCTTGGAGAGGGATCCAAGGGCCTTCCCGGAGAGGGCAGATGGGAGGAAGGAGAGAGGGGAGGCTAAGTTTGGCGGGCGGGTGGAGGGAGCGCTCCAAAACAAGGCGTTGGGAACGTGCGGTGCGGACCACGTATTTGAACCCGGCAGGGAAGTGAGGCGTCGTGGGGGACCCGGCTTTTCATACGTGGATTCTTTTGGACTTTTTGGATTTATAAATTATATTTCTATAGTAATTAGCTTCTAATCGAAATATCTTTTTAAAATAGAGTACACAAATTAATTGTAGTAAATAATGTTCTGACTTCATCTACAACAACTGAAGTCACATGCGAGTATCTCTCTCATAAACAGAATTCAAAATTTTAAACCAAAAAATATAAGACACAGTCTAAAAGAATCTATTATATTTCTCTTCCTTTTGCATGATGCTATGGACTGTATCGTCATATTCATCGCCGGAGACGTTTCGTCGATCGTGCGTTGGCTGGTTCTGAACCAGATCCATGCTTGCTTCAGTGTTTCTCTGTTGGAACAGGATAAAACGTGGCACACGGACCCATGGCGGATGCCATATTTTAGCCAAACGTCCAGACGAACTCAATCGCTCGAAACATAGCACGACTAAAATTCATGCTTGCTCGCCACTCCGTTTTAACGACTTAAAATTGAATCTGTACATTTCCAGGAGCGCACGTTGCTTGTGATGTCAGAATAGAATAGGGTTGTGATACTTTCGGCTTTAGCTTCTGGCTTATTTTTTATTATTCATAAATTCATCTTTTTCTAAAATTTTGGCTTTTTAAAGTTTTTTTACCCGTTTTTTTCCGTATTCGTTTGCGTTGTCTGTGATGGGCTAACATATTTTTTATATTTTTTATTTTTTTTAAATTTAATTATGTTAAATAAGCCTCTGTCATTCTGATGTTTTTTTCACCACCATGATGCTTTTCAGCCATAAGCCACCAAAAATAAGCCCAAATGATCACCACCTAGATGTGCTCGATTTTAATTTGTGCACTTAATCATGTGTTCATAAGACTACACATTATTGATCGTTCTTTCAATCATTCAGCTCCGTTCATAGGAAGCCCTGCTTACTGCATAGCACCCCCACGTCCGATCCACGTTGTTGTTCATTTAGGACGTGTAATGCAAGATGATTATATATGAGTTATAATACATAATGATTATATACGAGTGTTTAGAAAAGAATATAGTCACATCATCAAATATAGTGTCTGTTTTTTAAATTTTTAAAAGCTGTTTTTCGATTTTTCTACAGTAACTAGCTTTTAAATGAAATATCTTTTCAAGATAAAATCTACTAGTTAATTATAGTATATTATACCAACTTTATTTATATCGGCAAAAACCGCATGTGAGTTTCTGTTATTCTGTAATCTCTCGTACGAACAGTCTAAAAACTATAAGCCGCAGCTAAAAGTCAAAAGCTTCAGCAAAAAAAAACAGACCCATACATATAAAATTCGTTTTCTCCGATACACACCTCTTTTTCACACGTAATTAGATGTTATATCATCTACTCCAATTAGATATAGTTATATACAAAAATACCCGTTAAATACTGTGCCTACGTAAACATCAATGCTATAACATAAACATATTATTTGTCCGCTGGGACAGGAAGAAAGAGTTTCACTGCATGCTTTCACAAAATCTTCCCAAGTCAGCACCACGATTTGAGATGGCATATCCATCGCATGACTTGTAAATCTTAACTGTTCCAACCACCACCCAGAAACAGCTGAAGAAGCGTTTCTATTGGTTTTTCTTGATAGCGGATGGCTTTTAGTCGTGATTTATGTTTTTTAATTAAAAATAAATAGTAGTAATTAAAAGAATTAATATTTAGAAGAAGAATGCTAAAAATAAATAGTATTGACTGAAAGAAATGATTTTTAGAAAGAAAATAGAGTGATACAAAAAGTGAGAAAGATACATACATATAATAGGAGCAAGAGTGTTGAGGTAAGTAATGTATATGTAATCCTCTGCCTTATCTCCACTGTCTTATCACCAAAGTGAAATGGTAGCAAGAGAAATAGAGAAACCGCTTTAATAAACCGGATATTCGTATTGCCTTTTGGCTTTTCTAGATAGAAGCCAAAAGCAAAGTCTTAGGGCCCGTTTATATTGTCTTTTGTTTATGACTTTTAACTTTAGCTTATAAATATTACATTTTGTAGAGAGCTGTATGGAGAGAGATAAACTCACATGCGATTTTGACCGATATAAATTAAGTCATTACAGTGTGTATGTAATATATTAAACCCCGTTTTAAAAAGACACTCTATTTTAAAAATTAAGTACTATAGAAAACAGTTTTTAGAGCCTTAATCCCAGCATGCACACCATTTACCAGTACTACTGAAAAAGCCGAGCGGTATATTTAACAAGTATTTCTGACCGAGAACTACAGATCCTGAAGGCATGAACGGTTTCAGTGTCAGGCAACGTATGACTCGACGAGGATTTCCAACCGAAAACCACCAGCATGTTAATTGAAAGCGTGTGAATACTCACTCGATACTTTCTATTGTATGCGCTGTGGCATATATATAGTACATGAGATTACAATGCACAAGTCTGAACAAACCGGAAACAAATCGTATCTAACGAACTGAATCAGCTATACATAGCAATATACAGCGAGATTAGCGGCAAGGCTATCGATCGGCAGAACCTGTGCATGCGCGGCATACATACATTGCCATGCACCGATGCACGTATACTTCAACAGCCTCCGCAGTGTCAACTGGGAGTGGCGCAGACATTGACTGGATCAGAAATCGATGAAGACAGCGGTTGGCAGCCTCTTCGTGGAGGGGGGCGTTTCTGCCGTTGCTGCCATCGATCAACCCAGCTTTCTATTTCTCTTACTTGTTTGCATGTCATAGCAGGAGACGTATCGTCTACTCACAGCCTGAGACGTTTCATCGATCGTGCGTTGGCTAGTTCTGAACTAGATCCATGCTTGCTTCAGTGTTTCTCTGTTGGAACAGGATAAAACGTGGGACACGGACCCATGGCGGGAGCCATATTTAGCCAAACGTCCGGACGAACTCAATCGCTCGGAACATAGCATGACTAAAATTCATGCTTGCTCGCCACTCTCTCCGTTTTAACGACTAATATAATCACATCATGGAGTATACATATAAAATTCATTCGTTTTCTCCGTTATAGGTGATTAGATGCTATATTATCTATTAATTAGATATAATTATATCCATAAGCATCCGTTTAACAATGGTACCTACCAAAACATCAATATTATAATATAAAAATATTATTTGTCCTACGAGATAAGAAAAAAATAGTTCTTGCACGCCATTTATCAGTACTACTGAAAAAGCAGAGTGGTATTATTTCACAAGCATTTCTGACCGGGAACTGCAGATCCTGAAGGCATGAACGGCTTCAGTGTCAGGCAACCCATGACTCGACGAGGTTTCCGGCGAAAACAACAAGAATGCTAATAATTTTTCCAAAAACAGAAAGAAAGAAACAAAGTGACTGCAAAATCACCGGCAGATTGATGATACCAGGTGCGAATCAAAAGGCTGCACTTGGCTAAAGATGTGTGCGCCGCGGGGAAGGAGATCCCGAGGCCGCGAAAACGGCAGCCGGGACCATTCAAACTCAGCCCCCCACGGCACAGCACTCGTTCTGCGCCCCCAGAACAAGGCCGCCAAGAGTGGAGTGCTGTTCTCTGGTAGCCGAAAGAAGAGGCGACCAAACACACAGTAGAAAAGATTAATTGTTTAAAAAAAACCAACAAATAAAAGATTTCTACGAGCAGGAGATGAAACTGTAGATTTGTCTCCGGTGAAAAGCTCGCAGATACGCAACTACGACTGCAATGCATTGGGAGACGAAGGAGTAGGGGTGAGAGGGAGACGGATCTTGAGGGCTCCCACGCATGGAGCGGCGGCGGCGGCGAGAGCTAGGGATTTTGGAGGGATGCCTCCGCGTTTATAAAGGCGAGCTGGGTGCCTGGGTGGTTCTAGAAGCCGCAGCGTCCCTTGGTATGGGCCGGCCTGTCCACCCGTTCTGGGCCTTCGGGTTCTTCTATTGGGCCGTGGTATAATATTAGACGAAATCGACCGGGAACTGCGATTGTGAGGAAAGACGTTTTAGTTGCGTAATTTCACAAAAATAATCATTTTTAATATCAACACGGTCTTCAAAATATAAATTTGATCACTAATTATTATAATAATATATTTGTAAAATTTAATAAAATTATAATATTATAAAAGTATTTTTCGAAACGAATCCATACATATGATTTCATGTATCTAATCTAAATATTTAAAAAGATATTAATAGATAGAGTTTCTAAAGTTTGACTGCACATATTCCAAAATGACTTGTTTTTATGAATCGGAGGGAGTAATAACTACCTGAATTCCCTATGCAATTGCGCAGCTAACTATTATAATACATCTAAAAATAACGTTGTATTTGTTATCCAACTCCAATACTGATATCTGATTGAAAATACAATTGTATTTCTCATACTACTATAATAGCTCACATATACATCTGATTAATCTGAATTTATAATTTAGACACATCTCAATTGATGGTTAAATTTCTCTTTTTTTTCCGATTAACATTGTAATTTATAGCTTTTAAAAGTGGATGTGGTGACTTCTTTTTTTTTCTCTATCTTAATAATATTATAGATAGAAGCTTCCTACCTTCCCCTAAAAAACCAGAGCTGCGCCCAAACAATCTGTACAGCAACAGAATTGGAGTATGTAACACAGTAGAATCGATGCTCACAAAAATCCAGGCATCGCATTCAGGGATCTAACAACGCGCAATAAAAATCCAAATCATAAATATATAGATAGAGTTAGCTTAAATCAGTGTATTACATCCAGGTAATCGGTTGGCAAAAGCAAACTCAGACAGTCAAACATAAAATTAAATCATGCACCGTTTCAAAACAAATAAAAATCATACACAGAAGTGAGGAACTACCAGAAAACAGTGCGATCACGCATGCATGAACCGTCAGTCCGTCACATATTCATGGCCATGTCATCGTGTCGGCACTGTCTTAGAATTGCAGTCAGCACGGCATACCTTCCATTCCCTGATCACTCAGTAGCCCGGTGTTATTAAACGCGAAACACGCCAAGGAAAAGGGTAAGTTAATTGGAAGTAGACGAACAAATCAGAGATCGTACTCTGAATAATCAACCGAGCACAGGCAACTTCGCGTGTTTCTTCTCTGCCTTACAGCTTCGCGTGGCACCGCGCGTCCATGCAGCCACGCAGGCGCCTAGGCCAGCTACAGCCTGGGACTAGGAGGCTGCGAGTGCCGCCTCGCTCTCTCCGCCTTCGCCTTGCTCGGCGACGAGACGCCTGGTTTGTCCGGGAACGCCAGGGACAGGCGCTTCTTCACCAACGGCGACGACACCTGCGGCGCCCTCTCGTCGAGCTCAACCTTGTCGGCAGCCGCCGCCGCCTGGCTCCAGCACCGAGCCTTGGCACTCACGGACTTCGTCGCCTGCATGTAGCTGGGGGTCACCGGTGCACCCGCCTCGCTCGCGTCGACGTCTCTTGCCAACGCGGCGACGGAGCCTCCCAGGCTCAGCCTCCTCGGCAGCTCCCCAGAACGCAGGCTCGTCGTCCGCCGCAGCGACACGTCCTTCCCGCCGTGGAGCGGGCTGCGGCTCCCCGAGCGCTCCTGGCTGCTCCGCGGGCGCTCGGACTGCAGGCTGGTCGTGCGCCGCATGCCGCTCACCGACCTGTGAAGCGGGCTGCCCCTCGGGCTCGCCGTCGCCGGCACGGTCGATGTCCTCCCCAGGACCGAGGGCGACCGCGGCGTGGGGGTCGACGGTGACGGCCAGCTCGGCGGCCGGAAAGACCTGCCAGGCGTCGTGGGTATCTGAACCGAGATGGCCACCCTAGTCGGGCCGGCGCTCTTCACCGGAGCGCGGTCGTTTTCCGCCGCGGTCTGGCCCTCCCACGGCCTCGCAGCCGCCATCCAGCGGTCTGTCCAGCTCCAGCCCCAGTTGGGGTTGCCGGGGTCCATGAACATCGGAGGAGGTGCAGCTCGCGCAGAAGAAGGATTCCTGTTCCTCCACTGCATGGAGATCAGAGAACGCAGAGTTCAGAAAAGGAACAAGCAACGCGACCGAGTGGCCATCATAGATCAGATCACTACCTGATGAGAAAATGCGTATGCCAACGCCCTTTGCCGCCTTGAAGCGGCTTCCTGTTTCATCGTCAGGACGGCTTCCATCTGCTCCTTGGACTGATGACTATGATCCCAGCCTTCACCAATCTGTTAAGACACTCAGATTCAGACAGCAAAGGATTGTCAGATATCTATGCTATACGAGAAAGATTTGTTGATACACAACTGCACAAGACTGTTATCCCAGTCCAGCATGGTCAAATCCGGAATTATTGGGTGAATGGGCATGACGGCAATCAAATGCATACCGCTAAATCACCGGTAATTCGTGTCTCCATAATATGAACAAGTTCAACATATATACAACCAGAAGATGAAGCTGTGAAGTAGAGTGATTGTAGCAAATGATGCACGCACCTTTGTTTTGTCAAGCCCCTGTTTAACCTGGATCTGATTCTTCAGAGCCTTCTTGTACTCCTCCGTCTTCACCCTCCTAGAGTATATCTGAGTCTGAACGCTTGTCATCGTTTGCATGCAGTACAATGTTTCCTCAGTCTGGCGCCTGACGGCGATTCCCTCGACCAGCGACATCAACCGAGCTAGTCCTCTCGCCTGGTGTGCTCTCCTTGCCTGGGCGTAAAATGTTGCAATTTTTTTTTCTACGTGACCAGACGGGTCACGTCAAAGATCCAGGAATAAATTTAACAATAACAATGCAAGTGTTTTCTCTCTTATGTTCGTTCAAGGTCTACTTTTTGTTGCATCATTGGTATGTTCTATACGTAACAGCCTTGAAACCGATCATATTAGCAAAATGTTTGAAAATGAATAGCAAAGAACAATCTTTATCGTCTAGAGTGCATATGCATTACCAAATAGCTCCTGCAAGCCATCTGAATCCTGATGGCGGCAAGCTCCTCCTTTGAACGCGCAGGTGCTCTTGGCGTGGCGACCGTGGAGCGGGCAATCGCAGCTGCCTCCTGGGCACCGACGGCGGTGTCTTTTGCGACGGCGGATGGGGCGAGCGCCGCCGAGTACCAGCGATTGTTTTGTTCGCTCCTCGTTTCCGCAGATTTGGCCTCTTTGATCTCCTCAGCCTCCTGCTGATCAGGCTGTGATGGTGGAGGAGGATGAGGCTGTTGATGAGCCACTGGTGGAGCAGTCTCCGGCGCCGCAGAGGTCGACGGATCGGACGGATTCGACTTGCTGAATTGCCATATCTTCTTGAATTTTGATTTGTCTGTCGACCTTTCGGCCTCCTTGGATTAACATTGTTGGTTAGTTAAATCGACAAAATTTTGATGACGAGAAGGGATTTCTTTCCGGTTATATTATACCTTGTCTTCCTTCTCCTCATGATCAGGTTCAGAGGTGTTCAGGATTCTCTGCACGGCATCAAACCACCTCCCCTTTCTCCCCATTTTTTTCTTTTGTGTCCTTCAGCTATCGATGGCAAATGAACAGATTACAAATAAGCAAAAATCACCAAGAACAGGGAGAAATCGAATGTTTTTGTGGCAGCAAAACTGTAAACACCTCGCAGAGATGGCAACACCAACAACGTAACGGATTGAGCGAAAAAAAAGTAATTGAATGAGATCGAAGCCCTACCTCTCGTGTTCGTCAATCATCAAGCGTAAGAGATCCCATTCGGCAACCCCCTTCTCTCACCTCTTTAAAAAAGCCTATTCCACCTGCTCGCCTCTCGCCGTTGCGCCGTCGGAATGGACCAGCGTTCTCAACGACGGCGACCCGCAATGGCCACTTCCCGCCAATCCGTGGACCCCACTGGCAGCCACCTGAATGCCGCTTGTTCCCGTCCCTACATTCCCTGGCAGCCACCCGAATGGCGCTTGTTCCCGTCCCTACATTCCAGTCTCACCACGCCTTGCCGTGACAAACGAAAATAGCGAATAACTGATCACCATAAGGTGTATATTAGCGTGGTTTTGCTATTGCACAGTCGACTGAAATTTTTTTATCTCTTAGTCAGCTAAAGTTGCACTCTTGATCATCTAAAATTGCAGTATACTAATTCCTCTCGACCTGAAGTTGCACTCTCAGTCAGTGGCGGATTCAGGATTTCGTCATGCCCCGGGCTGAACTTTAAAAGGCTAACATGCTAGAAATAACGTCAATTTATACCCACAAAGTAGCATAACAAAAGTATGTTGCAAATGCATTATTGGCGTGAAACTTTAGCTGAATGCTTCAACATACAACATAATCAAAAATGGCAAAAACAAGGATACAGTGAAACCACAATACGATATTTTGCAAAACAAGGATATAGCAACACGACAAATATATATGTATTTTAAAATTAAAAAATATAGACAGGCTAGAGAGAGTGAGAAACTAAGATTACCTTGATGAATACTGCATATTCCATTATTCCTTGCCTCCCTTAGTCTCATATGTCCATCCAATGCCATGAGACTCTTCAAACTCATGAGAGTACTTGGATCCATAAACCGATACACCAACAATTTCTTTGGAACACATTTGTGATACAAACAAACAGCAGTTCTTACTTCTTATGCATGCCCTTCTGACTTTAAAGCAAGGTGACAGGAATTCAATATACATAACAAAAAAATAAACACTAACAAGCACGTTTTAAGGCTAAGCATGGCATTGACTGCTAAAGTGCTACATGCTAAACAGTCCTTGTACATGAAATATTGGTGTGGAATATTGAGGTCCGATAGTGCTAAACAGTCCGATAGTGTCATACTGTCATTCTTGGTCATGAGGTCTTGTGCTTTGATATTTGAGTAAAAATTAAAAGTTAAACTAGAGTATTTCAAAACATAACAGTTAGGTCAAGCAGTGACAAATAGCACGCCCAGGAGTTAGAAAGGAAGGAGGCGAGAAGGGGAGGAGTACCTTTCTCCGGCGAACGGCGCGGCAGCCATGTTCCTCTGCCGTGGAGAACCTTGGAGAGTTGGAGTAATGGAGTTGCAGCTTGGAGCAGTGGAGGCTTGGAACTGGAGGCGCTGCTCGGCGGCCGCGTCGCGTGGGCGTGGCGTGGAATCGTGGATCTGTTCTCAAGTCTAGGGTTCGCATAAGATCAGGACTTCTGTGGGAGACATTGCCAGATTGCCTCATTGGCTAATTGGGCTGCAGTAAAGCCATGAGAATGAGGCTGGGCTACCGTGAGAATGAGGCTGGGCTACCGTGAGAATGATTTCGCTTTGGCCTGTCACCTCGGGCTGGGCTCCGAAGTCCCGGGCTGGACCACTACACTATGATTTTTTCGGCTTATATAAAATTTTTTTGCACTACTTATTTTGCTGGGCTAGGTGGGCTAGCCCGAGGCTCAGATCCGCCCCTGCTCTCAGTCACCTAAAAAACAATCCTCTGTACAATAGTCACTCCCATATTAGCAAATAACTACAGCACCAACGAAAACCCACCCGCGTTAGAAATGTATCGACGAAATGAGACATTTCATACAGAGAGATAAAAATAGCATCTGATTCCGTGACAGTGCAATCATATCAGAATGAAATATATACCTTGCAGAGGAGCAGTAGTTTCAGGGACGATCCATATCTTCAGTTTGAGATGTCCCCATTATGGTACTGGGCAATGAAAAGAAAAAGGCTATCAAACGCCACTACATGCGTGAAAATGCTAAAAATTGTAGTATGGGATGCCCCACTAAATGAGGTAGATGCAACACATATGAACATCTTTTGACTCAGATGATTACACATACCCAAAAGGTTTTTGAATTTCTAACAGATGAAATAAACATAAACCTGGCTCTGCCTGGATACATTCCTGTTCATGTCCTGATGGAATGAACCATGGTTTATGCATTATCAAGCATCAACTTTTCCTATGCAAAATATCTAGTACTTGTGTGCTCGAAATTCTTGTGTTAATTCTCATTTGTGATATGACTATTCTAGAGCTAATTCCTCGTTTTTGGAACGTAATGTAGATTTTATAGACTAATTATGCTTTGTCCATTGTGATTCATGAAGTATTTTTGCTTTTCGCTGCATTATTTTCTACACCTCCTAGATTCGGTGTGTAACTATCAACTGGATTTGCAGGTGAGTGTAGGCTTGTTCTTTAGTTCATGCCCAGATGTACGTTTTAATGTGTGATCTAGTGACTGTAGATCAAACATTTCTTCTCTCCCCCTTTACTCCCTGCCTTTTCTCACTGTCGACTCGATGTTGCTAGGGGATTGCTTTCAACTCACTATTTCCCCCAAGGGAGCGGAGTGACTGCCTCTCGTTACCTCATACAAATGACAAAGGGCCTTTTGTTTGTTGTTCGTTCATGTGAAGCAATTCTACAAAATCCTCAATTGTAGATTGTGATAGCCAAATGAATTTCTTGAGACAAGAAAATTGTGACATTTAAACCGAATTTAATTATTTTACGTGGTATCTAAATTTAATCACCTTAAGAACAAGAAATACTAGAGCTATTTGCAACGTGTAATTTTGAACTATTTACGTTGTTTTCTAACCCCCCTACTTTAGACCCCTTTTCCATCAATTAAAGTAATAAAGTTTATGTTGTTATACAAACAATACATTGTGCACAAAAATTAAGAGTAAACACAGAATTTATAATTTAGCTTGAACAACTATATCATATTATATATTGAGACATGGACAATTTCGAAGGAAACATGCAATCATACCACGTTTCACCAAGGGACCGGGCGGCCATTGGATGCTCATCGGTGAGTATGATTGATGAACTGATGCACTTTTTTACCATAAGGTTTTTTTTGTAATAGTTACCAGTGATTAATAAGATGTCGAGCACATAAAACCTCCTTCGTCAAGGTAGATAGGATGGTGTGATAACCTATCTCTAATAAGTTTTTTTAGATAGAGCTCATTTACAATATAAGCACCATGTAAAATAAACTAGAGCTGTCATCATACACATTGCATAAATATTCTCTTCTACATAAATGGCATGACTACAGAACAACAGAAGGATCAAACAAGGCGCCATTCAGTTTTCTATTATTATCATATCACATATTAAAATATAATTATACAAGTACAACTGTTAATACTAAAGATTTAATGAAACATAATTCTAGTGTTCTAAATAGACCACCGCGTATCATGTCCAAAATCCACCCCAAACTCCCGATTACCCCGACTCCTCGTCTCGTCCTTCCTCTCTGAAGAAACAGAGTTGAAAACTAAACCGTATCAGATCATGCGGATCTCTCCGTCTCACGGTGGCCCGTTAATCCAAACGCAGACGCTGCTCGACTGCTGCTGTGCTGCTACGCGGAAGAGAGGACGAGTGCGCACACACTCCCTGTTTGCTCCCGCATCGTACCTAGCCTTCGTCTCCGCCGCTCGCCCCGCGCCAGGTGATGCGCTCTCGCTCCCTCCCCCTCCCGCTCCCACCGGCTCGTACCTAGGGTTCCTGTTCCCCACCCCGCAGCGGCCTGATCGAGGTTGGTTTTTGAGCTTTTGCGCTAATTTTTCTCTCCAATCCCGCAGTTTCCTCGCCCGGAGCTCGCTAGGGAGAGGGACGTGGGGGGAATTGCTACGATGAGCTCGGCTCCGGCGGGCGTCGCCGACTCGGATCCGGGGGAAGACTGCGGCCGTGGAGAAATCAAGCGGGAGGGGCAGCCCAAGCTGGCGGATGCTGCCGCGAGGGAGCCCGTGACGGTGCAGGGGAATTTCGTGGGTACAGCGGGAGAAGCTGATGTGTTTATGGTGGAAACGACGGAGGAGGAGGTGGCCGCTGTGGCCGGGGTGAAGGTGGAGGGGAAGGTTGTGGATGCTGCTCCAGAAGGGGGTGCAGGAAAGGTGAGCGATTCGTTGTATGCGACGGAATCGGCCAGTATGGTTGGTGCGGAAGGATACGGGGATGAGTCTGCTGAGAACCTGCAGGCGCTGAACAATGGAGGAGATGAGAGGGAGGGGATATTGGGAGTGGAAGCTGGTGGCACGCAGAGTGAGGCAGAGAGGAAGCCGGCGCAGGTAGAACCTATCACTGCTGAGACGGTGGAAGTTTCTGATTCTACGACATCTCCATATCCTGAAGCTGGTAATACTGCCCATGGCTCTGGTCACTTCGATGTACTGCTTATTTACACCTTTCCCCCCAACTTGTATGGCATCATCGAATAATATTTATTCATAATGTTGCAGAATTCAATAGAGATAATCAGCGTGCTAGATACCGTCTTCCTCCTCTTGATAAAGATGGTTTTCGAGTTTCTAGTCTTGTCTGGAGTAAATTAAAAGGTCATCCTTGGTGGCCTGGTGAAATATTTGATCCTTCAAATGCATCTGAGCTTGCATTGAAGCACCAGAAAAAGGGCAACCATTTGGTAGCATATTGCGGTGACACTACTTTTGCTTGGTGTGATGAGTCCCAGTTGAAGCCTTTCATGACAAACTATTCACAAATGGAGAAACAATGCAGTTCTGATGCCTTCATCAATTCAGTTAACCATGCACTTGAAGAACTCTCAAGGCGGATATTGTCAGGCATGAGCTGCTCATGCCTGCCAGAGGGGCTCTCTGACAATGGCATGTCTTATATGGTTGAAAATTCTGGGCTCAGGGATGGAGTCACTTGCTCTACAGTTAACCAGGCTGAGATCTTGGAATATTTCAGTCCAGAAAACCTTCTTCATTATGTTAAGTCGTTGGCTCTGTCTCCTGGCCAAGGGGGTGACCTGCTCGATTTAGTGATAGCTTGCTCTCAACTTACATCTTTCTATCGATCTAAGGGGTGCCCTGAGCTTGCATCATTTCAAACTGGCAGTGCGTGGGTTGACAATGGTATGGACACTTCTCCAACCAAGAATGCCATGTTGGGTGAAGCTGTGACCGTTGAAGTGCAGCCTAGTCATGATAAGTCCAAAAGAGGTAGGGGGAGGCCTCGTAAACAGAAGCATGAGGATTACCTAGAGTTGATGGACAAAAAGGCCGCATCCAATCTGTCTAATGATACCGCTTATGACGATCCAGTGGAAAGACAGATGGTTATGGACTTTGACGATTTTGATGACTTACAGAACAAGAAGAATAGAAGTCTTGACTCGTTTGAAGATTCAGAAACCAAGTCATCAACTACAACTTTTGGTAGTTCTTTCAAGATTGGGGAGTGCATTCGGCGAGCTGCAAGCCACTTGACAGCATCTTCATCCATTGTGAAGTTTCAGAATGAACCAACAGTGTATAAGAACACCGCTGAAGCAGAGAATGGAGAATTTGATATCTCTAGTGATGATGCCATTAATGAACTTACTGTGGAAAAGCGCGCAAAAAGGAGACGCATGCATAGGCACCACATTGCGGACCCCAAGGAATTATTGTCACAGCTCTGCTCAGTTGCCATAGAGCCAATGAACGGATATAGTTTTTCAGCGATGATAATTAGTTACTTCAGTGATTATAGGAACTACATTGTTTCTACTACTACTGAAGCAAACATTATCGAAAAAAGTACAGCAAAGAGGGGGGGAAAGAGGAAGGTTTTACCTTCTGATGTAGAGACAGCTGATCATATACAGGACACCTACTGGTCCGGCTTGAGTTTGCTTAATCACCCACTTCATAGCCTCAGAGGAGCTAGTACCAACTCAAGGCCAAGGCGAAGGCGTAGAGCATCACAAGACACAAATCTGCCCTCTGTCCAGCATCTACAACTTGGAACATTGGGTCCTATGAAACAGATACAGGTGATAGAAAGATCAATTATCCATGTTGATGAAAAGATGGTCGATGAGTGCAAGCCCACTGCACTTGTTTTGAGCTTTGGCAGGTCAGCTGCTCTTCCTTCTGAAACCGATCTAATTAAGATGTTCGGTCGCTATGGGCCATTGAAAGAATCTGAGACTGAAGTGCAGAAGAACACAAATACTGTTAAAATTGTCTTCAAGAAACGTGCTGATGCTGAAAGAGCTTTCAGTGCTGCCGGCAAGTATGTTGCTTTTGGTCCTTCGCTTCGAAGCTATCGTCTTGTGAATATGCCATTTTCTCTAGGCTTGTCAGAAGTGAATAATCCCGAGGAACACGCTGAAAATCATGGTCTGGAGGTTCCTGGTAAACATTCCTGTTTTTTTTTAAGTTAGTTTATAACTTTGACAATATTACATGCTTACTGTACCATGTGACAATGTATTTTCTCTAGGTCCACGTGAGTCTGATGTTCCACTGGATGCTATGCAAGTTGATCAGGTCGACAAATCTGACAAAGCTGAAGCTGTAAAAGAATCATCAGCTGAACAAGTTGAGACTGTCAAGCAATCATCATGCCAAGCTGAAGCTGCAGACAAGGCATTGGTTGATCAAGTTGACATGGTTGAGAAAACAGGACAAATTGATGCTGAGCTAACTAGGCGACCTGGTCAAGTTGGAATAGATGCACATAGTGGACAAGCTGAAACAATCGCCGAAGAGTCATCTAAGCAAGTTAGCACGATTGAACTAGCTCACACTCAGTATGAAGCGGCGCTTAAAGATCGATTGGAGATTGCCCTGTCCGTAGCTGCAAATGGGGCATCAAATGGAGGCACAGTGGATGAGATACATCTAGGCAAAGCTCCAAATCAAGCATCAGTTGAGGTTCCATCAAATACCTTGCAAACGGAAGCTGCATCCGAGGCACAAACTGAAGACACTATTAAGCAAACTTCACATGCTGAAGCTACAAATGGAGAGTCAGCTGAAGTTCTTTCAGGCACTATCCAAGTTGATGTTGTAGCTGAAGCCCCAAAACAGGGTCATGTTTGTGGGGATAATGCTGTATTTGAAGCAATTGCTGAAGCATCAATTATTGCACAAGTTGATACAGTTGAGCAAACTGTTCAAGAAGCATCAGCTGAAGTTCCGGCAAGTACTATGCAAGCTGTTACTGTACCTGAAGCTTTACAAGGAGTCCATGTTTTGCGTGATGCTATGCATTTCAAAGTTCAAACAGAAGAAGTGACTCAGGTAGTTGGTGTGATTGAGCAAGCCAGGGAAGAACCTCTGAAGGAGGCCTCCAAAGATGTCACTGAGACTGACACTGAGAATGAAGTTCCAGAAGAGACCAGTGTATCTCTGGAGTTGCAAGCTCAAAGTTTTACTGAAAAACCAGGGGAACAAGATGCAACTGAGCAAACAATGCAATTTCAAGCTCCACAAGAAGAATCAATTGAAATTCCTTCTGATGCAAAGTTGGAAGTTGAAGCTGTAACTGCAGAACAAGTTGGTCAAGTTGCAACTGAGCAAGTCAAAGTTCCAGTGGAGGAATCAACTACAGTTCTATCAGATGTTGTACCCGCTGAGACTTCAGAAGTTCAAGAGCAATCAGAAACTGTGCAGTTTGAACCTGTATGCGAAACATCAGTAGAACAAGAGGGCACAAATGTAGAAGCTGACACTGTCGAAGACCTAACCAAAGCATCAGCCCAAGAAAATGGGTCAAATAAGCAAATTGTGGAATCCGAAACTGCCGCTGAAGTATCAGCCAAACAAGTCTGCAGTGTTGAGCGAACTGTTCAAGTGGAAGCTGTAACTGAAGCATCAGGTGGAGAAATTGAGGTGGGGAAACAGATTGCAGAAGATGTAGCTATGGCCGATGCAACTACTATGCACTCAGTCATGGTTAAGGGAGCTGTGGAGTCAAAAGTCGAAGCACCAGTTGATGAAACTGTAGAAAATAAAGCTGCTGCTGAAACACTAGCCGGGGAGACTGCAGAAGGTAAAACCACAGATGAAGTACAAGATGAGAAGTTGGAAAATAAAGCTACTGCTGAAGCACTATCTGATGTACCAGATGAGAATGAGGAAACAGACAATAAAGCTACTGCTGAAGCACTAGCTGGTGAGACTGCAGAAGGTGAAACCACAGCTGAAGCGTCAGTTGAGGAAACTACAACTGCTGAAAAAACTGTAGAGGATACCATAGTGGAGGCACCAGATGAGAAAACTACAACAGCTGAGAAAACTGTAGAGGATGCCACTGTTGAAGCACGAGCACCAGATGAGAAAACTGCGACAGCCGAAAAAGTTGTAGAGGATGCCACGGTTGAAGCACCAGATGAGATTACTACAGCAGCAGGGAAAGATGGCACGGTTGAGGCACGAGATGGACAGACGGGTGTAGCTGACCAAACTGCCTAGCTCGCGTTGAATTATTGCAAGTTTCTGTTGATATTGAGGTACTCTGCCCAACTGATTCTCCCATCTGGATGTTGTGTTCTCTCTACTAATGCTACTAGGTTTTTGGTAGCTAGGGCATCTTTGCCCCCTTTCATATAAACTCCGTCTGGTTGTCTTGGAATCACACGTACCGGTGTACCATAAACAGAGGTTCCTCTGAAACTTCGGTGCAATAGTCAGTAGATCAGCCACTGGGTTAGCATCCAGAATCAAGTAAGGCAGGCCATGTTTTTTCCTACATTCTTGTATCAATTGTCATTTGTAAACTGGCTGTGTTCTGGAGCCCTTTTCTCCCTTTTCCATCCTAGCTCATATATTTTGCAGGCTAAATCTACTTGCATATTGATCGTTGTCAAACTTTATTTCCTTTCCGCCTCGACATTTTCTGTGCCGCTTTGGTTTCTTTCTGTGAAAATCGATTCGCAGGGAAGCGCAGGCATGTTCATCGGTTCATTGCCCAGGTCCCAGGGGTGCATATCTTATGTCGTTATGTGTGCTCCAGTGAACGTAGATGAGTGACAAGTTTTTTTCCTTTCCTTTTTGGTCCTGCGAAAGTATAGAAGAGAATGTTGGCTCACAGAAGCCTAGAAGAGAATGTTGGCATTCATGCAGATGGTAATACGAATATCTAGTCGGTAGATAAATATGCGTTTTACGCCACACTCTTGTAACCCTAGCACACGGTCACATGGAGTAAGACAAGGATTGTTGTTACAACTAAAGCAACTCTCAGTGTTTCACACACAAGTTTAGGACAAATTACACAGGATTTATGCCTCCCCCAATACAAATATTTGGAACCAAATGACAGCCAAAAGGCCAATTGCTAAATTATCCTGAATATACAGACAACGACGCCGCTAAACCACAACCGAAACTATTCTCACGGAAGCAAATTTACACCTGGGAAGCAGCCTTGGCAATATGCAGCTTTAACACTTCGAAGCATCAGTTCTGGCAGACGAACACGGACCTAATAGGGGTAGTAAGTTCTTTAACTGATCACCACAAGGTGTATATTAGCGAATAACTGCAGCACCAACGAAAACCCACCTGCGTTAGAAATGATCGACGCATGAGACATATCATACAGAGATCAAAATAGCATCTGATTCCGTGACAGTGCAAGAATATCAGAATGAAATATATACCTTGCAGAGGAGCGGTCCATATCTTCAGTTTGAGATGTCCCCATTATGGTACTGGACAATGAAAAGAAAAAGGCTATCAGCAGACATACATATATCAAGCACCACTCCTTTGAACAAAGAATACATCAAACACCACTTGTTGTAGCAGGGGTGGCCCAACCCCGTGACTGAGCATTGCAACTGATCTAATAAGTAATAGACCCAATACTATAGAGGAATATACCAATATATCATCATATTTTGTAATTATTAAGGAGTACAATAGGAATTTTCCATTCTACCCCATTCATGTATATAAACCCCCCAAGAGGGGTATGAAAAGGCAGATCCACCTATTGTCACTCACTAGCTCTCTCTAATTTTCTTACTACTATGTCTTCCATGGAGAAAGGTACGCTGTACCTACTGTTGTAGCTATGCTACAACACCACTACATGCGTGAAAATGCTGAAAATTGTAGTATGGGATGCCCCCACAACATGAGGTAGATGCAACACATATGAACATCTTTTGACTAAGATCATTACACATACCCAAAAGGTTTTTGCATTTCTAACAAATGAAATAAACATAAACTTGGCTCTGCCTGGATACATTACTGTTCATGTTTGTGACGACCCGTATTTTTATCATGGGGTAAAAAAAACGCTAGTCAACGGATTATTATTCGTTTTAGCCGATAGAACATTGCTCTAACGAATAATAAACACATCAGAGTGTTGCAGCAGAACAATAATTAGAGACAAAATTTGATATTACAAGAATATCGCCACGCAGGGCTAAAGTTTATTACAAAGCCTCAAAGGCTCAAATATCACAATCTTTAGAAAAGAAAATATTCTAACAACTTTCTATTAAAAAACGAAGACAATAGAACTACACCCAATCATACTCAGTTTCACCAAAGACGTTTCCTAACGGTTGCCTACTTCACCCAACCTCCACACGGGGTGTCCACCTTGTACTCATTGTATTCCGAGTCCACGGGATTCCATTCAGGTAGATTTCGCTTGATCCTAACTATTCTCTGAACTGACATACTCCTAAACAAGGGAAGATAAAAGCAAGAATGAGTACAGAAGTACGCAGCAAGCATTCAAGGTGATCCAGATGACGGTACAAGAATTTAATTTGCACACATATCCATTTAATTGGTGTATATGTTTTCATATCGTCTGACCGTGATTAATTTATCCTGCTAATCCAGAATAATTATGAGTGGGTTGCTACAATTTAAATGCTACTAACAACATCGTCTGAGTATTTAAATATGCCATGGAGTGGTCTAAACGACGATACACATATTTTAATATACATGTGTACCAGTTTTAATCCATTGGCGGTTTTAAATTTATTATAATAACTTGAGAAATATTCTGGGCTTCTATGACTTAATCTATGGTGTCGAGGAGATAACATGGCATAAATAATTGAGTGAATTATACTAAAATGCTAGCGTGATTTCTAGTTTTTCACTTCATTTAAAAATGGGCTCCAAGGGTTTCCTACTTATCTTAATTTGTCAGCAAACAATTGACCTTATTCGACTGATGTTATTTACGTGCGTAGAAATTTAAGAATATTAAATTGACATGGAGAATTTATGCTAAGTCTCAGATAGTTCTTAAAGGAATTTCTATTATTTTTACGTGGCTAAAGTTCAAGTGCGTAGTTCTTAGGACCTCCAATTAATTTATTTACTAACGACAACTCTTATACGACAAGATTTCTATAATGCACATATTTTAGCGAGGATTCCTAAGTTTACCAAAATCTAGCCTGCAGCATTTTATTTGGTCTAATTTATTTTCCTTTTACTTTTCTTTTTTCTTTTTCTCCTTACCCGGTCGGCGCTCTCATTTATTGCCTCTCTTTCTCTCTTCTGCTGCTTTCCCATTTCGCCGCTTCCTCCCCTCTCGATCCAGATCTCCCCTGGCGTCGTGCCTCCGTCCCCTCGCGCCGCACCGCCTTGGCCTCTCTCCGGCCCTGGTGCCTCTACTTTCGGCTCCTCTGTGCGCCTCCTTCCCTTGGCTTGGCTGCACCGTGGCTATGCCACTCCGTGTCATCTCATGGCGCACCCACCGTCAGCGCCTCACCTCGGTCGTCCTCTCGATTAGTGTTGTGGGTTCCTCTCTACTCCTCCGGCCCCTCACCGACTCCGACTCCTCGCCGCCCGAGCTCTTTGCGCCATTACTGGTAACCCTAGGTCGATCCTAGGTTTGGTGCTATTGCCTGTCGGCTCCGATCCACTCGAGGGTGGTCATTCGGTGGCTTTGGCAGGGCTCGAGGTCATGCCATGCGCTGGGGAGCATGCCATGGCCGTCGGGTGCGTGGTATACTCCCTACACCACAGTGGCTCACCTCTTCGGTACTCTTGCTTCCTCTGCTCTATTCTCCTACTTTTAGTTAGTGCTCTATGTGATGGTTCCATGGTGCCCTAGTGATGCTATGTCATTTGGTTGATTGCTGGTTGGCTACGATTTTGCATGATTTAATCTTAAGAACTTGCTGCTATTATTGAGAATGGATGGTGGGCTACCTTCTTCGGTTGATTGTCGAGTTGCTTTGGGCAAATATGGTGACTTGTGCTCGGCGGTTTCTTTCCTGATCGCTTGTGTGCCGACTAGCCTTGGCGGTGGCCTTCTCCGCCTACAGCTTGCTGGCCTACGATTTGGCTCATATTGCCTTCTTGCTGCTGATTGGCGCGTCCTGGTGCTGGTCTTGTGGTGGTTGGTGCTATTTGATTGTGGGGTTTTGGAGGGTCTGGAAATGGGTGGAGGAAGGGGATGGCTTGTTGGTGTTGTGCACTTCCTTCTCCCTTCTCTTCTACTCGGCTGGCTTGGTTGCCCTGTGGGGTGGTGCTGGAAGCTATGCGGTGCTTCTCGATGGCCTTGTTGTCTCTATGCCTAAGGCACCCAAATGGGCCTTGTTGGCTTTCCTATTGCCGGTTGGATGCATGAGGGCTATTTTGGTAATTTGGGAATAATTTGCTAGTGGCTCTGGCATTTTAAATATACTGTAAGTTTTTTTACGCCGAATGATGGCCCTATGGTTGTGAGAGGTGCTGACTGGTCCTCCGGACGGTCAGGTATCTCCATGAATGGACTGCCCTGCCCGAAATTAACCTCTAGGGCTCTGACGACAATTTCTTCCTTTAACTCTTTTCTTTTGTTTGGTCTTTTTTTGTATCTTTATATTTGCACATTTTGTAATTGAAGCTGTGTTTCGTTTGGGTGTCCGGCAATTCGTAAATTGTTAGATGAAATGGGATACCTATAATTGATTTCTGTAGCATCTGATTAAATGTATACATGTATGAGAAGTTACCGATGTAAATAAAGTTCCGTAATTTCTAATTAGTTGCAGTTGTGTTGTAATTATCTAATTTTGTGAGATAATCATTTGGTTGGGACTGAGAATTGTAGATTCACAGTAATTTGTACTGTTGTTATTAATGTAAGGAGCTGTAATATCTTTATTTACTTTTAAACCAATTTTAATTGTAGCTCGATGAATGTAAATTGATTTGTTATACACGAACTGTAATAATTACATTGTTGTACTACGGATTGTTATGTGTATTTTAATTGAGTTGAATGCTTTTACTTGTCGTGCAATTAAATTCTATTTCTTACTCTACTCTATACAAAATGGTTTTCGTCCTGATCGATGGTAACTTATTTGTTTACCGCTTGCTAGTGTCTAAATTCAATTTAGACGGATACACAAAAAAGTTTAAATTCTCCCGTATTTTACATAATTAGTTACATAATTCATCTCACTTAACGTCGTAACACGCCACTTAAGGTTAATCGAAGATACAGGTTGTTACAATGTCCTGATGGAATGAACCGTGTTTTATGCATTATCAAGCATCAACTTTTCCTATGCAAAATATCTAGTACTTGTGTGCTCGAATTCTGATACACCAGACTAACCAAAAAGGAACGCTCCAACAACATAGGGGACAGAGGGGCTAATCTACTGGCTCACAAAGTTCCAACTTGTGCAAAATTTGCAACCCCCCTTAACTCTGATCAACTGAAGAAACAGAGGGATCACAAGAAACATTATTTTCTCATTTCATTTACCTCCTTTTTTGTTTCTTCCTTTACATACCGGGCTAAGATTATGATGTAAAGAGATCAGAAGTGACAGTACTCAGTAGCATGGGAGCACCATAATGAGGTGGTAGCACTAGACATCTCACATTTGTGCAGTTATTAGAATACAAATCAGAAATTTGCGGCACCACCAGATCCAGCATTCCCCGCTTCATCGATGTCCTAGGAGGCCGTTTGCGGTGGGGAAAAAAGAAGATGAGGACCTTGACGCCGGATCCACGACGCGCCCGCCGCCCACTGTCGCTGCACCTGAGGCCTCGTCGCCACCTAGAGGTAGGTGTTGTTCATTGCAACATTTTTGATTTCATATGTGCAACAATCATCAATAACTAGTGCAACATTAAGATTTTATGTGTGAAATTTTGTTGCATACGATGATTATAATTGTTGCATATATTATGTCCGAATGTTGCATTGGAGCGTCCGATGGGAATGCTCCCATCGGACGTACGAGTGCTAGCAATACCCTTATTTTTCCCCAAGGGAGTGGAGTGATTGTCTCTCGACAAATGACAAAGGGCCTTTTTTTGTTGTTCGTTCATGTGAAGAGATTATACAAAATCCTCAATTGTAGATTGTAATAGCCAAATAAATTTCGTGAGACAAGAAAATTGTGACATTTAAACCGAATTTAATTATATTACGTGATATCTAAATCTAATTACCTCAAGAACAAGAAATACTAGAGCTGTTTGCAATGTGTAATTTTAAACTATTTACGTTGTTTTCTAACCCCCCCTACTTTAGACTCTTTTTCCATCAATTAAAGTAATAAAGTTTATGTTGTTACACAAATAATACATTGTGCACAAAAGTTAAGAGCAAACACACAATTTACAATTTAACTTGAACAACTATATCATATTATATATTGAGATATGGACAACTTCAAAGGAAACATATAATCATACCACGTTTCATCAAGGGATCGGGCGCCCCAGTAGATGCTCACCGGTGAGTATGCTTGATGAACTGATACACTTTTTTAACATAAAACCTCCATCGTCAAGGTAGATAAGATAGTGTGATAACATATCTCTAATAAGTTTTCTAGATAGAGCTCACCTACAACATGAGCACCATGCAAAATAAACGAGAGCTGTCATCATACATATTAAATAAATATTCTCTTCTACATAAATGGCATGACTATAAGACAACTGAAGGGTCAAGCAAGACGCCCTTCAATTTTCTATTCTTATCATATTATATATTAAAATATAATTGTGCAAGTACAACTGTTAATACTAAAAATTCTAGCGTTCTAAATAGACCACCGCATATCATGTCCAAAATCCACCCCAAACTCCCGAGATAAAATTGTATTTTTGCCATTCGAAACAGTGGGCTTCGCAACTTTATCATCCCAATCGTTGGTTTCGCAAAAATATCATCCAAAATATTTGCTTCTTGTTTTCTTTGCCATTTTCTCTATTTCTCTCATTTTCCTTTTTCTCACCTATAATCAGCCACGCAAAAGGACAAATCTACCCATGGACTAATTCTCATCTAATTCTCATTACTTCTGTGAGATGGACTCATTTATTTTCAAGTTATGGATTTGTGAGATGAACTCATTTATTCTCATAATATGACCGTGTTTCTTGCTGGTGTAATTAGGCTATGTCCAAACACATTATAGAAAACTAGCAGTAAACAACCTTGTCTAATTGAGCTATATCATTACAGATCCGGCCAACAAAACACCTCGATTGCAGGTTACCTGCTGTAGCTTGTGACCATAGTGTTAACTGAAATTCATCAGAAGCAACTACTTCAAATCCATAATATGAGAATAAATGAGTTCATGGGCACTTCAAATCCATGGGTAGATTTGTCCTTTTGCGTGGCTGATCATAGGAGAGAAAAAGGAAAATGAGAGAAATAGAGAAAATGGTAAAGAAAATAAGAAGCAAATATTTTAAATGGTATTTTTGCGAAACCAACGATTGGTAGGGTAAAATTGCGAAACCCACTATTTCGGATGGCAAAAATACAATTTTCTCAACTCCCGATTCCTCTGAAGAAACAGAGTTGAAAACTAAACCATATCAGATCATGCGGATCTATCCGTCTCACGGTGGCCCGTTCATCCAAGCGCAGCGCTGCTCGACTGCTGCTGTGCTGCTACGCGGAAGAGAGGACGAGTGCGCACACACTCCCTGTTTGCTCCCGCATCGTACCTAGCCTTCGTCTCCGCCGCTCGCCCCGCGCCAGGTGATGCGCTCTCGCTCCCTCCACCTCCCGCTACCACCGGCTCGTACCTAGGGTTCCTGTTCCCCACCCCGCAGCGGCCTGATCGAGGTTGGTTTTTGAGCTTTTGCGCTAATTTTTCTCTCCAATCCCGCAGTTTCCTCGCCCGGAGCTCGCTAGGGAGGGGGACGTGGGGGGAATTGCTACGATGAGCTCGGCTCCGGCGGGCGTCGCCGACTCGGATCCGGGGGAAGACTGCGGCCGTGGAGAAATGAAGCGGGAGGGGCAGCCCAAGCTGGCGGATGCTGCCGCGAGGGAGCCCGTGACGGTGCAGGGGAATTTGGTGGGTGCAGCGGGAGAAGCTGATGTGTTGATGGTGGAAGCGACGGAGGAGGAGGTGGCCGCTGTGGCCGGGGTGAAGGTGGAGGGTGATGTGACCATGACGGATGCTGCCCCGGAAGGGGGTGCAGGAAAGGTGAGTGATTCGTTGTATGCGACGGAATCGGCCAGTATGGTTGGTGCGGAAGGATATGGGGATGAGTCTGCTGAGAACCTGCAGGCGCTGAATGGAGGATATGAGAGGGAGGGGATATTGGGAGTGGAAGCTGGTGGCAAGCAGAGTGAGGCAGAGAGGAAGCCGGCGCAGGTAGAACCTATCACTGCTGAGACGGTGGAAGTTTCTGGCTCTACGACATCTCAATATCCTGAAGCTGGTAATACTGCCCATGGCTCTGGTCAATTCGATGTACTGCCTATTGAAGTATTGATTACACCTTTTTCCCCAACTTGTATGGCATCATCGAATAATATTTATTCATAATGTTGCAGAATTCAATAGAGATGATCAGCGTGCTACATACCGTCTTCCTCCTCTTGATAAAGACGGTTTTCGAGTTTCTAGTCTTGTCTGGAGTAAATTAAAAGGTCATCCTTGGTGGCCTGGTGAAATATTTGATCCTTCGAATGCATCTAAGCTTGCATTGAAGCACCAGAAAAAGGGCAACCATTTGGTAGCATATTGCGGTGACACTACTTTTGCGTGGTGTGATGAGTCCCAGTTGAAGCCTTTCATGACAAACTATTCACAAATGGAGAAACAAAGCAATTCTGATGCCTTCATCAATTCAGTTAACCATGCACTTGAAGAACTCTCAAGGCGGATATTGTCAGGCCTGAGCTGCTCATGCCTGCCAGAGGGTCTCTCTGAGAATGGCATGTCTTATATGGTTGAGAATTCTGGGCTCATGGATGGAGTCACTTGCTCTACAGTTAAGCAGGCAGAGATCTTGGAATATTTCAGTCCAGAAAACCTTCTTCATTATGTTAAGTCGTTGGCTCTGTCCCCTGGCCACGGGGGTGACCTGCTGGATTTAGTGATTGCTTGCTCTCAACTTACATCTTTCTATCGATCTAAGGGATGCCCTGAACTTGCATCATTTCAAACTGGCAGTGCGTGGGTTGACAATGGTATGGACACTTCCCCAACCAAGAATGCCATGTTGGGTGAAGCTGTGACCATTGAAGTGCAGCCTAGTCATGATAAGTCCAAAAGAGGTAGGGGGAGACCTCGTAAACAGAAGCCTGAGGATTACCTAGAGTTGATGGACAAAAGGGCCACATCCAATCTGTCTAATGATACTGCTTATGACAATCCTGTGGATAGACAGATGGTTATGGACTTTGACGATTTTGATGACTTACAGAACAAGAAGAAAAGAAGTCTTGACTCGTTTGAAGATTCGGAGACCAAGTCATCAACTAGAACTTTTGGTAGTTGTTTCAAGATTGGGGAGTGCATTCGACGAGCTGCAAGCCACTTGACAGCATCTTCGTCCATTGTGAAGTTTCAGAATGAACCAACAGTGTACAAGAACACCGCTGAAGCAGAGAATGGAGAATTTGAAATCTCTAGTGATGATGCCATTAATGAACTTACTGTGGAGAAGCGCACAAAAAGAAGATGCATGCATAGGCACCACATTGCGGACCCCAAGGAATTATTGTCACAGATCTGCTCAGTTGCCATAGAGCCAATGAATGGATATAGTTTTTCAGCAATGATAATTAGTTACTTAAGTGATTATAGGGACTACATTGTTTCTACTATTAATGAAGCAAACATTATAAAAAAAAGTACAGAAAAGAGGGGGGGAAAGAGGAAGGTTTTGCCTTCTCCTGATGTAGAGACAACTGATCATATGCAGGACTCCTACTGGTCCGGCTTGAGTTTGCATAATCACTCATTTCATAGCCTCAGAGGAGCTAGTACCAACACAAGGCCAAGGCGTAGGCATAGAGCATCACGAGACACAAATCTGCCCTCTTTCCAGCATCTACAACTTGGAACGTTGGGTCCTAAGAAACAGATACAAGTGATAGGAAGATCAATTATCCATGTTGACGAAAAGATGGTCGACGAGTGCAAGCCCACTGCACTTGTTTTGAGCTTTGGCAAGTCAACTGCTCTTCCTTCTGAAGCCAATCTGATTAAGATGTTCGGTCGCTATGGACCACTGAAAGAATCCGAGACTGAAGTGCACAAGAACACAAATACTGTTAAAGTTGTCTTCAAGAAACGTGCTGATGCTGAAAGGGCTTTCAGTGCTGCCAGCAAGTTTGTCACTTTTGGTCCTTTGCTTCGTAGCTATCGTCTTGTGAATATGCCATTTACTTCTGATGCAAAGTTGGAAGTTGAAGCTGTAACCACAGAACAAGTTGGTCAAGTTGCAGCTGAGCAAGTCAAAGTTCCAATGGAGGAATCAACTACAGTTATATCAGATATTTTACCCGCTGAGACTTCAGAAGTTCAAGGGCAATCAGAAACTGTGCAGTTTGAAGCTGTATGCGAAACATCAGTGGATCAAGAGGGCACATATGTAGAAGCTGACACTATCGAAGACCTAACCAAAGCATCAGCCCATGAAGCTGGGTCATATAAGCAAATTGTGGGATCCGAAACCGCTGCTGAAGTATCAGCCAAACAAGTCTGCAGTGTTGAGCGAACTGTTCAAGTGGAAGCTGTAACTGAAGCATCGGTTGGAGAAATTGAGGTGGGGAAACATATTGGAGAAGATGTAGCTATGGCTGATGCAACTACTATGCACTCAGTCATGGTTGAGGGAGCTGTGGAGTCAAAAGTCGAAGCACCAGTTGATGAAACTGTAGAAAATAAAGCTGCTGCTGAAACACTAGCTGGGGAGACTGCAGAAGGTGAAACCACAGCCGAAGTACCAGATGAGAACTTGGAAAATAAAGCTACTGCTGAAGCACTATGTGCGGAGATTGGAGGAGGTGAAACTACAGCTGATGTACCAGACGAGAATGAGGAAACAAACAATAAAGCTACTGCTGACGCACTAGCTGGTGAGACTGCAGAAGGTGAAACCACAGCTGAAGCGCCAGTTGTGGAAACTACAACGGCTGAAAAAACTGTAGAGGATACCACAGTGGAGGCACCAGATGAGAAAACTACAGCAGCTGAGAAAACTGTAGAGGATGCCACTGTTGAAGCACGAGCACCAGATGAGAAAACTGCGACAGCCAAAAAAGTTGGAGAGGATGCCACGGTTGAAGCACCAGATGAGATAATTACAGCAGCAGGGAAAGATGGCACGGTTGAGGCACAAGATGGACAGACGGGTGTAGCTGAGCAAACTGGCTAGCTCGCATTGAATTCTTGCAAGTTTCTGTTGATAGTGAGGTAGTCTGCCCAACTGATTCCCCCGTCTGGATGTTGTGTTCTGCTTCTGTCTACTAATGCTGCTAGGTTTTTGATAACTAGGGCATCTTTGCGCCCTTTCATATAAACTCCATCTGGTTGTCTTGGAAGCACACGTATCGGTGTACCATAAACAGAGGTTCCTCTGAAACTTCGGTGCAACAGTCAGTAGACCAGCCACTTCGGTGCAACAGTCAGTAGATCAGCCACTGGGTTAGCATCCAGAATCAAGTAAGGCAGGCCATGTTCTTTCCTACATTCTTGTATCAATTGTCATTTGTAAACTGGCTGTGTTCTGGAGCCCTTTTCTCCCTTTTCCATCCTAGCTCATATATTTTGCAGGTTGAATCTACTTGCATATTGATTGTTGTCAAAGTTTATTTCCTTTCTGCCTCGCCATTTTCTGTGCCCCCTTGGTATCTTTGTGATAATCGATTCGCCGGGAAGCGCAGGCATGTTCATCGGTTCATAGTCCACAGAGTCTTAATAGAGCACATTCCGTTGAATTTCAGTCAGCAAGATTGCATCAACTCGTCACGACAAACATTAGGAGCAAGAGAGGGAGGAAGAAGAACATGTGGAAACCATAGAATCAGCCCCTTGTCATAAGCTAGCACCTGCAGTCAATACAGGGCAATAAATTGAATGACATGTGAAAGAGCAATGAAATCAAAACCAGTCAAATGCATGTAACAGGTAACAGGTATATATGGGTGATGTGATCTCCAAGTTCAAATGCAGTTGCGCAGTTGCAGGTGCAAGTGCAACTATACTCAAGCAAAACTAGCTTTTCATCCAATTACTGTACATAGTCATCATATGTTAAATTGGTTGGAATCAAAACATTTCACTATTACAACATCTCCACTGCAGACTATTCTATTGCTGTACGTAACATAAGTTAACTAGCTCGAAATAATAGAAGTTGTCTTTGTTGCACTAATAGAAGCTGCAGACTATTCTCTTTGTTTTACATAACATGTTAAATTGAGTTCGATAATTATATGATGTAAATGACTGTATCCACTAAATTCACAACACTCTGCAACCGGAACCCAAACAATAACACGAGTATTCTTGAGGGAAAAAAAGAGTGATAACATGGAAGGGAAAACAGCTATGCTTTCAACCAACTGAAATGCAAATGTATCTTCAAAATGAAGCCTGCTGGATATACTTTGACATATAAAGTAGAAAAATAACATTGTAGTCAGCTGACAAAAATAACTGCATTTCTGCCTGTGTCCATGTTCACATTAGAATTTACATTTTTTTTAGAACCAGGGGAGCTTCCCTACCTAGTTTGTCATTGCAACTGTTCAACATCAGGTACAGGTCAAGTACAAGGAAATAACAATGTAGCCGACACCCAATGCGAATGGAAGAGCTAACAAAAATCAAAACAACAGCAATCTTTAACAAGCAAAGATATACCAAAAACAAGAAAAAAAATCAGTAAAGCAATATGACATAAGCACATTAATGTACCATCTTAATAGTAAAAGCATTCCACTTCAACTGTTCATGTGAATCTTACATGAAAAGGTGACAATGACAGGACCCTTCTTGAAGCTCATTTGCAATTATTTATTTAGAATTATTTCACACAAGAATTCAGAATCATTCTCCCAGGTTTGACACTACATCCAGTTGAAACATTAATGCAAACTACACAAACTAATATAAAAACACAAAACAGTACGGACACATTCACCAAAACAATATATCAATAAATAAGAAGATATAATAAAATAAAGAATGATATAATAAAATAAAGAATGATATGATATGAGCATAACAAAAGAAAAAACAATGTTAGGCAAGGATGTACAAGTTATGAATATTATGTGTATATTAAAGAGCCCCAATGGGCAATATATATAAGAAGTACAAAGGGATATAAGGAAAGGAATAATACAATTCCTATTCTATCTCTAATACTCTTAACACCCCCCTCAAATACAAGGCGTATGCAATAGCATTGCATTTGTAAAAAATAGTTAACACTAAAATAAAATAAATCCGAAGTCCGAGTCTTGATGTTGTCGTCGTTGCGTACAATTTTTGAATAAACTGTCAAATCAAGCCGAAGAGGAATAGATAAATGCATGACGGCGCAGATGGCGACTAGCCTAAGTCGTACAACGGTGGAGTGACAGATGATTATTACTGTAAGATAAAAAAACAGGTATCTTACTTTAATTCATAATAAAAATAGATTATTTAAAAGAAAATCAGTGAAGAACTATTAGAAAATAGTGCAATCACACATGAATGAACTGTCACATATTCGTCGCCATTGTCATCGTGTTGCCACTGTCTTAGAATTGCACTCAGCACGACATACCTTCCATTCCCTGATCACTCAGTAGCCCAGTGTTATTAAACGCGAAACATGCCTAGGAAAAGGGTAAATTAATTGGAAGTAGGAAAACAAATCAACGATTAGGGGTGTAAACGGAGCTGATAATTTTTGTCCAACCAACTGAATGTATACGGAACGGATATGGAAGGAGTAGATGAGTATCCGGTACTATCCGTGTCCGACTCCGAGAAAAAAATATAGAATAGGATAGGATAAGTGATATCCGTCCATATATATCCGTATATCAAATGGTATGAGAAAGTCTGTTATAACTTCACCTAGTAACAAAATAATATATATGCAGATTATCATATCTAAACAAGCGGGAGTACTGAGTGTTCTTCCTTCAACATCTCAGTAATTAGTTTCTCAATGTTTGCTCTGATTGTACCATAATATCCAATGTCCAGTGTAAAGAAGCGGATAATTTACGTCCGACCAAACGTCCGAAAGATTATGGAACGGAAACGGAATGGAGAAATAGATATCAAATATTATCCATATCCGACTCTGACTCAGAGAAAAAATATAGAATATGATACATGATAAGCAATATCCATCTGTATCCGCTCCGATTAATCCCTATCAATGATCGTATTGTACTCTGAATAATCAACCAAGCACATGCAACTCCGCGTGTTTCTTCGCCGCCTCACAGCTTCGCGCGGCACCATGCGTCCATGCAGCCACGCAGGTGCCTAGGCCAGCTTCAGTCTGGGACTGTTGGAAATATCTTGTTGTTGTTGAGTAGTTGTGACTGTACTCGGTAGTCGTAGCTACTGTTGAGCGTGGTCATAGTCGCAGTACTTGGTGTGTTCGAGTACTGCGTGGTCGTTATTATATTCTTATGTGTCGTGTACTGTACAATGGTCGTTGCCGGTGGTCATAGCTACAGGGGTCGTAGCCAAATGTACTCGTGTGTCGTATACTATATAGTGGTCGTAGCTAGTGGTCGTCGCCAGTGATCGTAAGCCAACGGTTGTCAGTGGGGCGGCAGAGCGAAGCGGTATGGACAGATGGCTGGTTCCTATAGCAGACGTGGATGGCTGAGCTGAGTGGCGGACCTAAAGAGCAGTAGAGGTAGGAGTTGTAGTAGGTGAGCAGTCTGTGTGGCTCAGTAGTATATATATACTATGTAATCTGTAACGTCCCCATTTTTGGGAACAGGGACGTTTTACCACCCGCAACAGCCCAGGAGTTCAGTTGCGGATCCAAAGTATATCATGCCTGCTCACGAACATTTAAAAAAAATTAATTTGATTGAAATAAGACCTAATGGTCAATTTGTAATGACAATATGGGCGTTCAAGCCCGAAACTGAACTTACATACAGAAGAGCCGAAGAAAACTCCACAGGAACGCTTGAGTGCGATCGTAACCCTAACACGCAATCTTGACATGCCTTTTCTTCTTCTTGTATCTGTTGGGGGAGACATTATGCAAGCCTGAGTACTCCGACCCCGTACTCAGCAAATCACATGTGTAACCCTATATAACTACTTGCCAAGATTTCCTAAAGAGGGATGTATAGTTGTTTTATTATGAGGTGGATGCACTTTTATTTGCAAACCAACAAAAGTTTAAAACACTTCTCCTTAAGATAAGGGGGTTTTCTGTCATCAGATACAGTTTCATCATTTCTCAAATTAACAACATCAGAAACACTACTTATGCCTCATTGATGGAATCACCCAATTAACACAGCTTCATTAACCGGAAGCACGGCGTATTCGAATACCATTATTTCACTCTGCAGAGCTGCCCTGCTTTACCCACAAGATCTCTTAATTCCACGTCTAGTTTTAAGAAAACAAGGTTTTTCACTGCTCAATCCTTTATATAGCCTCTACCTAGTAGGCCTCCCAATAAGCTCAGGCAACTCCTGACTTATCTTAGCCTACTATTGTGCGGCTCACATCACACATAATCGAAGTTCAGTTCGATTGATCAGATTGTTCACATAAAATAACCAACCTCCATACGGCCCGCTTAACCCTTCCGTATGGACTCGCACTTTGACCTTCCTCTGCTGCTTTTGTAGAGGTTCAATCGAACTTGAGCGGTTACTAGACCAGGGTTGACGTATCAACGCTTGTGGTTGGGCGATCACTGTGTCTTTTACTTGGCACAAGGTTCTTGTCCTCATATTTTTCACCAGGCTGAACCAGCCTCCATCCCCGGGGTTTGGTCGTGACTCAACCACATCATGATGTGCCACATACAGACCCTCGCCCCGTTCCCCAGGGTTTGGTCGTGAGTACAACCACATCGTGATGCCTCACATTCTAACCCCTACCCCGTTTTTCCTAAGGTTTGGTCGTGAGTACAACCACATTGTGATGCCTCACATTCTGACCCCTACCTTAGTACAATTTCTCCAAGCATCACCAGCCTAGGGTACGATGTCCCATACCACCCTACCCTAGCTCGGGTTTTCCAAATCTACTACCAACGGCCAAGTCATAGTAGTACAAAATCTTTGAATGAGATGATATATAAATCTTAATACAATATTTCCATAGTTACTATGGTTGTCAAGGTGAATATGGCCATCAATCAAGACAGGACATTTTTCAGTGGTAGGAATAACTAAATAGCATGACATTCTAAATATTTTATTTTAAGCAATTATCATTTCACAATTATCAATAATGAAAATAATTAAGTAATTAATGTAAATTTCATGGGATTCTATATGATCAAAAACATGTGACTTGCCTCCTTTCTGTTGCTCTTGATCCTCTTGACCGGCTTTAATCTTTCTTCTCTTGCCTTTGCAGTTCTTCAATTGACCAATTCACTTGGTCCGTTTACTAGCGTGAAAAACGAACACGCACATGAATTCCTGCTTTGCGAGATGCAAGCTGGGAACAAAATACAAATAAACAACAAAAAGACATAAGGAGGGATTATGAGGCGACAAAGGTTTAGGTAACGAATGATATGACTTAATGGAATTAAGGCCAGGATTCATGGATTCGAGATGGCCGAGGTTGTATATGTGACGAACGGATTTTTGGCGAATGGCCGAAGATGTGGACGGCGTCGATTTTTAAGAATAAGATATTCGTCAAGGTTGTTTAGGCTTTCCTAGAATTGAAGGCGGTAGTGCGGAGTTGGGAAGTGCAGATGGACTCAGGGGAATAAAGTGGATCTATGTGTCAACAGGGTTTCGGTGAACAGGGGAGTTTGGATTTATTTAAAATTGGATTTGACAGAGTGAAGGAATCCAAATTTATAAAATTTGGTTTTAAAGGAATGTAGGTGAAGAGTGGGCTTATAGTATTAAACTAATCAAAATGATACATTTTTGGCATTTTTAGGACTTATAGGGTCTTGAATTTATGAAATTAAATTTTGACACAATGGTGGAATTCACATTTATTTAGAATTGGTTATGGTAAAAGGGCGAAATTTAAATTAATAAAATCTGCATTCGAGGCAGTGGAGATCAAATTTGTATTCAGGGTATTAATCTGGTCAAGATGGTGTATTTTGATATTTTTGGAATTGTGGGATTTTGAATTTACAAAATTACAACTTGGGTGGAATGGTGTAATTTAAATTTATAAAAATTTGAATTTGGACGCATGGGAGTTAAATTTGAATTCAGGGTGTCAAACTGATCAAAATGGTGGATTTTGGAATTTTTGGGATTATTCTATATTTTTCTGAGATTTTTATTGATTTTCCAAATTTTCTAAATTCGGATGAACAGAATCTGATGTTGGGCGGCCGAAATGAATAGTGCAGCCGTAGGGTTTTAAACCCATGGCGGAATGGGCCGGCTTCCTCGGCCAATGGAGCGACCGAATCGGCCCGGCTACGCTGCATGGCGATGGGCGACACGCGGATAACACCGGCGGCCCGGATGCGCGAGAAGCGGGCGGCTGGATGGGAAAACGGCAACAGCGCCCGCGGCTGGGATGCGACCACGTCGCCCCTCCCCTGTCGTCTTCTTCCTCCGCCATTCCCTCCGCGAGAGGCGGAAACGGTGGCGATGAATCGTCACGGCCGGGCATTCCAGAGAAAGTGATTGCACCGGAGGAGCGACTTAAGCAGGGTTCCATTTGGCACTTTTGAGGACGGGTGGGTGAGCGAAGGTGGCTAGCGGCAGCCGGGAAGATGACGGCCTTCACGGCGGCGCCCTGAAGTCCCGATGGTTCTCCGGTCAATTGGGAAGTGGTTTAACCATCTAGGGGCACTCAGGAAGGTCCTAGTGGTGGCGGTTTGCACTAGGAAAGCTCACAGTGAGCTGGCCACGGCGAGGTACTAAGGCCAGGCGGTGGCTTTCGCTGGCAGAGAAGAAAGGGGCTTGGGGAGCTATGGTGTTGCTTCGGTTGCACTACTGGGTTCATGTGGAAGCTACAGGAGCGAGCAATTGAGAAGCAATCAACTACATAGCATGAATTGAAGTTTGACTCACTTTGAAGCTCCTCGGTGATTGCCGGAGATGGAGACGATGAGAGACCAATTGGGCGGGTCTGGGGCTTCACTGAGGGGTGTGAGGGAGGTTGGAGGGGACTTGGGCTTCTGTGGGAGTTCGGAGTCGATTTGGCGCCGAGAGAGGAAGAGGAACCATGGCGGCGGCGGTTCTATAGAGGCCAAGAAGGCCTGCAGTTTGCCGTGAGCTTGTGGTTGTGAAGAAGCGGCGGTCAAAAAGTGTTCAAGCCGTGCCAATTCCTCTGTGAGGAGAAAACGCGAGAAAGCACCAGGTGTGCGGCGGTGGAGCGATCAGCGAAAGCGACGGCGTCCGCGAGATGGAGCGGTGGCGGTGGCGGGTGGGACCAGCTGCACCGGGTGACGTCGCGCGAGGGCAGTGGCGCCAAGCTTTTGTGGAGGGAGAGGAGACGCGTGCGACGGCGGCTTCCGGTGAACGCCAGGGAAACGCGCGCGCGAGGGCGCCAAAGGAGAAAGAAGGCGTAAACGCCGAAAATGAAAAGCGTAATCCCAGGGAAACTTTCAAATTGGGAAAGAAATCAAATTAAACCAAAATTTCAAAAATTTTCAAAAAGTTCAAAATTTTGGGGTGTTTCATAATCCTTCTGAAATCAGAGAGAGTTTGAGAATACAGTGGATAGAAGATAAGTCGTAGCGTGTGTAGCCAAAGACGAAGAAAAAAGTTCCTTCCTGTATTTGGCTCGTTTTTCTTTTCCACTCCCTGTTCTTTTCTCGCTGTCCTGCGCTTCTCACCTCGCCCCTGAGTCAACAGGGACTAGGAGGCTGCGAGTGCCGCCTCGCTCTCTCCGCCTTCGCCTTGCTCGGCGACGAGACGCCTGGTTTGTCCGGGAACGCCAGGGACAGGCGCTTCTTCACCGACGGTGACGACACCTGCGGCGCCCTCTCGTGGAGCTCAACCTTGTCAGCTGCCACCGCCGCCGGGCTCCAGCACCGAGCCTTGGCACTCACGGACTTCGTCGCCTGCATGTAGCTGGGGCCTGGGGGTCACCGGCGCACCCGCCTCGCTCGCGTCGACGTCTCTTGCCAACGCGGCGACAGCGCCTCCCAGGCTCAGCCTCCTCGGCAGCTCCCCAGAACGCAGGCTCGTCGTCCGCCGCAGCGACCAGCGACACGTCCTTCCCGCCGTGGAGCGGGCTGCGGCTCCCCGAGCGCTCCTGGCTGCTCCGCGGGCGCTCGGACTGCAGGCTGGTCGCGCAGGCCGCTCACCGACCTGTGAAGAAGTGGGCTGCCCCTCAGGCTCGCCGTCGTTGGCACGGTCGACGTCCTCCCCAGGACCGAGGGCGACCGCGAAGTGGGGATCAACGGTGACGGCCAGCTCGGTGGCCGGAAAGACCTGCCATGCGTCGTGGGTATCTGAACCGAGATGGCCACCCTAGTCAGGCCGGTGCTCTTCGCCGGAGCACAGTCGTTGTCCGGCGCGGTCTGGCTCTCCCACGGCCTCGCCGCCGCCATCCAGCGGTCCGTCCAGCTCCAGCCCCAGTTGGGGTTGTCGGGGTAAATGAACATCGGAGGAGGTGCAGCTCGCGCAGAAGAAGGATTCCTGTTCCTCCATTGCATGGAGACCAGAGAACGCAGAGTTCTGAAAAGGAACGAACAACGCAACCGAATGGCCATGATAGGTTGATCACTACCTGAAGAGAAAGTGCGTATGCCAATGCTCTTTGCCGCCTTGAAGCGGCTTCCCGTTTCATCGTCAGGACGGCTTCCATCTGCTCCTTGGACTGATGACTATGATCCCAGCTTTCACCAATCTGTTAAGACACTCAGATTCAGACAGCAAAGGATTGTCAGATATCTATGCTATACGAGAAAGATTTGTTGATACACAACTGTACAAGACTGTTATCCCAGTCCAGCATGGTTTCAAATCCGGAATTATTGGGTGAATGAGCATGGTTTCAAATACTTACTGCTAAACCACCGGTAATTCGTGTTTCCATAATAACCAGAAGATGAAGCTGTGAAGTATAGTGATTGGAGCAAATGATGTACGCACCTTTGTTTTGTCAAGCCCCGTTTAACCTGGATCTGACTCTTCAGAGCCTTCTTGTACTCCTCCGTCTTCACCCTCCTAGAGTATATGAGTCTGAACTCTTGTGTCATCGTTTGCATGCAGTACAATGTTTCCTCAGTCCGGCGCCTGACGGCGATTCCCTCGACCAGCGACATCAACCGAACTAGTCCTCTCGCCTGGTGTGCTCTCCTTGCCTGGATGTCAAATATTGCAAAAAAAATTGTCAGTTATAGATAACAATGCAAGTGTTTTCTCTTTCTCATGTTCATTCAAGGTGTACTTTTTGTTACATCATTGGTATTTCTATACGTTACAGCCTTGAAACCGATCATATTTAATGTTTGAAAATGAATAGCAAAGAACAATCTTTATCGCTGGAGTGCATATGCATTACCAAATAGCTCCTGCAAGCCGTCTGAATCCTGATGGCGGCAAGCTCCTCCTTTGAATGCGCAGGTGCTCTTGGCGTGGCGACCGTGGAGCGAGCAATCGCAGTTTCCTCATGGGCACCGACGGCGGTGTCTTTTGCGACGGCGGATGGGGCGAGCGCCGCCGAGTACCCGTGATTGCTTTGTTCGCTCCTTGTTTCTGAAGATTTGGCCTCTTTGATCTCCTCAGCCTCCTGCTGATCAGGCTGTGATGGTGGAGGAGGATGAGGCTGTTGATGAGCCACCTGTGGAGCAGTCTCCGGCGCCGCAGAGGTCGACGGATCGGACAGATTCGACTTGCTGAATTGCCATATCTTCTTGAAGTTTGATTTGTCTGTCGACCTCTCGGCCTCCTTGGATTAACACTGTGGGTTAGTTAAATCAATAAAATTTTGATGACGAGAAGGGATTTCTTTCCGGTTATATTATACCTTGTCTTCCTTCTCCTCATTATCAGGTTCAGAGGTGTTCAAGATTCTCTGCACGGCATCAAACTCCCCTTTCTCCCCGTTTTTTTTTTCTTTTGTGTCCTTCAGCTATCGATGGCAAATGAACAGATTATAAAAAAGCAAAAATCACCAAGAACAGGGAGAAATCGAATGTTCTTGTGGCAGCAAAACTGTAAACATCTCTCAGTGGATTGAGCAAAAAAAATTAATGTACATAATTGACCGTATTCATAGCCTCAGAGGGGCAAGTGCCAACATGCATGAGGCCAAGACGTGGGCGGACATTATCATGACAGAAATATGTGCCTTCATCAGATCTTTCGTCCCCTGTACAGTATCTACAGCTTGGAACGTTGGGTCTTAAGAAACAGATACAAGTGACAAAAAAACCAATTACCCATGTCGATGAAAAGATGGTCAATGAGGTCAAGCCCACTGGACTTGTTAACTGCTCTTCCTTCAGAAATGGATCGTGTTAGGATGTTCGGTCGCATTGGACCACTAAAAGAAACCGAGACTGAACTGCACAAGAACTCAAATTTATTAAAGTTGTCTTCAAGAAAATGTTGATGCCGAAAGGGAACGTGTTGATGCTGAAAGGGCTTTCAGTGCTGTTGGCACGTATGGCTCTTTTGGACCTTCGCTTAGCAGTTTTAGCTTGTGAATTTGTCGTTTTCCCTAGGCATGACTGAATTGAATTATCTTAAATTATGCCTTGAAGATTGTGGCCCCAAGGTTCCTAGTAAACATCCCTTATTTTAATTTCGTAAATTCAATGAACAATATATGCTTACAGTACCTTATGAAAACATCAGTTGAATAAGTCGAGATGGTCAAGCAAGCAGGACAAGCTGAAGACACTATCAAGCGTGCTTTACATGATGAAGGCACGAATGAAGAGTCACCTGAAGTTCTTTAGACATCATGTAAATTGATGTTGTAGGTGAGACCCCAAAAGATGGTCTTGTTTATGGAGATAGTCCTGCCGAGGCCTCCAAAGATACCATGAAAGTTGATAATGTGGATGAAGCTCGAGAAGAGGCCAGGGTACCTCAAGAGTTCCAAGCTCAAGCTTTAACTGAAGAACTAAGGCAGCAAGCAGTTGGGAAAAATGTAGAAAATGAAGCTACCGCTGAAGCATTACCTCAGGTTACTGCAGAAGGTGAAATTGTAGCTGAAGCACCAGATGAGGAGGCTACAAAAGCTGACAAAACTGTAGGCGATGGCACAGTTGTAGCATCAGATTAACCAGTCAGTTTAACTGAGCAAACCGGTTAGCTTATATTGAATTAATGTAACTTCCGTTGATATTCAGGTTGTCTACTCCAAGAGTTCTCTCTTCCGGATGATGTGTTCTGTATAGAGAATTGGAATTGACTCTAGCACCATAATGTTAGTTTCTTTAGCCCCAGGGCATTGACATTTTTGCCCTCATTTGTAAAAAATTAATCTAGGTCTAATTGTTTATGATGCGCAGTTGTCAGTTTATCGTAAACAGATGCTGTGATATATTAGTGGTGCAGTGGTATGTGGGTCATCCACCGCGTTAAGATCTCAAATCAAGTAGGTGAAACCATGTTTGTTCCTATATTTCAAGGGTCAGGGTTGGGGCTTTTGGACAAGCCACTGGGATGCAAAGATTCTTGTGTTAAATTTCATTTGTGATATGATTATTCTAGAGCTAATTCCTCGTTTCTATAATGTAATGTATATATAATGTAATGTATATTCTGTAGACTAACTATGCTTTGACCGTTGTGGATCATGAAATATTTATGCTTCTCGCTCCATTCTTCTCTGCACCTTCGCTCCATTCTTTTCTGCACCTCGTGGATTCTATGTGCAAATGCTAACTGATTTGCAGGTGAGTGTCGGCTTGTTCTTCAATTCATGCCCAGATGCACGTTTTAATATGTGATCTGGTGAAGGTAGATCGAAAGTTTCTTCTCTCCCTTTTTTCCTTGCCTTTTCCCACTGTCAACTCGATGCTGCAAGGGGATTGCAATGGAATGTCGCTCCATTTTTTTTTTTTGCTCACGATGTTGCAAGGGGATTGTTGTCAACTCACTATTTTTCCCCAAGGGAGCGGAGTGACTGCCTCTGGCTACCTCATACAAATGATAAAGGACCTTTTTTTTGTCGTTCGTTCTTGTGAAGAGATTCTACAAAATCCTAAACTATAAATTCTGATAGGCAAATAAATTTCATGAGACAAGAAAATTGTAACATTTAAATCGAATTTAATTATATTACATGATATCTAAATCTAATCACCTTAAGAATAAGAAATACTAGAGATGTTTGCAACGTGTAATTTTGAATTATTTACGTTGTTTCCTAACCCCCTCCCCCCTCCCAATTCAAGTAATAAAGTTTATGCTGCTACACAAACAATGGGTCTGTTTTTTTAGCTTCTAAAAGGTGATTTTTGGTTTTTCTACAATAACTAGCTTTTAAACAGAATATCTTTTCAGGATATGGTCTATTAGTTAATTATAGTACATACTGTACCGACTTCATTTATATCGGCAAAAACCGCATATGAGTTTCTGTTACTCTGTAATCTCTCGCACGAATAGCCTAAAATTACAAACCGCAGTTAAAAGCCATAAGCCCCAGCCAAAAAGAATAGACCCATTACATTGTGCATAAAAGTCAAGAGCAAATACATAATTTACAATTTAGCTTGAATAACTGTATCATATTATGCATTGAGACATGGACAACTTGGAAGGAAACATGCACCACATTTCACCGAGGGACCGGGCGCTCATTGGATGCTCACAGGTGAGTATGCTTGATAATCTGCTACACTTTTTTTATCATAGGGTTTGTCAAAGATTAATAAGATGTCGAGCACATCAAACTCCCACCGGCTCGTACCTAGGGTTCCTGTTCCCCACCCCGCAGCGGCCTGATCGAGGTTGGTTTTTGAGCTTTTGCGCTAATTTTTCTCTCCAATCCCGCAGTTTCCTCGCCCGGAGCTCGCTAGGAAGGGGGACGTGGGGGAATTGCTACGATGAGCTCGGCTCCGGCGGGGGTCGCCGACTCGGATCCGGGGGAAGACTGCGGCCGTGGAGAAATGAAGCGGGAGGGGCAGCCCAAGCTGGCGGATGCTGCCGCGAGGGAGCCCGTGACGGTGCAGGGGAATTTGGTGGGTGCAGCGGGAGAAGCTGATGTGTTGATGGTGGAAGCGACGGAGGAGGAGGTGGCCGGGGTGAAGGTGGAGGGTGATGTGACCATGACGGATGCTGCTCCAGAAGGGGGTGCAGGAAAGGTGAGCGATTCGTTGTATACGACGGAATCGGCAAGTATGGTTGGTGCGGAAGGATATGGGGATGAGTCTGCTGCGAACATGCAGGCGCTGAACAATGGAGGAGATGAGAGGGAGGGGATATTGGGAGTGGAAGCTGGTGGCTCGCAGAATGAGGCAGAGAGGAAGCCGGCGCAGGTAGAACCTATCACTGCTGAGACGGTGGAAGTTTCTGATTCTACGACATCTCAATATCCTGAAGCTGGTAATACTGCCCATGGCTCTGGTCAATTCGATGTACTGCTTATTTACACCTTTCCCCCCAACTTGTATGGCATCATCGAATAATATTTATTCATAATGTTGCAGAATTCAATAGAGATAATCAGCGTGCTAGATACCGTCTTCCTCCTCTTGATAAAGATGGTTTTCGAGTTTCTAGTCTTGTCTGGAGTAAATTAAAAGGTCATCCTTGGTGGCCTGGTGAAATATTTGATCCTTCAAATGCATCTGAGCTTGCATTGAAGCACCAGAAAAAGGGCAACCATTTGGTAGCATATTGCGGTGACACTACTTTTGCGTGGTGTGATGAATCCCAGTTGAAGCCTTTCATGACAAACTATTCACAAATGGAGAAACAAAGCAGTTCTGATGCCTTCACCAATTCAGTTAACCATGCACTTGAAGAACTCTCAAGGCGGATATTGTCAGGCATGAGCTGCTCATGCCTGCCAGAGTGGCTCTCTGACAATGGCATGTCTTATATGGTTGAGAATTCTGGGCTCAGGGATGGAGTCACTTGTTCTACAGTTAAGCAGGCTGAGATCTTGGAATATTTCAGTCCAGAAAACCTTCTTCATTATGTTAAGTCGTTGGCTCTGTCCCCTGGCCAAGGGGGTGATCTACTGGATTTAGTGATAGCTTGCTCTCAACTTACATCTTTCTATCGATCTAAGGGATGCCCTGAACTTGCATCATTTCAAACTGGCAGTGCATGGGTCGACAATGGTATGGACACTTCTCCAACCAAGAATGCCATGTTGGGTGAAGCTGTGACTGTTGAAGTGCAGCCTAGTCACGATAAGTCCAAAAGAGGTAGGGGGAGACCTCGTAAACAGAAGCCTGAGGACAAAAAGGCCACATCCAATCTGTCTAATGATACTGCTTTTGACGATCCAATGGAAAGACAGATGGTTATGGACTGTGACGATTTTGATGACTTGCAGAACAAGAAGAAAAGAAGTCTTGACTCGTTTGAAGATTCAGAAACTAAGTCATCAACTACAACTTTTGGTAGTTCTTTCAAGATTGGGGAGTGCATTCGGCGAGCTGCAAGCCACTTGACAGCGTCTTCATCCATTGTGAAGTTTCAGAATGAACCAACAGTGTATAAGAACACCGCTGAAGCAGAGAATGGAGAATTTGATATCTCCAGTGATGATGCCATTAATGAACTTACTGTGGAGAAGCGCGCAAAAAGGAGATGCATGCATAGGCACCACATTGCGGACCCCAAGGAATTATTTTCACAGCTCTGCTCAGTTGCCATAGAGCCAATGAATGGATATAGTTTTTCACCGATGATAATTAGTTACTTCAGTGATTATAGGAACTACATTGTTTCTACTATTACTGAAGCATACATTACCGAAAAAAGTACAGCAAATAGGGGGGAAAAGAGGAAGGTTTTGCCTTCTCCTGATGTAGAGACAACTGATCATATGCAGGACTCCTACTGGTCCGGCTTGAGTTTGCATAATCACCCAATTCATAGCCTCAGAGGAGCTAGTACCAACACAAGGCCAAGGCGTAGGCGTAGAGCATCACGAGACACAAATCTGCCCTCTGTCCAGCATCTACAACTTGGAACGTTGGGTCCTAAGAAACATATACAAGTGATAGAAAGATCAATTATCCATGTTGACGAAAAGATGGTCGACGAGTCCAAGCCCACTGCACTTGTTTTGAGCTTTGGCAGGTCAGCTGCTCTTCCTTCTGAAACCGATCTGATTAAGATGTTTGGTCGCTATGGGCCACTGAAAGAATCCGAGACTGAAGTGCACAAAAACACAAATACTGTTAAAGTTGTCTTCAAGAAACGTGCTGATGCTGAAAGGGCTTTCAGTGCTGCCGGCAAGTATGTCGCTTTTGGTCCTTTGCTTCGTAGCTATCGTCTTGTGAATATGCCATTTTCTCTAGGCTTGTCAGAAGTGAATAATCCCGAGGAACACCCTGAAGATCATGGTCTGGAGGTTCCTGGTAAACATTCCTTCTGTTTTTTTAAGTTAGTTTACAACTTTGACAATATTACATGCTTACTGTACCATGTGACATTGTATTTTCTCTAGGTCCACGTGAGTGTGAAGTTCCACTGGACGCTATGCAAGTTGATCAGGTCGACAATTCTGACAAAGCTGAAGCTGTCAAAGAATCATCAGCTGAACAAATTGAGACTGTCAAGCAATCATGCCAAGCTGAAGCTGCAGACAAGGCATTGGTTGATCAAGTTGACATGGTTGAGAAAACAGGACAAATTGATGCTGAGCTAATTGGGCGACCTGGTGAAATTGGAACAGATGCACATAGTGGGCAAGCTGAAACTATCACCGAAGAATCATCTAAGCAAGTTAGCACGATTGAGCTAGCTTACACTCAGTATGAAGCGTCGCTTAAAGATCGATTGGAGATTGCCCTGTCCGTAGCTGCAATTGGGGCATCAAATGGAGGCACAGTGGATGAAATCCATCTAGGCAAAGCTCCAAATCAAGCATCAGTTGAGGTTCCATCAAATATCTTGCAAATAGAAGCTGCATCTGAGCAAGTCAAAGTTCCAATGGAGGAATCAACTACAGTTCTATCAGATATTGTACCTGCTGAGACGTCAGAAGTTCAAGAGCAATCAGAAACTGTGCAGTTTGAAGCTGTATGCGAAACATCAGTAGAACAAGAGGGCACAAATGTAGCAGCTGACACTGTCAAAGACCTAACCAAAGCATCAGCCCACAAAGCTGGGTCAAATAAGCAAATTGTGGGATCCGAAACCGCCGCTGAAGTATCAGCCAAACAAGTCTGCAGTGTTGAGCAAACTGTTAAGGTGGAAGCTGTAACTGAAGCATCAGGTGGTGAAATTGAGGTGGGGAAACAGATTGCAGAAGATGTAGCTATGGCTGATGCAACTACTACGCACTCAGTCATGGTTGAGGGAGCTGTGGAGTCAAAAGTCAAAGCACCCATTGATGAAACTGTAGAAAATAAAGCTGCTGCTGGAACACTAGCTGGGGAGACTGCAGAAGGTAAAACCACAGCTGAAGTACCAGATGAGAAGTTGGAAAATAAAGCTACTGTTGAAGCACTATCTGTGGAGATTGGAGAAGGTGAAACTACAGCTGATGTACCAGATGAGAACGAGGAAACAAACAATAAAGCTACTGCTGAAGCACTAGCTGGTGAAACTGCAGAAGGTGAAACAACAGCCGAAGCGCCAGTTGAGGAAATTACAACGGCTGAAAAAACTGTAGAGGATACCACAGTGGAGGCAACAGATGAGAAAACTACAATAGCTGAGAAAACTGTGGCGGGTTTTGGAACCCTGGATGCCACTGTTGAAGCACGAGCTCCAGATGAGAAAACTGCGATAGCCGAAAAAGTTGTAGAGGATGCCACGGTTGAAGCACCAGATGAGATAACTACAGCAGCAGGGAAAGATGTCACGGTTGAGGCACGAGATGGACAGACGGGTGTAGCTGAGCAAACTGGCTAGGTCGTGATGAATTCTTGCAAGTTTCTGTTCATATTGAGGTAGTCTGCCCAACTGATTCTCCCGTCTGGATGTTGTGTTCTACTTCTCTCTACTAATGCTACTAGGTTTTTGGTAACTAGGGCATCTTTGCCCCCTGTCATATAAACTTCGTCTGGTTGTCTTGGAAGCACACGTATCGGTGTACCATAAACAGAGGTTCCTCTGAAACTTTGGTGCAACAGTCAGTAGATCAGCTACTGGGTTAGCATCCAGAATCAGGTATGGCAGGCCATGTTCTTTCCTACATTCTTGTATCAATTGTCATTTGTAAACTGGCTGTGTTCTGGAGCCCTTTTCTCCCTTTTCCATCCTAGCTCATATATTCTGCAGGCTGAATCTACTTGCACATTGCTCGTTGTCAAACTTTATTTCCTTTCCGCCTCGCCATTTTCTGTGTCCGCTTGGTTTCTTTGTGATAATCGACTCGCAGGGAAGCACAGGCATGTTCATCGGTTCATTGCCCAGGTCCCAGGGTGTATAGGTGGGTTTTTTTGGACTGATGGTTTATGATTTATGGCTTAAATATTTGAATTCTCGTTATTCGCAAGAGGCAGTACGTAGAGAGAAACAGTCGCGATTTTGATCGGTACAACTGAACTTAATACACTTTTTACTACAATTCTTCTATTAACTCGGTCTTAAAAAAATACATCGATTAAAAGCTAGTTACTGTAGACAGTATAAATACAAGCTAATTTTAAGCTCAAAAGAACCAGCAAGTTTTTTTTTCCTTTACTTTTTTGTCCTGCGAAAGTGATGCCCTCGTACAGTTACGGCCAACAGTACCGATGCTTCATCACGAGGACTACATGTATTCAGAACAAAAAAAAGTCTATTCTGGACACCACTTCTGTGTTTCAGCGTATCGGTATCAGGCCTGGGCATTGGCATGCGGCTTAGAAACATGTTGTCTATGCGAACAAACAAAGCCTTTCGGGGACAGACAAGGCTGCCTTTGTTCACCTGCAGAACCTGAGCCCAGTTGGCTCACAGAAGCCTAGAAGAGAATGTTGGCATTCATGCAGATGGTGTGAGAGCTTTTCCTTTTGCGGGTGTTCTTCATTTGGTGCGGGTTCTTGAGGTAAAGCCGAGAGAGAGAGGGAGAGATGTACTAACCGTCGGACGTAGAGTAAGAAGAGTTGGACATCGCGGTGATCTGCGCTAAGGGCAGCGACGGTCGGGGAGGAGATGCGGTCGCGACGGCGTAGCTCCGGTGACGACGTCGGCGGTGGACCTTCCGTCGTCAACCGCACGTCCTCTAGATCGGTCTAGGGTTTGTTGGGGTGGGGCTTGCGGCTCAGGTCAACCTCGTGATGTGTGCCGCCCCCCCCCTCTATTTATAGTGCGGTCGACAGGGGCCCATCGGCCAAAGGTGGGGGCGCGCCCGATCGATGCGGGGTCAAGGGCCCGATTAGCCGTTGGGCTAATCGGGAAGAGATCATTCTAACATTCTCCCCCTTGATCTCATCTATACTTTATCTTTAATTACTTTTGCCTTTACATTCCATCACAGTTAGTGCATAGAACATGTCTCATCGTCACGGTCAATCGCCGATAGATTCAACACTACAATACACCTCTCTGCTCGAAATAGTTACTTTAATCTTTTGGGCCATCTTTTAGTCCGAGAATCATAGGCTTTCCCTTAAACCCATGCTGCTATATGTTCTCTGAACATATTGGGTGGTAAGCCTTTAGTAAGCGGATCCGCTAACATCTTTCGGTACTTATATGCTCAAGACTTATAATTTGATCCCGAACTTTATCTTTCACAACATAATACTTTATGTCAATGTGTTTGGCGACACCACTTGACTTATTGTTGTGGGCATACGTTACTGCGGGTTCATTATCGCAGTACAACTTAAGTGGTCTATTGATGTCGTCAACCACTTTTAAACCGGGTATGAACTTCTTAAGCCGTTCACACCGCCTGTAGCCTCATAACATGCTACAAACTCGGCATACATTGTGGACGATGTAGTGACGGTTTGCTTTGAGCTTTTCCACGATATAGCTCCTCCTGCGAGAGTGAATACATATCCGGATGTAGACTTTCTATCATCTCCCGCAAAATCAGAATTTGTATACCCCACTATATGGAGTGTATCTGATTTTCTGTATGTCAACATGAGGCCTTTTGTGCCTTGCAAATAACGCAAGACTTTCTTTATCAATTTCCAATGTTCTATTCCAGGATTGCTCTGGAATCTGCCAAGTAACCCGGTAACAAACGCTAAGTCAGGGCGTGTACACACTTGAGCATACTGCAAGCTTCCGACAGCTGAAGCATATGGAACCGCTTTCATTTGATCGATCTCATACTGGTTCCTGGGGCATTGAAAATCCCCATATCTGTCGCCCTTGACTATAGGTGCAGGTGAAGGACTACATTTATGCATACCAAAATTCTTTAATATTCTCTCTATGTATGCCTTTTGCGACAGTCCCAATACCCTTTGTTTCTATCCGGTGAATTTCGATCCCTAGAACGAACGAAGCTTCACCAAGATCTTTCATATCAAAGTTTGAGGACAAAACTTCTTTGTCTCCGATGAGCGGTGACATCACTACTAGCTAGTAGAATATCATCCACATACAGGATTAGGAAGATAAACTTCCCATCTTTAAACTTTGCATAAACACAGTTGTCCTCTACATTCTCTTTAAACCCAAATTTTCTTATTGTCTTGTCAAACTTCAAGTACCATTGTCTTGAAGCTTGCTTTAACGCATAATCGATTTCTTTAGGCGGCATCCCATTCTTTCATTTCCTTCCACAACAAAACCTTTCGGTTGTGCCATGTAAACATTTTCCTCCAAATCCCCATTAAGAAATGCCGTCTTTACATCCATTTGATGTAACTCTAAATCATAATGTGCAACTAATGCCATTATGATTATGAAGAATCTTTACATGAGGCCGGAGAAAACGTCTCATTGTAATCAATCCTTCTCTTTGCGTAAAGCCTTTTGCCACAAGTCGCGCTTTGTATCTTTCTACATTCCCTTGGGAGTCAAGCTTTGTCTTGTAGACCCATTTACAGCCTACTGTTTTGGCTCCTTTAGGAATAATTTCCAAGTCCCAGACTTTATTAGCCTTCATGGACCTCATTTCCTCTTCCATGGCCTCAAGCCATTTTGAGGAATTTTCGCTTCTCATGGCTTCTTCAAATGAGGTGGGATCATCCTCCATTTGAAATTCCTCTGTATGATAATCGATAATCATCGAAATAGTGATCTTCTTACTCTTTGAGACCTCCTGGGGCCTCCACATTTGGTACATCTTCATTTGAGGTCTTTGTTGCTCCCCTCATCCGTGGCAATTGGTTCTATATGATCTGAAGAACAGGTTCTTCATTCTCATTAATTGTTGCCACGGAGGAACAATAACAGTCTTGGCACCACGGTGTCTTGTCTGTCGGTGTAGCGACAGCAGTAGAGCGAAGAATGGCTCTTGAATCATCGGAGTGGGCGCATCGCCCGCTTCTCTTCAAGGTCAATCTTCGAGCTACCATGCTCCCTCATCATTTCATCCTCTAAGAAGGCAGCGTGTCTCGTTTCTACAAACTTTGTATATCATGCGGGCGGTGAAAACGAAAACCTTTTGACTTTTCGGGGTAGCCAATGAAATGGCGACTTCATTTTTGGGATCAAGCTTCCCAAGGTTTGGGTTAAATACTTTAGCCTCGGCGGGACTCCCCACACACGTAAGTGGTTTAGTGAGGGACTCTTCACATCCACAACTCGTGCGGTGTTTTGGGCACCGACTTACTAGGCACTCTGTTGAGGATATGAATGGCGGTTTTCAACGCCTCATCCATAAACTCAGCGGCGGTGTGGAGTAGCTCATCATGCTTCGCACCATATCCATCGAGTGCGGTTGCGTCTTTCGCCTACTCCATTTCTTTGAGGTTCGCCGGTGTAGAATCTTGGGCCACTATTCCATTTTCTGTAAAACCTTGCAAAGGTCCGGAACTTGTCCATATGGGGTATGTCGATAGTAGTACTCCCACCACGATCGGATCGGACTATCTTAATCTTTAAATCGTGTTGGTTTTCAACTTGACCTTAAATATCTTGAATTTATCCAAGGCTTCATTTCTTTCTTTGATTGGATAAATATATCCATAACGGAGTAATCATCCGTGAATGTTATGAACGAGTCATATCCATCCACACTTTTCACGAAAAAAGGACCACAAATGTCGTGTGAATAATTTGTAGAACTCACGTGCTTCTTTTAGCGTCTTTCTTAATTTTCTTTACAAATTTTCCTTTAATGCATTCTATGCATTGTTCTAAGTCCGAGAACTCTAATGGAGGAAGAATATCATTCTTAACTAGTCTTTCTATTCTCCCCTCGAAATATGGCCTAAGCAGCGGTGCCATAATTTCGACGACGCATCTAGAGTTCTCTTTCTTTTCCTGTTTACATTCGTAGACGAGGATTCATTTATGAACGTAATAATGTTCTCACCTTTCTTTGACATAATCATCTTCAAGAAATCGGGACAATCTTTCTTGTAGTGTCCGTCTTCTTCGCGTGAAGACACCGATCTTTCTCCACCGTGAAATTATTCATTGAGGTGAAAAATAGAGGCTTTTCCTTGTTCTTTGAGGAGGTATTCTTGTTGAAAGTCTTTTCTTATTATCCTTCACATAGTTGATGAAACCACCATGTGAGGATTTAAAACTTTCCTCCTCTTGCACACACATAGATATGCACTTTTCTAAGTCCCATTTCTCGGTCGCATATTGTAGTTGACAACAAAGATGTCAAACTCTTTCGGCAAAGAAGCAAAAATCAAATGAATAAGGAACTCATCCTTGAGCGCCAAATCCATTGGTTTAACCTTGGATGCCATGTTACTCATCCTTAGTATATGCTCTCTTATGCCACCGCCACCACCGAGTACCTTTACATCACAAGTCGCTTAATCAATTTGTATAGCATAAGTCTTTGAAGAGCCGATGAACCGACTCTTTATTTTCTCAAGGTACTCTCTGACAGTGTCACACTCTGCGATTGAGCCCACAATTGCAGGCACAATCGTGTTCTTTATCACAGCCAAACATTTCTTGTCGGCTGTGACCCACTTTTTTATGATCAAGATCATATGACATCTTTATGGGAGCAAAGTCCCTCTGTATATAGTGAGAACATTTATAATAACAATAATAACAACAACTGCAAGTCTTGATTTCAACGTTGGTTAAAATTAAAACATACGATCGTTTACATTAAATCTACATCACCGTTGGGCGAAATAGAAATAATGCATAAAATCATCAATCAAAATTATAATACTTTTAACAGCAAAATTATATGCCTTATTTTAACGTTGGTCAAAAATACGACATACAATTTTATTTAGACATTAAATCTACATCACCGTTGGGCAGAAATAGAAATAATGCATAAAATCTTCAATTAAAAAAAAATTATAATAATGTTATTATCAACGTTGGTCAGAAAATAACAATATCATAATTAACTGTAAATTTTATCAGTTTTTCCAAAATTAAATTCTCCCGTTGGTTCGAATTTAATAATGAAAATCAGTCATTAACTTTTGCAGCGGAAACTGTAATTATTCTAAAATTAATTCATTTTCAGAAGCAGTAATACTGTACACATTTTAATCTCTGGAAAATTAACACGTTGGTGCAAAAATTTACAGAGATTTTAATCAACTTTTCATTGAAATTCATCAAAAATGCTTCTGAAAATAAATTAAAACTCAATTCTCAAGTTTACTGTTTGAAAAAGCCATTCGGCCCAGTCTTCTGCGCACACATGCCCAAGGCTGCCTTGCCTCCATGACCCATAGCGACCGCTGACCCAACATCGGCCACTGGAAAAATGGCCGTCCGATCTAATCGGACGGTAGAGATCGATCGATGGCGAAACAAATGTCACAACCCTAACCCTAACCCATTCAATCCAGAAAACCGGATCCGGGCGCGATCTCGGCGGGGGCGGCGGCGGCGGCGGCGGCCGGCGCGCGACAGAGCGGCGGCCCGGCGAGAAGAAGCGGCGGGGCGCGGCGGAACGCAGCTGCTGAGCGGCGGCCGCGAAAACAATGGCCGGCGCGCTACTGAGCGGCGCGCCATGGGGCCTTGAGGGACACGGAGGCGACCCGGCGGTCTGTGCGGCGCTGCTACCGCGCGCCTGGCGGCGGCGAGGCACCGGCGGCGCAAAAGCGACCATGGCGGCGTGGCGCTTTTCGCGGTGGGGCGGCGGCGACATCAAGCGGCGGCCGGCCGGAGAAGAGAGAGGCAGCGGCGCAAGCGGCGGTAAGTCCGATCCTCCCTTTCTTTTCCCTTTCTTTTACATTTCCGATCCGATCTCATGTTCAAGGCTCTGATACCAATGTGAGAGCTTTTCCTTTTGCGGGTGTTCTTCATTTGGTGCGGGTTCTTGAGGTAAAGCCGAGAGAGAGAGGGAGAGATGTACTAACCGTCGGACGTAGAGTAAGAAGAGTTGGACATCGCGGTGATCTGCGCTAAGGGCAGCGACGGTCGGGGAGGAGATGCGGTCGCGACGGCGTAGCTCCGGTGACGACGTCGGCGGTGGACCTTCCCGTCGTCAACTGCACGTCCCTCTAGATCGGTCTAGGGTTTGTTGGGGTGGGGCTTGTGGCTCAGGTCAACCTCGTGATGTGTGCCGCCGGCCCCCACCCCTCTATTTATAGTGCAGTGCGACAGGGGCCCATCGGCCAAAGGTGGGTGGCGCCCCGATCGAGGCGCGGTCAAGGGCCCGATTAGCCGTTGGGCTAATCGGGAAGAGATCATTCTAACAGATGGTAGTACGAAAATCTAGTCGGTAAATAAATATGCGTTTTACGCCACTCTTGTAAGCATAGCACACGGTCACATGGAGTAAGACAAGGACTGTTGTTACAACTAAAGCAACTCTCTCAGTGTTTCACACACAAGTTTAGGACAAATTAAACAGGATTTATGCCCCAATTCAAATATTTGGAACCAAATGACAGCCAAAAGGCCAATTGCTAAATTATCCTGAATATACAGACAACGACGACACTAAACCACAATCGAAACTATTCTCACGGAAGCAAATTTACACCTGGGAAGCAGCCTTGGCAATATGCAGCTTTAACACTTCGAAGCATCAGTTCTGGCAGACGAACACGGACCTAATGGGGGTAGTAGGTTCCTTAACTGATCACCACAAGGTGTATATTAGCGAATAACTGCAGCACCAACGAAAACCCAGCTGCGTTAGAAATGATCGACGCATGAGACATTTCATACAGAGATCAAAATAGCATCTGATTCGGTGACAGTGCAAGCATATCAGAATGAAATTTATACCTTGCAGAGGAGCAGCAGTTTCAGGGACGGTCCATATCTTCAGTTTGAGATGTCCCCATTATGGTACTTCACAATGAAAAGAAAAAGGCTATCAGCAGACATACATATATCAAACGCCACTCCTTTGAAAAAAGAATACATCAAACGCCACTCCATGCATGAAAATGCTGAAAATTGTAGTATGGGATGCCCCACTACATGAGGTAGATGCAACACATATGAACATCTTTTGACTCGGACCAGTACACATACCCAAAAGGTTTTTGCATTTCTAACAGATAAAATAAACATAAACCTGGCTCTGCCTGGATACATCCCTGTTCATGTCCTGATGGAATGAACCTTGTTTTATGCATTATCAAGCATCAACTTTTCCTAGGCAAAATATCTAGTGCTTGTGTGCTCCGCAATGTTCAAGAAGGCGGGCTGGACGGGCCACCTAGGCCCCGTCTAGGCGCTGGGCGGCAGCCTGCCGCCGTGCCTTGGCCCTAAGTCGGGGGCCTAGGCGGAGCGCCACCTAGGTGGTCAAAGGCAGGTCAAAGGTAGTCTAGGCGACCTCCCAGGCGAGCACGGCATCGAAGCGGGTGCCTAGGCAGGCGAAGCGGCGAGCAAGGCCAAAGGAGGGGGGTTAAGTAGAGAGCCACCCCCGCCTCCACCTCCTCCGCAGCGCCGCTACATCCTGCCCACTATTGGGTACTGCCTCCCGTTCCCTCTAACATCAAATATATGCATGACTGTTTTGCCACCAAGTCAGACATCTAGGTCCCACCTAGGTGACCTAGACGTTAGGCCCCAGCTTGCCGCCCGCCTAGTACCTAGCGCCTTCTTGAACACTGGTGCTCCGAATTCTGATACACCTTACTAACCAAAAAGGAACGTTCGAACAACATAGGGGACAGAGGGGCTAATCTACTGGCTCACAAAGTTCCAACTTGTGCAAAATTTGCAACCCCCCTTAACTCTGATCAACTGAAGAAACAGAGTGATCACAGGAAACATCATTTTCTCGTTTCATTTATGTCCTTTTTTGTTTCTTCCTTTACTTACCGGGCTAAGATTATGATTCAAAGGGATCAAAGTGTCAGTACTCAGTAGCATGGGAGAACCACAATGAGGTGGTAGCACTAGATATCTCACATTTGTGCAGTTATTAGAATACAAAGCACAAATGTAAACATAACAGAATCTATTCCTAGTTTCCTACTGATTGCGTCATTGAACTAGTGAAGGTTCGCAAGACCGTCATTATATAACATGCATCTTAATAGGAGTTTGTTAAGCTGCTGAGTCCAGACAACCTACATAGTCAGGAGTAATATCCTACAAAGCCCTATCAACTAGTTAATGTACTTTTCCAAGTCAAAGGCATGATGATGCCTCATAGGCACCAGAAGTTGATAGTACATTCAGTGAATTTTTTGGCAAAGATAAACTATACCAACTATCTGGCAGTACTCAAGCTAAACATTGTGGTTCCAAATAATATTACACAACTAATGATTTGTGAAGCACATTCAAGATTGATCACCTGAGGTTGCATATAACCCATTCCTTGGTTGTATGCTCCTTGTTGGCCCATCTAAAAAGAACACAAATAGTTCAGTTTTTCAGCATTATCAAAAGAACAACAAGACAACAGTTATATACTAACCCCTTGTGCACTTGAGCTACTTGATCCCCATGAAGACCAACTGCATCCTTTTTAACAGAGCCATCACCAGCCTTTGCAGACAACTTACTGTCACCCTATTAATTATCAAAGAAAGGAAAGCTGAGTTCATCACATCTCAGATTTATGTACGCTTGATAGTACAATCATGAATCATAACCTAACCCTAGTAAGAAGTATCTACTTATTACAGCAAACATTGTAGGGGGCAAGAAAACTTGCAAGCAGTCAGAGAAGCCAAATGAACAGCTATTAAATGGTCAACATCAGTGAAGAAGGCGTACAATTCTACTTGAACACAACATATCAGTTGCCGATTGATTCTCCAAGGAAATAATATGTATGTGAACAGTCTCCATTATATGTGCAACTTTTTGCCGTGTTGGTAAGAATAAATACAGGCAACTACTGGAACTAGAAAACTTACTGAAAAAAGTATATTCACCTAATTAGGTAAGGTTATGTAAATATTCGTACATCTGTTTAACAAGATATCTTCACAATTTGAAACAATATCCAAATATCTAATAGATGGGCTATATGTTTTCATAATTTGAACATGGACAGTTCAGCTGTGCACAGATGAGCTAAAATCAAGAAGAAGACATGCTCCTCAAATTATCATTTTCCGAGCCGATTCCATCTTCAACTAAAATTTTAAGTTGTAAGACATTTTAATCTCAATGTTTAAGAACACATGAAAAAATCTAGGGAGGAATTCATCATCAAGCAAAAATATTAGCTTATGACACAAATATTTAAAAATAGTTAAACTGACATACCTCCATCTGCAATCAGCATAGTCATCCACCAAAAAAAGAAGACAAACAAGAAGATATGTCAGATGGATAAACAAACCAAAAAACAAGCATGCACAAACTATGCATAAACTATAAGCTGTATTAAAAAGTGTTGCTATTTGTTCTTTGTTCTTCAAGCTACATTAGCTAGATTTTGTATGACCTGTAAGCAGGAGGCATAGCTTCAGTTAAGGGATTTAGGAACTTTCTAACACAAAGATGCTCTTTTTATAAGAGCTCTTGTTGCTTCGATGCATTTCATCTGCGTCGAGTATAAACTTTTCTGATAAAATGTAGGGCTCTAGGTAGACATGCTACCTGTCCTGTATAAGTGCTGTTTTATCCTCATGCATAGATAGAAATTAAGACTTGATAAAGGTTACTATCATACACCTATCAAATTGTTAACTGGGATCAAATAATTGGGGCATGTACAAGGGAATGTAGTGCGTGTTTTCAGTCCAAGAAATTGTTTCCAAATACAACTCTCGCGTCAAACCACTCTGTTATCTGAATAACAGTAATTTTGGCATGTTTCACATTGGAATGATAGAGCAACACTTGTTTAAGTACAAGAAGCTCTTTGTAAAACAAAAAGCTAAATCAGTTGATTGGTGCTATAAGTAGTGTGGGTCATCCATCGGTCCCAAGCTGGATAAAATTATTTAAACTTGCCAATTAAGGCTACGCCAAACAGAGCATGTTAGCTAGTTAAGGTTACAACTAGAACAGGCGAACTGGTGATGGCCCTACCTAACTCCCAAAGCACTAATCCACCTTAATCATATCAGAATCACTCCAATTTCGATTTACCCAAACATCCCCATCACTACGCACCTCTCTGTACTTCTGCAGGTAGACTTTAAGGGGTTCGATGTAGTCCTCGAACCCCAGCGTCGCCATTGCCCACAGCAGGTCGTCCCCGTTGATGGTCTTCCGCTTCTCCCTCTGGCACTTGTCGCTCGCCCTGCAAACAGCCAAATCACTGACAAGTCAGCAGACCCACCAAAACCAAAAGGCTAAAAGGCCATTCCAGCCAAGCCAAACAGAGCAGCAGCAGCAGCAGACCCACTCACTCGCTGGTGATGAAGGAGATGAACTCGGAGACGCACTCCTGCACGGTCTCCTTGGCGTCCTTGGCGATCTTCCCGTTGGCCGGGATGGCCTTCTTCATGATGCGGCTGATGTTGGCGATGGGCAGGAACCGATCCTGCTCCCTGACGCCCCCTCCACCGCCGCCGCCGCCCCTGGGGCTGCCGCTCTCGTGGCTCCCGCCGCCGCCCCCGGGGCTCGCCGGCGCGTCCGCCATGCGCTCCCGCTCCTGCACCACCACCACGGCCGCAGCCGAAACCCTAGATCCATCAGATCGGCCCACCCACCCCACGAAACCCTAGCTCCTGGAAGGCTCGAGAAGGGCGCGGAGAGGGAGGGAGGGAGGAGGAGTACCTTATATAGGTAGCGCGCGCGCGCGAGCGACGTGGAGGAGGGAGAGCAAGGTGGTGAAGAGCGGGAGGGTGGAGAGAGGCGAGGCGAGGTGCTGAGCTGCGGTGAGGGCGGCGAGTGGGAGATCGGACGCTGGAGAAGAGAAGGCGGCCCAGGCGGGTACGATTGCGGGGGTCGGGGTATCCGGGCCGTTCGTCGGGTATAAAATAGCTGGGCGCGGGCGCCGCCGCGTGGGTGCGGGGACGGGAATTTTTTTAAAAAATAATCCTTTTTAATTTAGAATTACAAAAATATATCTGTATTTTTTTTCACTTTTGGCTTCATGTCGCACAACCGTTAGACGATTTCATCTAGTCGCCTAACCGTTAGGTGACAAAGGGCCAAGTCACCCCGCGGTTACGCAACTAGTTTATACCGTCCAACAGTTGGACGACTTTGCCAGTAATCGCCCAACCGTTGGGCGACATGGCCATGTGTCGCTCAACCGTTGGGTGACTTGGCCACGCGTCGCTCAACGAGTGAGCGATTTTAAATAATCATGTAATTATTGTATTATTCCGATACAAATAATTGTGGGAGAGCAAGTGAGAATTTTTGTAGGTAATCATTTAAGAAATCTTGTTTGTCGTTTTTTTTAATAAAAGGATAGACAATGTCGTTTGATGTATTTGTTATTTTCGTATATTGTGAATGGTCTGAAGCATGTCAGAGTCACAATAATATTTTTCGATCGTCGGACGTTATTATAGTACGGGAAATTTCTGATGAATTTTATGAAGACGATTGAGATAGCAACGATTCGTAAGTAGGAAGGTAAGTGATATTACGATGCAATAGATAATTCGTACATAGAAGAACACGAAGCAAAATACGTACACAACCAAAAAAGTGCGCATGACAGGAGGAAAATTCACTACTAACCACCAACTACACCACCTGCAACACATCCTCCGTCATCGCCACGTCCCACCCCTCCCCCCTCCCGTCCGTGGGCGCCCGTACAGCCCCGTTTGGGCTTCCTCAGCGCAAGGTGTTGGGGTTTGACCCCTAACTATGTGAAGTAGTCAAGAGGCATGCTAACCAGTGCTCCCAACGCCTTGGGGGTCGACTGCGCCTGTGGCTACTAGGAACTGGGGCACTGCTGAGCTGTGACCCATAAAGGACCGCTGCTTGATCCTCCGCTAAGTACTCGCTCATGTCCCCGGTAGATCCTCGTGGGGGATAGATGAACTCATGACCAGTGTGTCGTTCCTGCATGACAGGTATGCTTTATTATGCTTTATTCGTGCAATATATCGATGCAAAAAAACATTAAGAGACGAAACGTACCTTCCAGACCCGCCCTGCCCGAACAACATGGGCTGCCCTACCAATGCCAAGTAGAGGTCCACGTAGAACGACAGCAGCGGTGTGTAGGCACGTGCCCACCCCTGACCCTCCGACCTGACCGAGGGGCGATGCCCATGCACGTGGCCCTCCACAGCCTTCTACCTGAGCTGCAATACGTGGCAGCCTCGCTGTGCATGTCGACGTGGTACTCGTTGGCGTCATAGTAAGTCCGTCATATATCAAAGATATTGCATCGCTAAATATGAAAAATAGACAACATATGTACCCAGAACTGCAAAAGCCACCACATGGGGGGGCCATGCTTCTGTTGCGTAGCGAAGACGTAGTACGTTGCCACGGCCTCCGCCGGAAGAACCCCATGAAACCTGTCCAAAAGATCGCCGCGCCAGTTGGCAGGCGCATCCTTCGGGGAGACAGTCTCTCCCGCGATAGGCAGTCTGAGCAGCATCGCGACGTCCTGCAGAGTGGAGGCCATCTCCCCCGAATGGGAGGTGGAAGGTGTGTGTCTCAGACGGCCACCGGTCCAGCAGAGCTGTCTGCAACGACCAGTCGAATGGGAACCACTGTGATCACTCCTGGACCTCCCCAGCCTCCTCGACTGGAGCGACGTCCTCGTCGGTGGCCTCCACCATCCACACGAGAGGTAGAAGGCTAGCATCGCTCTGCCTACAAAGCACGAAGAAGTTAGTATATAGCACAAATATCGTATAAAGTTGTGTCATATTTTCGTAGACAAACTTGTCTCTCCAATGCAGGTCTAGTCTCCAAGCCCGTCAGGGTGTCCGCGTATGGACCACTGCTAACTCGGACTCCCCGCCCTACCCTCAGGATGCATGACACGATATCTCGTGTGGTGCTATGCATCGATGTGCTGATCCAACAAGCCGAAAGACCAGTCCAAACCGCCAACGTCACGAGCCATATCTACAAATGGATATAACAGATATAACAGAAAGTAAATCATAAATAAAATAATTAAATCAAGTATACTAAATTTTATTTTAGTTATTTATAAATTTTTACAACTCAAATGCTATTTAAATCATCTGCGTGAAGTTTTAATCGCTACGTGTAATCTTAAATCGTCGCATCCTATTTTAATCGTCATAAATAGTTTTAAATCTTTCAATGTATATTAAGAATTACACGATATCTATAATTTGTAAGCAACTAACAAAATTTTATTTTAGTTATTTGTGATTTTTTACAACTCAAATGCTACTTTAATCGTCACATACTATTTTAAATCGTCGAGTCATATTCTAATCATCGCAACAATATTAAATCTCCCGATGCTTTTTAAGTATACTAATTATGGGATCTGGATGATTTATAGGCGGCTGAAAAAATTTTATTTTACTCATTTTTAATTTTTACAACTCAACTACTATTTAAATTGTCGCGTGAAGTTTTAATCGCTACGCGTAATCTTAAATCATCGCGTACTATTTTAAATCGGCGCATCCTATTTTAATCATCACAAATAGTTTTAAATCTTTTAATGTCTAATAAAAATACTAATTACGTGGTTTCTACAATTTGTAAGCGACTAAATTTTTTTATTTTAGTCATTTGTGAATTTTTACAACTTAGATGCTATTTTAATCGTCGCGTACTATTTTGAATCGGCGTGTCCTATTCTAATCATCACAAATAGTTTTAATCTTTCGATGCCTATTAAGAATACTAATTATAGGGTTTGTACAATTTATAAGCGACTGATAACATTTTGTTTTAGTCATTTTTGAATTTTTACGACTCAAATGCTATTTAAATCGCTGTGTACAGTTCTAGTTGCTACACGTAATTTTAAATCATCGTGTACTATTTTAAATCAATATGTCATATTCTAATCATCACGAATAGTTTTAAATATTTTGATGCCTACTAAGAATACTAATTGCAGGCTTTCTACAATTTATAAGTGACTGGCAAAATTAACCGCGCCTTCAAATGCACAACAGAGCGATCAAACCAGCAATACAATTATTATCAACTAAAGTACAGTTAATTTCTAAGGTAAAAATTCAATGATTTCAATTACTATCCTACCATATTTCAAAAATAATTATTCAAAAATATAGAAAATTCACCATCATCGATGCGCAGATTCCTCCTCTCCTCCCCTCCCTCTCCTTCTCCTCTCCTCCCCCCTTCCTTCTCCTCCCCCCTCTTTCTTTTCTTTCCTCTCATTCTTCCCTCTCTTTCTCTTCTCCCTTTCTCCCACTTCTTTCTTCTTTCATGCGCTTGGCCGAATGGGGATGAGTCGGCCGCGCGGGGGTAAATACCCCTCATCGCCCAATCATTACACGACACTTGGCCAAAGTCATCCAACGGTTGGCGACTAGGGGCAAAGTCACCCAATTGTTGAGCAACATAAACTAATCGCATAACCGTTGGGCGACTTGGCCACTTATCGCCTAACGGTTGGGCGACTAAATGAAATTGTCCAGCGGTTGGGCGACATGAGGCTAAAAGTATAAAAAAATGCAGGTATATTTTTGTAATTCTCAATTTAAAATAATTATTTAAAAAAATCGAGGGGACAGTGTGGGTGGGGGCTGGCAGGCGCACCATGGACCCGATGGAGGATGGTGTTGTAGGGGGAGGCTTTTATAGTTTTATTTAGAGTGATTTGAGAATTTGTCATGGTAAATATGTGTATTTGAGAATTTACCACTTATGTCTTACTGATATGTATGGTATCAGGATCCGCATGGTAAATATCGCATTGGTACATATGTTATGTCTTACTGATATGATAGGTGCACCTCCCACCTGCGCGTTCTCTCTGGTAAGGTAGCACAATATGCTACTGGGTTGGTGGATGGATGCTTTACAAATAGCAGAGTATGCACGACCTGTGAATTAAACCCACAAATCATCATACATGGTTTGATTGAGTTCCCCTTTCAATATTCGTCATCAAGACGTAAACATCAAACAGAAAACCATAAAAAAGCTACAAGATGTTTACGTTTTCCGACTTTTAAATGCACTCCTATATTTTGGTAGTAACTTGTCGCTTGTGCTTTTTTTTCATATTTAAGAAAGCGTCGCTTGCTCTTTCAGTGTTCGATTGGAACATAGAATGACATTGACCGCCCATTTTAAATCTTTCCTCACAAGTTTATACACAACCCCAAATGGTCACGAAAAATATCAATTCTGATTCTAAAAGAAGAAGAGGAAAATATCGATTCTAAAGCGGTCGGACTATATAAGTCAGGCACCCCAAAAAAATATCTTTTGACAAGATATTAACCACAGAGGCACACAAGCCTTTTGTGTTCTAAAATAACGAAGATATCAACTAAAGATAACTTTAGATGGCAAGATGTTGCAACTAGCAAACAAGCTTATCATCCTCGGACAGAACTACAGTTAAATACAGTTTTTGAGTTGCGAAGATCAAGCTGTATGAGACCAACGCTTTCCAGAAATGATTGTGATCACTGGCACTGTCATTTAGTATTTTTGAAGCTTAGACTTACGGGCAAAGCAACAGGGAGTAACATACCATATCATCTTCAGGACCTATACTTAACCGGCATATACTGCCACAGAAACGTATGATTGCCATCAGCCATTACAAGGACAGACAGGACTTGACTGCGTCTGGGAGCGAACCGTGTCACCATTTTCTAGCGACTTCAGCTCGCTTCGACGAGAAACTATAAGAAAAAAGTTTCTGAGCAACTCATCGTACCACGATGGCAAACACAGACACACGGTTGAAACAAAACCAGTACAGAAACATGAATGTGCTTAAAGGAAAAGTGAACCCGTTTGAAATGCGGGAATTTCATCGCATTCATACAGTTTATGTGAGAATTGAATTGCTTATGTGAAATTCCTACACCCAAACGGGACGTGTGACGACTCCATTTCTAAGACCGTCGGATTTTCATACAACTGCCTAGAAAGTTTAGCTGCGAAGTGAAAAAAGAGTGTACATTACGCCTACTCAAACTTTAAACATAAAATCCAAACTTTTATTACAAGAGAGTGCAGCTAATTAGCAGCCGAGCTTTACATTATCAAGAGTGTTCAAGCTAAAAGTTTATAATACCATATAAAAGATCTTCCAAAATCCACATATATGCTTAAGCGTAGTCGAAATCTAAAACCAGTAGTCGTCACCTTTTAAAGAGTCATCAAAGTCTCCCTCAAAAGACTCTTCGGTATACCAAGATTTCAATAGAACAAGGTATGAAAGTTTTATTATTACGGATATAAATGCATATTTGTTTGCAAATATCTTTAAACTTAAAATGCCAAATATTATTTTAGTAAGAGAAAAGGGGATTTAACAATCTTACTTATCACCTTAAAATCATTCAAAATCTTACTTATGCCTTATTATTGGAATCACCCATTAAACATAGCTCCATTAATTGAGAGCACGGCGTATTCGAATACTATTTATTATACTCTATAGAGTTACCTAATTTTACCCATAAGATATCTTAGACTCGTAATGTCAAGCCATAGACATGCATCATGATAGCATGTGATTGAGCTGAGAATAACACCATAGAGTGGCATGGTGTGGCCGGAGTTGAGGAAGGAATGGTGGCCGTGGGTGTAGGGCGTTGCGGGAAGTGGGTGAGTGAGTCATAGAGCTCGACTAAGTAGACGACGGCGTGGATGGACGCGCAGTTTTTGTCCCATAGTGACAAAGCTGGCGAGCGCGTTAGTGGTGGGAGAGGCGTTACCTCTCACCGGTGTGAAGGCGTGAGGTGGCATAGTGTGTAGCGGCGTTCGCAAAGTGTCAAGCAGATCGCAATGTTGATTTGGATTTGCAACATCGCAGATTGACGGTAGGATGGCGTGACATGAAGTGCCGTGTGGCTTTTGGCGTGGGTGTTGATGACGGGCAAGCAAGATAGTGTGTAGGACTACGAGAGCAGGGCGATGGCGGAAAAGCTCGAGGGCGTCTTTGCCCTTGGAAAGCATATTTCCAAAAAGGAAAGGCGGCTTGGTTCAGGAAACATTCTAGATTTGGCAAAAAAAAAACTCTAAATTCAAGTAAAATTCAAACAAGTTCAAAAAATTTTAGGTTGTTTCAGGACGGCACACAGCAAGCTTAGAGTCAGGACTGTTTATAAACACATTTTGCCGAAAGTTACGCAATGCAAGTTTCAGAAGGTGAACACCAGCTAAGAACAATAGATAAATAATATTAACACTTCACGTATATGTACACAAAAAGAAAGGCTGCATAAATAGTAGCGAGCTAAGTTGATGGCCGCCATGTGCCCGACCACTTGAGCACACCTAAAAGCTTCTACCACTATGTACAGTGAAGGATACATAGGAGGGGCGGGCACCCTCTTTTTTTTTTTCTCCTAACATCAGCTTCACCGAATCATGTCGTAAGTTAAGCAGTGAACCGCCCAGATTTACACCATGTTTCCCTACGTGATACTTAAAACACACGAATTTCTACTGCGTGTGGCGTGTGCAGCTAGCGTTGCTGTCAGTTTCCAGTTAAGATAGGTGGAAGGACCCCTGGCCTTCCGTAATTGCGTAGAGTAGCTTCTCCCTCGTCCTTTCCTGCAGGTTAAGCATAAAAAGCTCGGTGAGTTGATGTTAATACGAACATACAGTAACTGGAACTAAATCGCTGCAAATCACCGTCTACGAAATACTACGTTCAGTATCCCAGTTATTACTATTTTGGTTGTGCCTGACTCGAAACATTGATGCGCAATGTTTTAATTATAAAAAGCTTCTACCACTATGCACAGGGAAGGGTAGATTAGATAGGATGGGCGGCCGCCCTCTGGGTTTTTAGCTAAAGCTTTACTTTAGTTTACGAAGTTCCAGGATCTACTCGTAATTATAAAAAAGAAAAGAATGAAAGTAATTAATCTAGTAAGGTGCGCTCAGTTTAGATATCAGAATGGTAGGAAGTCCAGACCTTGGAAGAGTAGGGAGGTAACTTAAGATAGTTAGCGCAAGTCATCACACTCGGCAGGTCATCATCAGCATCGCTGCTGTTATGCTGTTGATTGTATCACACAATGTTAGCAAAGAAAGTACGAATTAAATAATCCAGAGAGAGCTTTGTAATGAAAACAGACCTTCCGAACAACAGTCAGCTTAGGATTTAGTGCAGCCAAACCACCTGGAGGGAGTCGAGGTGAACCTGTTATAAATTGCAAGAAAGCTCTGCGCTGATGGCATCCAAACTCTTGTATGATCTCCAACAACTGTAATGTATTTGGAATTTATTGTTATGGTACTGAGCTAATTTTCTCTTTAAAGAAAAAGCCTCCACTAACATTTCACAAAATGCATGTCACATTCAAAATATACTAACTAAAATAAACTTACATTAATGACAGGAGGGCTGCTGGAAGTGTAGCCATGATCAAATTTTATATGATCCACAAGTTTCGCAAACTGTTCAGAAACAAGGTATTAAGAAGGGAAATAAAATAGTTACAGAATATCAACAAATTCCGACAGAAGACAGGCACATACATCCCAAGTATCTTGTTGACCACAGAGTAATCGCTCCAGTTCATCCTCTGAGAAAACCTGGAGTGTGCTAAGTGGAAATACCTGCAACACCCAGTGTCAGTGCGTCACAATAAAAATGAACAAACAGTGAGAGACAACACCAGAGGAGTGAAAATTTCAAAGTGAAGAACATAGAGCTCATGTCACCCTATAGGCCCCATATAAGGTTTGCTATTTACAAATGGAAGCACAGGGAACCACACTAACCCATAAATATATCTGAACCTGACAAACAAGGAAACTGTATGCGGTAAAAGGAGGAAAGCATAAAAATTAGTATCAGAGGCAATTTGAAGTTTATACATACTGGATTAAGATTGCTTAAGAAATACACAATGTTATGTCAAATCACAAAAGGAAAGGCTTTTCAGTGTCTGGTTACAACTTTACTGTCTAGTTCCTCCAAAGATTGTGTCCTAATATGAAATCATTTTGCATGCCGCCTTTGGTCCAAGGAAACAGCAAACTAATGATTTCGTCCAAGAGGTAAGTACTCATGTAAACTGAGAAATGTAGGGCCATGATAGCTGCTAGGTAAGTATTAATGCACCCTACCCACTCTGCACATTTCCAGAACTAGGGCCAAACTAGCAAATTTTAGTGTAAGTAAAAAACTGCCATAAGTACAAACAGAGGAGAACCACACCATGATAGAGCATACCTCATTGAATCCTGACTTAAAAGCCTCCAGCTGTCTTGCAATTCCACTTTTAACTGTTGCCTCAACAACCAAAGAAATGTATTCTTCTAAATTCTCAACACTTACCTGAAAGTATCATACGCAATTTAGGGGAAAACTTTAATCTGCTGAGAAGATGCCAACACAAAGTGCACACTTGTATACACTTACATTATCTGAGCTACTCTCTGACGAAAACACATATTCTGGATACCCTGGGAGAGCAAAATCAAGAGCAAGATCCTCAATTCTACAACCTCGATAAGACAAATCAGGTGTGCTCTGGCAGTCCCTACTATATTCTAAATATTTTCTCCGACAAGCAAGTGCTTTAAACTCCATAAGGACCATCGCCAGTTCAGGATCAAATGAATGGATATCATATATGTTAAGCTCCTAACAAAGAAAAAGCTTATTAGATAGACTAACAAAGCAAGAAAGAATAACAAACATCATCCATATTTCAAGGATGTAGGACCCAAAATACCTGTCCTAGGATAAGCTTGTAGAATGCTTGAGAAAATGGAATGTCGAGAATTCTGCCGTCCTTAATTGCCTTTGCAATAACCTGACCAAGGAGGTGGAATCTTTTAGTCACTTCCGAGAAGGAAGCACAATATACAGAAGCAGACCACGGTCTAGGAAACAGTCCATTAGAGGCGACCACAAATCTGGAACCACCATGGGCATCATCAGTGCCAGCTTCACAAGGAAGCTCCCCCCTCCACATGCCTAAACCAGACTTCTGAAACTCATGACTTATCAGTGTATAGAATTCCATCGTAGGACCTAAACCCGTGCCTACTTCCTCTTTGTATTCTACTTGAGCAGTGCATTACTCCGAGCATGGGATTGCATCATTTTAGTAGCAGAAACCAGTATATCATCGCGATCAACTTTGAACTTTTTCCGTGAAAAGGAAGACCCCCTTTCTATTGGTATATTGTTACCACTTGGATCTATAATAAGCCCATGTTGCATTGTCAAAGAACCAAATGCTGTCAGTTGGAAATACTTCCATCTTGCCTCAAAAGAAAACAAGAAAGGACATGCAGAAATCAGTTCAGTGCACCATAAAGGCAGACAGCGAGACCTTAAAACCACAGGATCATGCAGCTGTTGCTCCAGTTTATCTGTCAATTTAGCACTGACAAACTCCTGCTGTGGAACTGAAGAAACGGTAGCCTTCAGATCATCAAGGATAGTTATACTTCCGTTAGCAAAAGCATGGTTTCTCTCATCAGACATGAAGTGAAAGGAGTATCGGTTTAATCCCTCTAGAACTTTTAGCATAAACAATATGTCATACGATGGAGATGATCTATCAAGTTTGCAAGGAAGCTTGCCAAGCAACAGGCTGCTGAAGAAAGGGAGCGTCTGCCAGATAAACCCAGATTTACTGTCATTTGTTGATGTTGCTGCACTAGATGAATGCCTAGGAGAATCATTTGTTTCTGGGTTTGCAGCTGTTCTAAATGTTATGTCGTGCACACTGCGCCAAAACTGGGTGTCCAAAATTATGTCAGACCCAGCATTGATCTGCTCTTGCAGGATTGATTGATACAGAGTAACAGATCGGTCAAGCTCTTTTCCTTTCAAGCTAAATATCAATTTCGGTTGTACAGGATGATCACTTAATATCAATGCGTTTCTTTCTGGTTGCCCTGCAGCTGCACATTCATTGCTGTATTGAGGTTACAAGAACAAGAGGCGGTTTGCAAATCAGAATAACGACGAGTGTTTAAGTCAATCCTAGACTACACTACACGTACTCACCAGAAGACAAAGGCCCTTGTGTTGAGCATGGTTCTACCAATGAATTTTGATTTTCACTTATCATACCCTGAAAAGATAGGTATTTTAGTCTTAAAAACAAGGGAAATGGAAATCAAAATATTTTACAGGGCATTCTTTGTCAGAAAATAGCGTAACAAGTAATATACGCATTTCTAAGAGGTCAGTTCCAATTAGTTGTTTCTGAAATAGGCAGAGTTTACAGGCAGACAGCAGACTTATTTACTCCACGAAACTACTAACATAGCCAAACGCACGCCAACCAAAAAGGAGCTTATATTTCTCTATGTTTACTTTAAAACTCAAACTTCGAAAGAATAGGTCGTAAGTCTGCAATGAGGTTGAAGGATTTATGACATCCTTATGATATTCAAAAGAGCCTGTCATATTCAAGATATCCTAAGTATTATGTTTCTTAATATATTTACAAATAGACAGAATAATACCTCTGAAGGAGGTGAAGATTCAGGTGAGGTATCTCTTTCCTGAGGATCATCTTCTGCATATTTGCTTACAAAAACAATACTACTAGGTGATAATTCAGCCTTCTGATTGCTTGTGTCTGTGCTAACTTTGGGCCACAAAAATTCTTCAATAGTATGCAAAGAGGAAGATATTTCCAAATTCACAGCATTATCATAGCTCGATAAGTTCGTTTCATCTTCATCCTTCTTGAATCGTACTCGGATACATGGTGTAGTTGTTGTGTGCCTAGTAGGGATATCAGAAATATTGCTCCTTGGCTTGAAATTGTGGCTCATTATCACTGGAAAGTTGTCAAGAGAAGTAAGAGCATCCTGTAGCTTCCTTACTAATAGTGTCAAGAGCATATCACCCCAACCTTGCTCCATTCTTGAAAAACATATCCGAGCAACTGACTGAAATCTTTTCAGCACAGCAAAAAAATGGTCAGTATTGTGATCTTTCAGATTTTCCTCCACCTGGAGGTACTTGCCATTAGAGAGGTAATTTGACAAAGATTTGACCAGTCCACTTTCAAGGAATTCAAAGGTCGTCATTGTTTCTCCACCATGAAGCTCCATCATCACCTCACTTAAAATGTTAGTCAATTGTTCTTCATTTTGGAGATTGTCTTGGTTTAATGACTTATCTGCAGAGTCATTCAGAACTGCACAGCAATTTTTTAGTTTCTGCAAAATCTCTGTTAACCCCATCTCAGAACTCACTGCTTCAGTAGTAAAGTAGGTTGTCTTCACACGCCTTGCAAAAGTAAAAAGGTTTCCCTTACCAATCCTACAAGTCCTTGTTTCAGCAGAATCAGATCTGCGGCAATCAAAAGCATAGCAGAAACATGTAGGTTTGTTTCTTATGACAGGTTGATTGTCTGATTGTTGAGTGTCATCAGAGAGATGAGGACTGGATTTTGAGCAATCCTCTTGCATAAGAAGAGACTCAACCGCGTATACTACACCTTCCTTGATGAAAGATCCAAGGTAAGCATCGGGAAGCTTTTGCATGAGGATCTCGATAATCTTTAGTGATGAGATTAGCACATGATGATCCTTCCGAGACAATAAACCAGCCAAGAAGCTGCCACAAGATCACAAAATAAATATATTCATTCAGAATCAGCAATTTTAGCACAACTTGAATGCAAACGTTATCCTGCCTATTGACTGTCATGCAAGAAATGCAATCCCTTGTCTGCATGCCATTTTTACCTTGATATGTTTGTTTCCTTAAGCAACCCTTGAAGCATTTCAGGTTTACTGAAGTAACAGATGTTATCTACAATCGAAGCACAGCCATAGCAAATGTAGGAATTTGCACCAGAGTTCACTGCCTGCACAAAACAACATACTCATTTCCACATCTCAGAGCACAAGCATTTTTATGAGCTGTTAGTTTGCTATTATCAACAGACCTTGATCAGGACAGGAAGAATATCCCTAGAGAACTGAAACAAAAACCTTGGTTCATCCACAATAATCTTTTGTTTCGCAAGTACCATCTGGGTGTCTTCAATATCTCTTGCCACTGAAGGAATAAGCTGGTTTGCTAATTTCAGAGCTTCGTTAACCTGATACAATCACCATTAATTTATCAAATCATGTGGCCATGTGGGTGTCTAGATGAAAATTAGAATGTGCACTTTAAGAATGCCTCTTTGCATAGAAAAGAGAAACAAGGGATGCAGTTGGACAAATTGTACTCTTATGGTTACTTATTTTCAATATAATGTCTGACATGGTACCATCATCACCAATTAGTAAAGATATTGTTCCACTAGTTCAGAAGTGGAAGGTAAAACCACTGTAAAATTTAAGCCACAAAGAATTGGATCGGACAATTACATGATTAACAATAATAGTAATGTGCCTTCTTTGAATCCAAGTACTTTTGGAACAAACATACTGATGTAAATCAGCTTGGTGCATACATGACTACTAACTAGTAGCTAAGCAGTTTGCGAGCTAGGTTATGCACCACCTGATGTTGACTTTGCCAAAAGAATATTGACAGAGAGTTTATATTTTGGGAAAATTAAAGTTTGTGTATTGGGGACAAAATAATGCCTCGCGTAAATTGAACATCTTTATTAAATTACAAAGTATCCCTGTAGTTTCTCCTTTGTCCTTCAAGTAAACATAAGAGAAGTGATGTATGAAGTGAAGTTGTAAGAAAGTCATTAGTCATAGATGTCCACTGTACTCTCAATAGAATGTCCTGCCAAAAATATTGTATTGACATGACCCCTCTCCTCCATCCCACCCCACCCCACCATGAACACCTGCACGCCTAACAGGATCAATCAATCTCTTACACTCTCTTCTCCTCAAACAATCTATACAGTTCATACCAAGGTACTAATAAATCAATATCATGTGCAACATGTCAAATGTACATGAGTGGCACCAGAGCACATTATCATTCTCTCCAAAGGAAAAGTAATGCTTACCATCATGATGGCTGTCAGAACTCATTATTAGTAAGAAACTACAACATATCTGTTATAGTGTTATGCGCATCTAGTCTTTCTTAATGGTCTGGAAGTAAAGAGAAGCTATGAAACAACCAACCTGGTTATTTTGGTTTTCCAAAGGCAAGTATGGCATGCCATGGGAGAGGTCTGAAGTGACCAAAATCCCCCTTATGGTGTTACCAACATTCAGCTCAAAGAGAGACTTCACTGCCACAAGTGAATTACAGGCTAGTTTAGCAAGAAGCCCAATCAGGTTCTGCAATCACAACAAACAACAATCAACTCCCTCAACACATAGTCAGGATACACATAGAAGTTCTAGTGCAAGCATACACTGCAAGTTGATGGGCTACGGGAAGTGAGTCCTCCAGTGTTGATCAAAGGAAGGACCTTCTCTACCACGCCCTGGTGACAGAGCTGGTCAAGAAGCTCCACTGAACCATTAAAAGAGTCCACAATGCTTATCAAGCAAGTTGCAACCTTCTCCACTACCTGCAATATATATCATCTGAAACATAAGCATAGCACTACATTCATGCCCAAAACAAGATCAGTTAAACGGGTCAACAACAATACCATCTTGTCCTCAGACTGCAGTAGATTACACAGCATTGGGACTGAATCCAACACAATCTGGGAGCAATCTGTGGGGACCTTCTTGCAGGCATTTGCAACAGCTGAGACTGCAACCCTCTGAACCATGCAAGCAGGCATCCAATTAGTGAATGTAGTAAATTTTCAGCGCAAAATATGGAATTGCCGCCATTCTAACCTGAATACTTGCAGGGAAGAAGTCAAGGTATGCGAGCACAGCGGTGATCATGCCTGCTTGCAAGCACTGCGTCGGCTGCCTCCGCGATATCTTCTCAAACGCTTGCAAGCACTGCGCAAGCAACAATATGGTCAAATAAAGCACGTCAGGTCAATGTGATCGTCTGATCGCGCGTTGTCAGAGCTGTTCGGTTACCTGCTCCGCAACATCAAGGTACTCGATGGCGAGGAGCCGGGAGCAAAGCACCGGGAGCAGGCCGTGGCGGACAACGGCGTCAGCGGCGCGCGGCATGGCGTCGCAGAGGTACGTGATGGCGCGCACGGAGAGAAGCATCACGTCGGGGCTAGCCACCGCGCCATCGCCGCCCCCGACCAGCCGCACCAGCGCCCGGACCGCCGCCTCCGTCGGGAAGTACCCCCCGGCGTCCTCCGCGCAGAACGAGAGCGCCTCGCAGAGCTCCGTCAGCGATGTCACCAGCGCGCCCTCCCCCGCGCCGTCCGCGGCCACTGCCGCCACCATCCGCTGGAACCTCCCTCCCTCGCCGCACGGCCTCGGGCTCCCGCCCCCATCCGACTCGCACGACGATCCCCCAACCCCATCGCCATCGCCATCGCCGGCGTGACCGGACGACGAAGTGTCCATGTCGGAGGCGGTCTGCTCCGCCGCCGCGGCCGGCGCAGCGACGGCGGTGGCCTCCGCTGCCGCGGAAGTCGACGGCTCCGCGGTGCAGGGGCGCTTATCTGAGGGGGTCTCGACCTCGCCTGAGCCGCCGGGGTCGGAGTCGGGCCGCTTCCGGCAGCGATCCATCAGCCCGCCCGGCCGCTATCGCAGAGCCCTCGCCAAAGACGTGTCACGTGTAAGCCAGCACCACTCGCCCGACCGCTTTTGATACGACCGACCGATCGGAGTAGAATTGGGGGCCGCGGATATATACGGGAGGCGTGTTGGCTGGGGCTTATCTTTATCTAGGTAGTTAACGAATCTAATACAAATTTAAATAGTTTAGATAAAAATAAATAAAATAGATAAGGGCGGTTTTGGAGGAAACCTCGCGTGTTTCGACGGCGCCGGAGTTGTTTGGGCGTTCGGCTCCACCGCCATACCGTGGGGGGGAGCTGGTGGGTGGGCGGAAATGGAATTGGGGCTGCGACTTTTGCGGGGGCTGGGTTGTTTTCGAAGGCTTTGCGGCGTGGGTGGCTGCATCGTGTACTCGTGTTGCTTTGCCCGGCTCCCGATAGGTCGTGTGTTTTGGCTGTTCGGTGGGTGTAATCAGGGAGGTGATTGGCCTGAATTGCGTCGTCCATTGGCTAGTTGAAGCTTACTTGGTACTCCATCGAGATAAAAAGGAAAAAAGGAAAGAAAAGAAGAGGAGGTTACTTGGCACAGGACTACTACCTGGAGCGTCTTTTGCTAATCTCAAAGTACGTGGGGGGTGATAGACTGCGAGTCTTCGTTGTTAAGGAAGAACGGTATTTTCTTCGGCATGTTTTTGAACCTAGGTTTCGTCGACTAGTGTCTTGGTTAGGTTTAATGTCGTATCACTTTAAACAGTTTTAGTTTTTAATTTATTTTTATTTTTGCCTTATTTAAAGAAGAAATCATTTAGAACATGTCGATTTCTAATTTTATCTTATTTTGATTTTTGGGGTTTTTTTGTTTTTTTATTTTTTTATTTTTTTCTCTTATTTCTTTGCATTGTCTATGATGATATGACGGTTTTTTATTTTTTTTCTTTATTTTTTCTAAAAAAACTAATAACCGTTACAATACAATTTTAACCATAAACCAAAAAACCACAATCAGAAGTTTAAACCGTAAGCCAGTTAGAGCCGTTTCGTAGTGGACTTTCACACCTCTTTGAAAACCGTATATAACACATAAATATGAACATAAAACGATATGGGTGTTTTAAAAAATATTCAGTTGTTTGAAATAATATGCATTCCAATGTCAGCTAGATTAACATTAACCTTTTTTCTACTTATGTTCCACTTATCTGGTATGAAGTTTACTAGCATCGTGACGCATGTGCATCCATGATACTGCACAAATATTGTAAAAAGCTAACCAGCAAAAGATCACATGGATATATGGTAGCCGAAAAGCAGTTTTGATCACGAAAAAACAAACTTGTAGGGTTTGTTCTTTTTTGATTGCGACTTATAGTTTTTGACTGAAATTTTTGAATTTTAGCTGTTTGCGATAGAAATTACAGAGAAAAATACTCGCTTGCGATTTTAGTTGATACAGATGTTAGGCTTTTGACGTATACTATAATTAATTTGTAGATTTTATTTTAAAAAAATATTTTATTTAAAAATTAGATACTATAGTAAAAATAAAAAATTATTTTTAAAAATCGTAAAGAACAGACCGTAGAACGGAGATTCCAAATGCATAACAATGCTCGGTTAGACAAATCTAACTCGCCAACTACACCCATGCAAACGTGGCCCAGCCCGAGCGCACTGGGTTTGTACAAGGATGGGAAGCTTGATAGCCCAGCTAACTTCAGCGTGACCCAGCCTGACTTGTTTTTATTCGTCTCACTGCTGAGACCGGCTGCTCTATTGGGCTGAGCCGTCGGGCTTTGACTTCTTCGAGAGCCGAAACGGTACACTTTTTTCAAACGGTCTCTTAAAACTATTCCTTCTTTTGTTTTCTTGATTTTTTTGAATCCATACAGTTAAGCTTTTTAAATTTTAACTGTCAGGAAATTTAAAGCAATTTAGATTAGCTATATAAAAATTATATTATTAGATTTATCATGAAAAATATTTTCATAATATTATAATTTTATTAATACATCGTAGTATAAAGTTATAAAAAATAGCAGCCAAAGTCGTACTTTGGAGACATAAAAAATAAAAAACATTAGGTAAAAAGAACGGAGAAAATAATTCTCTAAACAGTCTTTTAAACTCAAAATTATATACATGGTTGCTATCACCGTCTTCGTTGGTCGCTACCACTACCCGCAGAAAAAAAGGGTGTTGATAAATATCACCCGGATATTTTCTTACTAACTATCATCTAGATTTATAACCATTAGATTAGAGATCCAATGGCCATGAATTCTCCTCTCACCCTCTCCAAAAAAACCATCCTTCCTAAAAAAACCATTGAATCTCTAATTTAATGATCTTAAATCTTAATAACTGTTAGAAAAAAGACATCCAACATAAAAAAAAAGCCTGAATCATTCCCCCTCACCTCTTCGCCCTCGTAGTCGCAGGCATCGGGCCCACCTGTCTGTCACAGACATCGAGGCACCCCGCCTCGGCAAAAAAAAAAACACACCAACTCTTCCCCACTTCCCCACGGCCACCGCCAAAGTGCAAAACCCCGCTAATTTTTTTTGTTCCGCACGCCTCTCAAGCCTTGCCTCCCGCCACCGCCGCCTTCGCCGCCGCAACTCGCCGGGGGAAGAGAAGCCCCGAGACCACCGGAGACATGTATGCCGACAGCCAGAAGGGCCAATCCGGCGGCTGCCTCGTGGACGCCGCCATCGCCACGGAGCTCGCGGCGGTCTGGCAGAGGTACTTCCCCCAGGAGACCGAGTTCCCGGCGGCCGGCCCCAAAGCCAGCCTCACCGCCGACCTGGTTCGGTTCTTCTCCTATGAGGGGAGCCGCCTCCTCTCACGTGTAAGCACGGTCCTCCATTTCCCGTATAACACCTCCTTTCGGGCACTTCTCACGGCGGTGCGATGCGATGCTAGGGTTCCGCACTCGGGTGCGGTGCCAGGGTCGCGGTTCGTGTGTGATCGGTTGGTGGCATGTGTGGTGGTTACACGGAAAAATTTCCAGGGTTTTATAAGATTTGTTCATGTGGGTTGTTGTGTTTGTCGTGAATGTTTAATCGGGAAATGCCTAGGATTTTAGCGGATTGGCGGATCGGTCGTTAGTTGAAATGTTCTGACATTGGCAACTGACATTCGTATTGTGTAGCTTCATAAGTTTCTTTTTTTGAAAAGGAAGTGTTTAAGCTTGTAAAGGTGCCTGCTATTACCGATTTATTTGGAATTCTAGTTCGTTAAAAAGCTTGCAGCCTCGATGCTGAATGTATGTTTAGTTTCAACTTTTTTAGTGCCTTAATTGGGAAGGTGTCCAATGCCAGCTATTTAACTGGGACTCATAGTTAGTAAAATGCATGTTGGTTCCTTACTATTATGATGGTATATGTGCATTAGTTCATGCTATTTGTCTTCTGGGCACTAATTTACTTATCTGATTCAAAATATTTAGGGCGTGGATTTGGTTCCACAATTTTTTAGGATTAAGGTCCGCAATTGGGCTGGTGGTCCCTGGTAGATGAGCTAGTGGTTTGCAGGTCTGTAATCAGAAAAGGGGAACAATCTCTTCTCAGAAAAAAAGAAAGGAAAGAAAAGAAAAGGGGAGCCCAAAATTTTTATAAAGAAGTTTGATAGTTTTCCGTTAACTTTGTTCCCTCAATTCTATTGGATATTAATCTTGATTGTTATTGCATTTTGCATGCATGTGTGTGCATGCAGGGGGCTAGTCAAAGCCACGTTGAGAAGTGGCATGAGAATAGCTGCATGGAGTTAGTGGAGAAAGTCTATTGTTAGCTAAGTCTATTATTAGCTAAGTCTATTGTTAGCTAAGTCTATTATTAGCTAAGTCTATTGTTAGCCACTAGGTGAGGCTATTTAAGCCAGGTAATATGTTGAGTAAATTGAGAGCGATGGAATAAAAAGACAAGAGAAAATCCGGCGCAAGTTAAGTTCGTGTCGGGAAATTCTCTCTGTGTGTCTATGTTCCTCGTCTCCCTCGTGTAGTGTGTGTCCACGGGTAAATGTGTGTGTAGGATCCTGGTATTGTGTTCTAACAATTGGCATCAGAGCGAGGTGCGAGAAGAAGCCGTGCGGTGCGGCCGGGCAACGCATGGCTCGGTCAGCTAACAGCGGCGCGGCGCACGCCTCGGGTGCGGCACGGCGTCGGCGGCTGTGAGGTATTGCGGCGGCAGCGTCGGCGTGATTGCCACAGCGAAGGGCGACGACAGTGGTGCGATGCTGCCATGAGGAGAGTCGGCATGAGGCTGACCAACGAAGATGGCGCGAAGATGGCACAATAGGAGTGTTGCATGTGTCTTTATTTCTTTTGTGCACGTAGGAGGTGTGTTACATACGTGCATATATTTGTGTCATGGTCATGCATGTAGGTGAGGTTCAATGCATGATGCATGTATGTGCCCATGAGTTCTTGTAGGTGTGTTCCAAGTTCTCATGTGTGTAAGCTCTAGTCAGAGTCTCCGTCGCCGTCTAGTTGAGTTACCGGCGAAAAGGCAATCGGAGCTGAGGTAGAAGCAAAGGACGCTGGTAAGTTGTGTCACCGGCGGCATGATCATTAAGAAGAAGGCAAAAACTCCTTGGAGATGCGTCAGGAGATCGGACTTCGGCCTGTGAAGTAGTGACAACAAGATTAGGAGGGAGAATGTTGGATATTAATCTTGATTGTTATTGCATTTTGCATGCATGTGTGTGCATGCAGGGGGGCTAGTCAAAGCCACGTTGAGAAGTGGCATGAGAATAGCTGCATGGAGTTAGTGGTTAGTGGAGAAAGTCTATTGTTAGCTAAGTCTATTATTAGCTAAGTCTATTGTTAGCTAAGTCTATTATTAGCTAAGTTTATTGTTAGCCACTAGGTGAGGCTATTTAAGTCAGGTAATATGTTGAGTAAATTGAGAGCGATGGAATAGAAAGACAAGAGAAAATCCGGCGCAAGTTAAGTTCGTGTCGGGAAATTCTCTGTGTGTGTCTATGTTCCTCGTCTCCCCCGTGTAGTGTGTGTCCACGGGTAAATGTGTGTGTAGGATCCTGGTATTGTGTTCTAACAAATTCTTGGTTTGTTAGTACCAATGTACCATAACGATATGCATACTCCAGTTTCATGCTACTATACAGATATGATATCTAAAGGTTCTAAATTAAATATAATCATAGGATCATGTAGTCAGACAATAAATTACTAATCATATGGAGCATGTTTACATGATTTTTTTTGTTATAGTGTCCTTTTGTCTTTAAAATACATAAAAATACACAAAATTATAAATGGAAGAATTTACCCCCTCTATGGTTCATGTGGTTACTACTTGCGACTACATGCACAGGTTGAAGATGATAGTGTTGCCTTCTTCCTTCCAATTGATTTCCAGCAGCTTCAGAAGTTGTGCTCGGTTACTGAACTCTTACCTACTCTCCAGAAAAATCCAAAAGATGCCTTGCTTTGCATGGGAGCTGCAGTTCATCTGGTTGATGTTTCTATTCATGTTAAAATTATTACTATTGTTACTTGTGCAAATGTGCAGTTGTGCTTCAATGTTTCATTCACTGTATATCGGTTCTCGATATTTTCTTCAGGCTATGTGCTCGAGCATGGACTTCCAGTTGGACAATACCAACAAGATCAATATCAGACTTTACAACTACACCGAGACAATAATTGCCTTGAAGAATTTAAAAGCGGCCTATATTAGTAAATAACTTTATGTCTTTACCCTTGTGTTTTGGATGTTCGTGTGCATATAAATGAAGTACTGACTTGTAGATTCATTTGGCAGAGAAACTCGTGACAGTTCGTGGAACAGTTGTAAAAGTCAGTACTGTGAAACCTTTAGTTCTGCAGCTGAAGTTCCAATGCATGAAGTGCACTACAATCTTCCCCCGTGTGTTTTGTGATGGGAAATTTTCACCTCCAGTATCCTGCAATATTCAGGGATGCAAGAGCAAAACCTTCACCCCGATGAGATCTACTGCAAAGTTGATGGATATTCAGAAAATAAGGCAAGTGATAAATAAACTCATCTACACTATTCTCCACTTAGAACGCTAAAAGCTTTGCTTTTCTTCTTTTCCAATCCAGGATACAGGAGCTTGCTAGTGCTGAAAATCATGAAGAAGGTCGAGTGCCACGAACTATAGAGTGTGAACTTACAGAAGATCTTGTAGATTGTTGCATCCCTGGAGAGATTGTAACAGTAACTGGAATTGTCAAAGTATTGAACAACTATATGGATGTTGGAGGAGGTACAATTTCGAAGAGACTAGTATATTGTTTTTGCATTGTTCTTTTCTGAACTTTCTGGATATGCTGTTTCACATATTTGCTTCAAAGCTCGAGTCTACTTTGTCAAAAATTGTTAATCTGTATATGCCCCGAATTGTTTACAACACCTGTAGAGGCACATATGTTGTCAATTTTTTGTTTCACTTGTTCATTAATTTTGTTTTGTTGTCTAGTTCTAGTGCATTATGGACCACTTGGCATAAGTAGTTCATGATAAGCATTATCATGGTGCAAGTCACTCTTTGTTGTGGACATGGCCCAAGCCAGGCTGGCTCACAGTAGCAGCATTCCTGCATATTGTGTCATACTGTCATGTGTTAGGGAGGCTCTATTAACTATTTAAAGTGTGACCTCATCTCATGAAAGCTTAAGCAAGAAACAAAAGGAAAGTCCCTAGTCTCTCTTCTCCAACCAGGCCTCGGAGCCTTGATGTAAGGCATGGGGGAATATGCCCCAACCAGCCGATCAAGGGTGATCGCCCTACCCTCGGTCTTCAGACCCTTGCCCAACCATGCACTGTGCGCATAAGTGCATAACACTCTTACATCATACTTATCTCCTGCTATATTTGGCAACGTAAAGGTATCTCTATAATCATTTTATATTTCTGTAACTAGCCAACAAATTCTCTCTTTGTTAGATATCTCCTTTTTCTATGAGTTCCTTGAATGTAAGACTCTAGATTCCTTTATAGGATAATGGAGAGAGCAATTATGTGTACCCTTATCTCCTGTTTGGTCCTTTCTGATGCTAATACAAGCAGAGAAACTCATGCTAGTCTATTTTTTTTCAAAATATTCTTCTTTGTAATTGGGAGCATGTACTTTCATTAATATCTTCAGGGAAGTCCAAAAGCAGGAACCAGGGTTTATACTACTTGTATTTGGAAGCAATTTCAGTAATAAACTCGAAGGCCCATGCTGTTTCAGAAAATTCAGATGCAAGTTCTACTGAAATTCAGATTCGGGATAGTGGATCTTTCGTTTTTGAAGGTTTTACCGAAAGGAATTTTGAATCCATTTTCAAATATAAAGCAGAACATGGTGCTGATGTATTTCGTCACATACTTCAATCCTTTTGCCCCTCCATTTATGGACATGAACTTGTAAAAGGTATTTTTCTATCCAAAATTCCAAATAAGCTTTTTTTATCCTAATATGGTATTATTCTTCAATTATTACAAGGTATTTCTGCCTGCTATTTAATGTGGTTACAGATTTGCAATTTAGTTTGTGCTGAGTTGTCCTAACATTGGAAAGAAATGGTTTTGTGAAACATTTTCCTACAATTTCTGTATATAAGAGATGACAACTGGTTTTCCAATATTTTTCTGGCTCACTTAGTTCTGCACCTGTACAGCGTTTTCTGCTCAAAGGATTATTTCATGGGAAGCACTCTTTTGCTATCTCAAAAGAATGCATCACAGATTCTAAAGCAATTCAGTGGTTGATGGACTGAACAAGCTATTAGTAGCTGCAGTTGCATTAGGATCTATGAATTCTTCTTTTCATTGCAAAAGCATGGAAGCACTTCTTTCAGTACATTAGTATCTGGTTTCATTTATTTCTTCCTTGCATTTTATTACTGGACATAACTAAATTAATGTTTCCAAATTTCAGCTGGTATCACGCTTGCTCTTTTTGGTGGTGTTCAGAAGCACCCAATGGATCAAAACAAAGTCCCAGTTAGAGGAGACATTCATGTTGTTATTGTTGGTAATCCCTGCTTACAGTTTACCATCCATCTTATCTTGGTAGGGATTTCCTTAGTGTTGCTCAGCATGCAATTATACTCTTGCTTAATTGTATTGCAGGTGATCCGGGGCTAGGCAAGAGCCAACTACTACAAGCTGCAGCGGCTGTTTCCCCACGGGGAATATATGTATGTGGGAATACAACCACAAATGCTGGTCTAACTGTTGCTGTGGTTAAAGATTCTATGACAAATGATTATGCATTTGAGGCTGGTAAGCATGAGATTTTCTTTTTTTGGTTCCTTCAGTAGATACTTGTTTAAGCTTTCTGTGCAGAATCTTGTTGGCAAAAGTCACCGAATTTGGTTATTTGTTGTCATCTAACTGGCAATTCTAAGTGCTCTTTGTCCTGATGGGTTTTAAGTCTTAGAACTTGTGATGAGATCAAAATAACGTTGAGCCTTTGGCTTACAGGTGCCATGGTCCTTGCTGACCGTGGATTATGCTGTATCGATGAGTTTGATAAAATGTCAGCAGAGCATCAGGTATTAGTATTACTCTTAGTTTTCATCTGATTTGATGAAATGTTTGTCAGTGGGAAAGTTCCCAAACGTATCTCATCATGTTTCTAATTGAATTTGAGTTCTCAGGCTTTACTGGAAGCCATGGAGCAGCAATGCGTATCTGTTGCAAAAGCTGGCCTTGTGGCAAGTTTATCGGCCCGTACCTCTGTGCTGGCAGCTGCTAATCCTGTTGGTGGTCATTATGAGTGGGTTAATCTTTTCCATCCCTACTTACTGTATAACGCTTTTCATTCTTGATCTGTCATCTCCATTAGTCTTATCTTTTTCAATTAATAATACTGATTACCTGTGCTGCTAGTGTGTGTACAATCACTATAATAGTCTAGTGCTCTTAGCTGGTGGTTGGTGAATGAAAGGTTCTTTTTTGCACTTAATTCTTGGTCATATACTGCGACTGAAGAAGACAGACTTCAAGTAATACCTTTTATCTCGGGTATTTTCTGGTGTCGTTTCTTCATTTCACTTGTTTGCAATTCATGTCAGCTTATATGGTCGATGTTGACGTACCAGTACTAATTCTTTGTTATGGCCTATGACCCGGCGAGGCACTGCAGCAAACAGACAAACAGTTTTGTGTGCACTGTTCACATGAACAGTACCTACACGCACTGTAGCAAACTTATTAGGAATAGTTGTGCGCGTATCTTCGCATTAGGAATAATTAGATATATATATCATTATATTAGGAATAGATTGATGTATATCTTTCTATTAGGAATAGATATGTTAATATTTAGATTGTATGGATACGATATTATCTTTAGTTGATTGGTTACATTAGATTATGTTAGTTTTCATATTGTTAAGGGCTAACATCATCTATATAAAAAAAGGAGTCGCACTATTTATAAGAAAGCAATGAATAAACAAAAGTTCTCCAAATAAGTCTCAGGGCATCCCTACCTCATCAGGGAAGAGCACTGTTGGCGGTTAGATGAGGGCGAGTGCCCTATCCCCGGTCTTCGGACCCGTACCCAACCACCGACCACAACATTTTTTGTTGAATATGATATCTTGTTTATCTTTCTTTGAGATGCTTCCCTCTATTTCCAAGGCTGGTACCTGCTAGATATTAAATTCGTGGGTTTTTTCCAACTTAATGTACTATTTTCTGCAGCCGAGCAAAAACAGTGAACGAGAATTTAAAGATGGGTGCTGCCCTCCTCTCTCGGTTTGACTTAGTTTTCATTTTACTTGACAAGCCCGACGAGTTGCTAGATAAGAGAGTATCAGAACACATAATGGCAGTAAGTAACTCATAATCATGCTTCTGATTCACATCTCTCTAGTACTGATAAAGCATATGCTCACATAATGCAATAAATCTGTAGTTTGTAAGAATGCCTAAACATAGGGGGACATGTATTTCTAATTAATTAACTAAGACAAAGTCACTATTTTCTACAAGCAGCTCCATACCAATGATGGATATCCTTTAACATCCAACAAGGGGATAAGAACAGGTTCTTATTCGGTTATTCCGTACTGCTTTCTAGTTCCTTTTCGCACAACTGAAACCTGATCCATCATTGCTAATTTGCAACTTTGCTCAGTGCCTCAATGTAATGGTAGTATGGCGTTTGGAGTTTGTGGAAATTCGTTAGCTTCAAGGCTGAGGCTGCACCCGGAGAAAGACAAGGACTTCCTTCCATTATCTGGACAACTTCTTCGCAAGTATATATCTTATGCAAGAAGCAATGTTACCCCCCGGTATCTTGTTAGTTCCTTTTCACTCATAAATGCCACAAATTCAATGCAATGAGCATTCCTTTTTGTAGTGTTTTTCCCCTTACACTTCTTCCCTCTTTTTAAGCATGTCCGAACCAGCAGCTAAAATTCTGCGAACATTTTATTTGCGGTTGAGAGACCGCAGTACTTCTGCTGATGGCACACCTATCACAGCCAGGCAATTGGAAAGCCTTGTAAGGTTGGCAGAAGCTCGTGCTCGGGTGGATCTAAGAGATGAAGTGACTGCAGAAGATGCTCAGGTAAAATAAGTTGAATGCTTGAGTAATGCAGAAGTTGCTCAGATTCTTATCCATGGTTGCTGGGAAACCTGTGTTCTTCCATTATTTTCCATTCTCAACACATTATTGAATCAAACTTAAAAACATGAGAAATTATGTTTTTTCACCCTGCATATTATATCCATGTTGCAGATTTAAAATTTTGTGTTTGTTTGCTTTTCTACTTTTAAATTTGAACATGTCGCATCATACAGTGGTCGTACCGCTTGCCTAATGCCTATGCCAGAGTATAGCTCTTTTCCAGTCAAATACAAGTCCAGTGACAAAACACAATTGAACAGTTAGACAACATCGAGAGGCACATTATTTTAATCTAAAAGAAGGGGCACATCATTTTAACATTGTGCATTTTGTTATGTGGCAGGATGTTGTAGAGATCATGAAAGAATCCTTGTATGAAAAATATGTTGATGAGCATGGTTTCGTGGACTTTGCTCGGAGCGGTGGGATGAGCCAACAAAAGGAGGCAAAGAGATTTCTGAGTGCCTTAAACAAGCAATCCGAGCTGCACCAAAATGATTGTTTTTCATTAGCTGTAAGCAATGGAGCAATTATGCCTCTTAAATCTTTTTGTTGAAAGAGCTCTTGGTCTGTTAGTTTGCATTATACAAAATCAAACCAGGGAAATCAGTTGACATGGAACAATGGCCGATTTCAGTTCAGTTACATTCTGCTCTGATGGAAGAAATTTGCCTTAGCTGCTTTTTGAGTGCTCTGGGGTTTGTCCAGTAAATAGAAGTATATGGTTCATTTCTGATTTGTTTGTTTGCAGTTTTTGTGCACAAACAAAGCATGAAGAATGTACTGTCCAGTCTGTATCTGTTTTTCTTGATTCTTGAGGCTGCCCTCATGTTCTATTGCTTTCCAATTGCCAGGAGATTTACAGCTTAGCGGATAAGATCAGCCTGCAAGTTGCAGATTTAGATGCTGTTGTGGAAAATTTGAACAGTGCCGGTTATCTTCTGAAAAAAGGACCAAGAATGTATCAGGTATCGTCTCAAAACTGGCTGATACCAACAAGTTCCAACGTTGCTCTTGGTGTTGGAATAACTTTATATGCCACATATCCCGGCATCATGCTGATTATGGATTATGACTAATAGATTCATCATAAGCCCTCTCACTAAGAATCTGATGTAGCATTTTCTTGTCAACAGCTATTGACCTCGTCATATTCACGGAGCCAGCCAAACAGGTCAAAATGGTGAGTTTTCTTGCATCCTAAAAAAATACGAAATTTGGTGTTGGAATTGTGTTGGCTTTGTTAGTAGTCAGTACTACTAGGTTTATCCTATGCATGCCTGTGCTACCTGTTAACGTTGGAATGTTTCCCAGTCACTTCGAATCAAGATTTAATGATTCACTATGATAGTTTATCTCTTTGGCTGTTGATTCAGGATATGATTTCTCTTTGTTTTGACAGATGTATGGAGTGGGGATATGCCTCTTTAAGGCTGCACAGTTTTATGAACCGGATGTACAGATGGGCACACTATAGCTATGGGCTGACCGCGAACTTTTAATGCTTGGAGTAGTTTTGCTAGCAGTGTTTGCCTTAGTGCTGTAGCTGCTGTCGACAACAATTCTGTATGGAACTTCCAGTTTGCTAATGACACATCCATCGCCTATACTGCCAGTATTCCGTAACGCTGATCTTTGGTACTGTGTGGTCTAACCAAAATTTGACGTGCGAGTTGTGTAACGATCCGACAAACGAATAGGCTTCAATTCAATTATATGCTGAGCAGCAGAATGCCATCAATTCCGACAACGTATAGCCTTCGATTCAATGAAATGCTTGGCAGCAGAGTGGTTTACTATGCTCAAAGACAGTAGCTAGCCCTACGAATTAGAGTGAGAGAGTCAGATTAGCTGACGAATTGCTTCGCCCTACTCTTATCAACTGTATGTTTTGTGACTTTACTGTTGAAATTACCAGAAATTGTTATCTGTGACTACTAGGCAGGCACAGCATGCAATTCTTAATTTTGCATTGCGCTAATCCAGCTAGTTCTTCGTTAGTAGGGTCACACTTACCCAAACAACAGCCCATTTTGGAGTCCAAACGTCAAATGTACTGGAATAATCTGTGGAAATAATTGCTCATTGTCGAGCATGAGCAAATAAACATGGAACAAAATACTACCTCAACCATAGACGACAGAAAAACATTACACAGGGGAGAGAATCTCACGCTAGCACAGTGAACGCAATATCAATATCTCCAAATTAAGTAAACAAAACTCCTAAATAGTCCTGTTAACAAAAGCAACAGCTGAGAAGGAACAATTCTCGCAAATACAACTCTAAGTTATATTATGAGGGCCATTGTAAACATAGCAAGCAACTTTCCTCCTGAACATCATGAGCCTTCACAGTCTACTTCCCATCCTTGCCTATCAAAAGCAATCTAAGACCTTGGCTTCTCCTTCTTCTCCTTGAAGAGTGCGAGCAGTGACACACCAGATACCTTGACAACCTTGAACCTGACTCCAGGAATATCTCCCACAGCGTGCCCCTTCCGACCAAATCCGGCAATCAGCACCTCATCCTAGAGCATACAAGAAAGAAAAAAAATTGGATTCACTAAAAAGAGAGAATAGATAGGTGGATCATTTCAACAAGAATTGGATTTGGAAACACACACATTTTCTTCGATGTAGTTCAGGCAACCATCATTTGGCACAAAGGCAGCAATCTTCTTCCCGTTCTTCACCAGCTGAACACGAGCACACTTACGGATCGCAGAGTTTGGCTGCTTGGCCTCAATACCACTGTAACAGAACAATTGCACCTTAGCTCAAGTATACAAAGCATGAGATGAAAAAACAAACATGTTTCTGCTATTTATCATACATCTTCTCCAAAACAATGCCCTTGGCATGAGATGAACCAGCAAAGGGTTTCTTCCACTCATTGCCCAAGTGGCTCTTCTTGTACGCCTTGTCAGCCCACCTCTGGTTCCTGCGGTGGGTCTTGAGCTTGCGCCCAGCTCCCATACCACGTGTCTTCCTGTGATAAGATTTCATAATTATTACATCAACTTAACACAAAGCACAAGTTCAGCAATTCATAGTACACAGTTGTCCATCCCATAAACATGTGCTGATGTGCATTACTGCTCAACTTCACAAGAAGAAAACCAGTGGTTAACATACAACCCAACAACTCTTTAACACATCTGTATGTGCCATGCTACATGATGAAGCTAAAAGAATGGAGCACATGGCATAACCAACCAAGATTAAATAAATACACATCTTGCAGCATGCCAAGGAATCAAACCATGAGAATACAAACAATACAGTTTACTAACAGCAAAATTGTTCCTGCATTGTATAGCTGTAGACACTCCTACCATCTCACCTAGAATTGTAAACTGCAGCTACATGCAAATCAAATCTTTGTAGCACGCAATCAACCACCTATATATATTTATCAAGCTAGTACCAATCACATATGGCCATCGTTAACAACATCAGAACCACCAAGGTGGTAGACATTATCTCATTACCAAGGCTAAGGAACAAGCAGACTGATACAAACCAACACAAGATTCTTCAAATGACGCATCAAAGAAATAGCTTGTATGCTACCGTGCAGAGCTTCCCGGATCCAAGCATTTGAACCAAGGAACGTATGAGTACACGGTGGCAACGGATTAATATCGCTTATGAATGTGCTTAGCAATGACGTTGTACAATCTGATCAGCACTGGACCGTCAATAAGCTCAGATTACTCGCATCTAACGCACTCTCATCTCTAATCGTGAGATAGAGCAGCCTAAAATAAATCACATACTACCTACTAGTCCAAGATCATACTACAACAGAATCAATCACACAGGCACATAGCTACACTGCATACACATCAATGCAAGCAACAGATTGTAGCAAAGAATCATCTCTACGAAAGGCGCAGGTTAACACGAACTAGTGTGGTAGATCGTCAAAAGGAAAAACAAATGAGTGCGCTGGAAACCATTAGAAGGAAGGAGGAGAAGAGATCTTTGCACGCACCCCATGACGGCGGAGGGAGAGGTCGGGAGATCTCCGAGCGGGCGGCGAGGGGAGAGACGACGGTGCGGGAGGGAGCAGCTTGGAGGACGGCGGCGGCGGCGGCTACGAGAGAAGTGAGAAGGGGGAGACGAGGGAAATTTATAGCAGGGTTTGTGTGTTTAGGGTTTGCGTGCTCTGCGTTAAGATTCGTGATGGATGATGGATCTTATCTCACGGTCCCTGTGTGGAAGTGGAACTGTGGACGGTGGGTGGGTAAGTCCCGGTCTGCCACGTGAACATGTGAACTAGGTGCACTGCTTTGTTCTCTTTGCCTGACTGGTGGGCCTAGTTATAAGAAGCGTGTGATTGTCTATTTTCACTCTAAGCCCGCCTATAGGGCAAACATGGGCAGTCGCCTGAGGTAGACCACGCCGTAGGTACCCGCCACCCCCGTCTCCAACTCTACATGGTCACATGGACCATGGCCACCCGACGGCCGTTGAGGTCTTCAGAGTTCAGACGTTAGTGTAGGTTTGCCGTACTATAAGAGGGGTCATATCTATTAGTTTGAGTCTCATCATGTGTTGATGGCTCAACCTCACATTGTCTATCTCATTGTGACATGAGGCTTGCATTTGCGAATGTGTTTTGCAAATGGTTAAAGCTCATGTGTTGAACTCTTTGTAACATGAGACTATACATTGCGACTGTGTTTTGCAAGTGCTTGAAGTCCATGTCTCTAATCTTTATGTCATGATTTCAAAAGTGTGTGAATGCATTTTGCAACTTATTAAAAATCATGTGTGGTCCTTGTGTGCATGATGTCGTAGTTTGCAAATGTGTTTTGCAAAATCTGTTGAGATATCTGCACTGCTCAGGAAAATCAGAACTACCGACTCTGTGTGAGCGGTACTATCGCAGAACGGAAGTATCGGCATGCGTTGCGGTACTACCATATGTGAGAGGTCGGCTCTGTGTGAGCGGCTGCTTCGGCAAGCGGAAGTACCGGCTCTGTGGGAGCGGTACTACCGTAGGGAGCGGAAGTACCGACATGTGTTGTGTGGTACTACCGGACGTCAGAAGCTCCGGACCCTACTGTGGTCCCTTTTTTCCAGAGAGCGCCAAGTTCTGGCTCGGCTCGAGCGGAAGCACTGCGCCGACTTTGCGGTACTACCATTGAGCGGAAATACCGGCAAAATGAACGACGGTACTACCGCACCGATAGTGTAACGGCTGGTTCAGAGCTCTAACATAGCCGTTACAGTGGCATCAAAGGTGGAGTGGAACTACCGGCCACTGGCCGACGGTAGTTTTGCCCGTCCTGATTTTTCAGGACTTTGGCTCCAACGGCTAGTTTTTTGGTGTGGGGTATTTATACCCCTTGTGGCCGGTTGGAGATGTTGCTGGTGGAATTGTTGGTGCATGTGTTGCACTCCTTGAGTTAGAGTGAGGTTCTCCACTCAATTGTGCATGTGTTGTACTTTGTGAGGTGTGAGAGAGGTTCTAGATTGCATGTGTTGCATCTAGATGTGGACTTTGTGTCCAAGCGAGCTAGTGCATTCGTTGCACGTGGTGAGAGTCAAGTGAAGGACTTGGCTTATTACTCTTGGAGTTTATCGACTCCTAGATGGCGTTGGAGGCGTCGTGCACGGTGATATTCTCAAGAAGATTGTGAGAAGACCCGGCGAAGTTGTGAATGTTAGAGCTCACCAACCTAGAGCGGGAAAGAGCTACCACTAGTGGATTGAGGTGTTTCAGCTTAATTTGTGGAGCCAGTCCAATTTGTTTGTGCTAACCTCAATGTGGACTAGGGGAGAGCGGCAACTCTCCGAACACCACGATAAAATATCATTGTGTCAATTGTGGTTTGTCTCCTTGTACTCAATTCATATTCAAGCAATTTACATTCATTGAATTAAATTGATTGCTTGTATACTTAGAATTGCAAACCTTGACCTAGGATAGAATTTGGTGCACTTAGGCGAATTTATTTGTTGTAGGCGCTATTTAAGCTAAACCAAATTGATTTACGCTTCCGCATTATTTACTTGATTTAGGCAAACAGAAAAGTTCTTTATTTGTTAGCATTAATTCATAGAGAATTTTTTAAATCGCCTATTTATCCCCCTCTAGTCGGCCTTCTCGATCCTACAAGGGCATCCACTGAAGTATTTAGGTCCAGTTCCTTCTTTGGCTCCCATGGTAAATCATGCATCGGTAGCTTCGGCAGCAGGTGCGTTTGTCCCAGGAAATCCTAGTGTTCCACAATATGTTACTACTGCTTCTACACATATGCCATTCATACCTCAGCATCATGTTGCCACCACTATGAATACTCCTCCGTATGGTTTGCCTCCATACCAGTATCCGTACTATAGACATCCATCCATTAGGCCAGAAATTAGTTGGGGACCAGGTTGGGTCAGACCTCCAGAGATGCAGTTTGGGCTCCAACCTCCTTGGTCACCGAATCAAAATAGGGAAAGGAGTCACCCCCAACAAGCCTTCAGCAAAACTAGGCTAGAATTTCTAAAATTTAGTGGTGATAACCCAGAATCATGGATCAGGAAGGCAGAAAAGTGTTTTGAACTGGCTGAAACTCCAATGGATCAGAGGGTGCAAGTGGCTGAAGTGTATTTCTCTGGAAGGGCCGATCAGTGGACTAGCAGCAATAACATTGATACTAGTAGCATGCCATGGCCTCAATTTTGTAACATGATTTACAAACGATCTACAGCTGAGAACATGTATGATATTGTTGATACCTTTTGGGCATGTAATCAGCTATGATGGGCTAGCTACTGACTTGCATAAGGTAACTACAATTAAAGAATGGCCAACCCCAACTAATGTGACACAGTTGAGTGGGTTTTTAGGCCTTGCTGGATACTATAGGAGGTTTATTAAAGGCTTTGGAGTCATTTGTAAACCTATGTTTGATGCTTTGAAGAAGAATGCATTTCAATGGGAAACTTCACAGCAGCAAGCATTCAAGAAAATCAAGGAGGTGTTGAGTACTGCACCGGTGTTGAGACTACTTGACTTCAAACAACCATTTGTGCCTGAAGCAGATGCAAGTGGCAAGGAATTAGGGCTGTACTGATGCAGGAGGGTAGACCCATAGCTTATATGAGTAAAGCATTGGACCCAAGGCATCAGCATTGTCGACATATGACAAAGAGGCACTAGCAATATTGGAGGCACTTAAGAAATGGAGACATTACTTGAATGGAGCTGAATTGGTCATTAGAACAAATCAACAGAGCTTAAAATTCATCAATGAACAAAGGCTAATTGATTGAGTACAACATAAGCTAACAGTTAAGCTAATGGGGGTACAACTACCGAATTGAGTATAAGAAAGGGAGAGAAAATAGAGCAGCCGATGCACTCTCAAGGGTACCTCAATCAGAACAAGCCATGGCCATAATGGTTGTAGTCCCAGCCTGGATTGAAGAGGTACAAAATAGTTATATAAATGATGAAAAATGCCAGGAGTTACTCACCAAGTTGAGTGTAGATGTACAAGCTCACAATCCCTTTACATTACAGAAAGAGATACTAAGGTACAAAAGCAAAATATATGTGGGTAATAGCACTGAGCTTAAAAGGCAACTCTTAGACTCATTCCATGCTTCGGTACTAGGGGCATTCGGGAGAGAGAGCCACCTACCAAAGATTAAGGTTGCTATTCTATTGGCCAGGGATGAAATTGGAGGTAAACAACTTTGTAATGCGATGTCCAGTATGTTAGAAGAGTAAGTCTGAGAGTGTGCAATATCCTGGGCTCTTGCAGCTCTACCTGTGCATAAGATGGCTTGGGCTCCTATGACAATGGATTTTATTGAGGGTTTGCCTAAATCAAAGGAACATGATGTGATATTAGCGGTGGTTGACAAGTTTACTAAATATGCCCATTTCATATCACTCAAACACCTATATGTTTGTAAGATTGAGGGGGCCAACTAGAGGGGGTGATGGTCATTTATAAAAATCTCTTCCCTAATTGAACCTATTTAAGCTATTTGGCTAAAACCAAGAATATAATGCGGAACCTTAAATCAAATTGATTTTAGTACAAACAAAGCATAAAACAACTAGATTCACCAAAGCGCACCAACAACCTAAGTCTATGTCAAAGATTTGCAATCCTAGGATGACAAGCAATCAATTTAATTCTATAAATGTAAATTGCTTAAAAGTAATTAAGCACACAAAAACAAATCACAAACATATGGTATCTTTTTACCGTGGTGTTCGAAGATTTGCTGGTCTTCCCTAGTCCACGTTGAGGTTAGCCCAAATGAATTGGACCGTCTCTACGAATTAAGTCAACACCTCAATCCACTAGGGGTAACTCTTTCCCGCTTCAGGTAGGTGAGTGCCAACCTTCACAACTTCGTTGAGTTTTATCATAACCTTCTTTGAGAAGATCACTGCACATGACGTCTCCAACGCTGTCTAGGAGTCAGCAAACTCCAAGAGTAATAACTCAAACCCCTCGCTTGACTCTCACCATACGCAATGAATGCACAAGCTCAAATGCATACTAAGTCCAATTCTAGATGAAATACATGCACTCTATATCACTCTTCTTGCTCATAAGGTGCAACATATGCACAATTGAGAAGAGAGACTCACCCTAGCTCAAGAGAGTTCAGCAACACCACCTCCAACCAGCCACAAGGGGGTATTTATACCCTACACAAGAAAATTACCTGTTGGAGCCAAATCCCTAAAAAATCATGAAAATCGAAAGTACCGTAGGCAAAACATCGGTGCTACCACTCCTCTCGTAATGGTCAGAAAAACTAGCCGTTACAGTCAAAATCGGAAGTTCCGCCGTTCATTTTCCGGTATTTCCGATCATCGAAAGTACCGCTCCACACATGCGTCCCAGGAAGGAGAAGACCACCACACAAGTGTCTCTCTGGAAAAACGTACCACAGAAAAATTCAAAACTTCCACCTTCCGGTAGTATCGTTCACACAGAGCCGATACTTCTGCCGGCCGATCTGGACAGCTCACATAGAGCCGTTTGGACCACTTATCCAGTAGTACCGCACAACACATGCCGGTACTTTCGATGTCTAGTAGTGCCACTCACACAGAGCCGATACTTCCGACCTCCGGTAGTACCATTATATATACAGCGGTAGTTCTGATTTTCCTAACAAGTGCAACTACTTCAACAGATTTTGTAAAACATATTTGGAAGCTATAGTATCATGCACACAAAGATTAAACATGATTCCTAATAGTTACAAAACACATTTCCACACTTTTGAAATCATGACACAAGGAATAGGTACATGGACTTTTCTCGTTTGCAAAACACATTCGCAAACTAGATCACATGCTACAAGTATTGTGTATGAGATTCAACCATTTGCAAAATATATTTGGAAATATAAGTCGCATACTACAAGGAATAGGAAATATGGACTTCAAACACTTGCAAAACACATTCGCAATGTATAGTTCCATGTTACAAGGATTTCACATATGAGCTTCAACTATTTTCAAAACACATTCGCAAATATAAGCATAATGCTAAAGAGAGCTAGAGCAAGTGAGATTGAGCTATCAACACATGATGAGACTCAAACTACTAGTCATGATCCCTCTTAATAGCATGGCAACATATATTAGCAATCCGGTCTTCCAACCAAACACTAAGGCCGGTAAAAGACAAGAAACACATTATTAGTCCTACTTAGTCATATCTTTGCCTTGAGCATCCTCTTGAAGCTTGATGATGTATATAATCACTTCAAGTCTGGGTCGTTGTCTTGATATGCATCAACACATGATGTATCCATTTCTTGAACTTCATCAACACATGATGGGTCTTCACTTGACTTGATGATCAACACATGATCATCTCCTCTTGGACATACATCAACCCATGATGCATCTTCTTCTTGATGACCTTCAACACATGAAGACATCTTCCATCTAGACTTGATGATCTTCAACACATGAAATCAACCCAAATCATCATCATTTGTGGAACCTAACCTATTCGCTCAACTCACGAAAAATATTAGTCCACAAATCAATTGCCATCAATTACCAAACTTCACCATTAACACATAATACAGGGAGTAGATTATATAATCTTTCCTTTTTAGTAATTCATGATAATCTCGACAAATAATGAGATAAAGATTGTATTTACGAGTATACAACATGTACACAACACTTGTATAATCTAAGATAAGCTTTAAGTAAAGTTTACTTATCCGGTTGTCATTAATCATCCAACCATTAACACATAATGGAGAAGTTAGATGATAACCCAATTGCAATTGAGTATATATAAACTACACAAGCTATATATACTCAAAGGATGTGTTTCTAAATAAAGATCCTAAATATGTGTATTAAAGAAAACACGGATCAATACTTATGAAACCTCAAAACATAGAGTGAACTCCCCTAAATATGTGCATACAAGTATGTGTAATGAAGACATATGCATGTATTCATTTTAGTCTTTATGGTGGGGTTCAATATATATTTTGGATCCGAGAAATGTATTAATATATAAGAATGAGATTTCGAATACATATCTCTTTCATTTCACCTTTTCATCCAAATGAGACTAATCAATAATATACTCAAACAAGCATGTTAGTCTCACATATATATTTGTCATTTAATCATATATTTGGATGTAAGGAATACAACAAGATTATAAGAAAGATGTCGAATACATGCCTCAATGATTTCACCTTTTTATCCATATGAGACTAAGTAATATCATAATCAATAAATAAGGTTAGTCTCACTATTGTATTTGTCATTATCACCAAAACCTCATGATTTATTTGTCATTATCACCAAAACCAATTTAATGGAGCTTGATCTTTCAATGTTGTGAAGGACATTAAGGATCTCTTTATTGAACATGTGTACAAATTGCATGGATTACCTTCTGTCATAATCTCTGACCGGTACAGGATATTCACCAACACCTTGTGGCAAGATTTATTCAAGGCTCTAGTTGTTAAACTCCGTTTCTGTAGTGCCTACCACCCCCAAACAGATGGCCAAACGGAACACGTCAATCAATGTTTGGAGAGTTATTTGAGGAGCATGGTTTTTGCAAGTCCAAAAAGGTGAAAGTTTTGGTACCTCAGGCCGAGTGGTGGTATAATACATCATTTCACACCTCTCTGGGAATGATGCCATTCCAAGCACTTTATGGTGTGAGACCACCTCAAATCACCGAAGCAATGTTGCCAGATGCAGCCATCGAAGGAGCTACAAATGCTAATCAGCAGCAACAAGTAGCCTTTGAAGCTATTAGAAACTCTCTTCAAAAGGCTCAGGAAAGGATGAAGTTTTTCGCTGACAAAAATTGAACTGAAAGGGAGTTCCAGGTAGGGGATATGGTATACCTAAAAATGCAACCCTATCGGTATAATGCTTTGGGATTACACAATTCTCTGAAATTGCATGCAAAGTTCTATGGGCCATTCAAGATTCTAGATAGAATTGGACAAGTATCCTATAAGCTTTTGCTCCCTTCGGGATGTGGTATATACCCTGTGTTCCATGTGAGTCAGTTAAAGAAGCACCTGAGGCCTAAAGCACTACCAAATCCAAATTTACCTCTCATCGATTCTAATGGCAATGTTCTGACAGAACCAAAAGCAGTGCTGGAAAGAAGAATGGTGCCAAGAAACAATGAACTTGTAGTACAATGGCTGATTCAGTGAGAGAATCTTTCTGTAGAGGCAGCTACAAGGGAAAATGCTAATTTCATGTGCAAGGTATTTCCTAATTTTAATCCTTGTGGGCAAGGATCTTAAGGGGAGGGAATTGTCAGGCTTGTGAAAACCTGAGATGTCTGGAAGCATAGAGGCTGAAAGCATAGTTGTCTTGGACGGAGAAGATCAGTTGATACCCTTTCACTTATGAAGATCGAACGGTGGAAAGGTGTCTAAGGCTGTTACGGAAGATCTACGACAGGAAGCTATCAATACCTCCTGATCACCATCCTACGACTCTGAAACAAACTAGTAGTTACTATTTATCGTCAAGTAAGTTTCATTAACAGTAATGTCGCAATTGTCGCCAACGGGCTGGAACTAGCTATGTGCTGGGTGTTATAAATACCACCGCTATTGCAATGGATGTTATGGATGAAAAACTCTAGTTACATTATGCCAACTTACTTTCCCAATCATATTTCCCTTGTTATTGTTTCCTATGTTCTTAATCTTATCGATTCCTTTCAATTCTAGTCAACACTTGGATTTGCATTGCCCGCCTCAGCGGTGGCAGCATGTAGGGCGAGAGCAGAAGGGAGAAGGGGACCACGGATGGGCGGAAACACGAGGACATTTGCGCAAAACAGGCAGGCGCAAGGGCCGGGCTAGGCAGTTTGATTAGGACCTCAACAGGTTTCTAAAAAAGGGCAAGGTTTTTGTGCAAAACTGGTGACACGGACGCCCTAGTTGGCTCGGCATTCCTTTGCCTTTATTAGATAAAAGAAATCGAAACCAGATGCAGATTTAAGAGGAAAATTTCTAATATTGCCTTGAAAATTACATTACCAGTGGTCTTTTTGAATTATATAGGGTGCACACGAAATATTTTTATTACTTAACGATGATGACTTCGCTGTTGTTCGAGCAAATCGTACCATGAGCCTGCTTTGGTGGTGTTGCTGACTTATGGCTTTTAATGAAATTTTGAATTTTGGTGCATTTACGGTACATATTATGGAGAGACAGATACTCACTTGCGATTTTAGCTGGTACAGATATTGGACTTTTAACGTGTAGATCGTTTAATTTGTAGACCCCGTCTTGAGAAAATACTCCGTTTGAAAGTTAAGTATTATAGCAAAAGTTAAAAGTCATCAGCTTCGAAGAAGGATTAGACAATATGTCACGAAACTGACGATACGTATCATGTTCTCGAGGATGTTCTATACAGGAACTGAAAACTGCTGAAATCCAAATCCAAGAAACGCAAAGACGTCATCATGCGATCCGCAGGCATGGGTGCAAGGCACACGGGGATCAAGCCCAGCTCCGTTGGTGATCAGGAAAAATTCACCATTGTTATACATGTTAGTTCAAAGCTTTCATGCTCATCAAAATCAAACTTTGAGATAAATCTTAGTATGTGAAGAGAAATAAGTTACATCAATGCGCTTAACAGAAACCACTGAAAAGCTTGTCAACGAGAAAACAATTAACTGACGTCTATCGAATGTGTAAGTAATTAAATTTAAAAAAATAAAAAATAAAAAAAATAAGTTAGCCAATCACGGACAATGCAAACAAATACGAAAAAAAAGAACAGACAAAAAAGCTCAAAAAACCAAAAAATCAGAAAAAGACAAAATTTAGAAATAGTGAAAAATAAACCAGAAGTCAGAAGCTTAAGCCAAAATGAGTGAAAACTAATACTAATTTTAAAGCAAATGAAGTGGTAAATAACATCTATCCATCATTGATCATACTTTAAAAATTATACAAATTACTATTAACAAAAGTATATGCACCAAATGGAGTTCCATAAGGTAAGGAGAACGATGACAATATGATACAGGCATACAGTAATGACGATCTTTATTATGTTGTAGACAAAAGAATACAAAGTATTTGAAGATAAAGCCCACTTGGCTGCAGTGATATCATGATTTCGAAACAATGACATTTGGTGCTAGGAGCTGATTATATGCAGCCCATGGCCAACCACATCGGCGAACCACATAAATATTTTTTTCTGGTACACTACTCAAACTCCTTGCAAGTTCACCTTTATGATATGTACTATCGCACATACATTGGGATGAATGGATGTATCATGTCCAAGATAGGCACCAAGTCACACTTTAAATTTTGTGAACCCTAAACCTCATTGAAGTGTTAGTGCACCGACAAAATTGACTTTCCGATTAGAGAACAAATCAAGCAGTCAGGAGCTATTATTTACAGAGTTTCTTCTGGCATGGGATCTCATACTGGTCATGTCATTCTGAAATGTAGGCTACACCTTTGGAACATGAATTTCAGCTAATGAAGAACTGAGATCTTCTCTTGATTGGGACCTCCGGCTTTGAAGTGTTGTCTGACCTCGGCTAGGATTCCGCATTCCACTAGAAAACTGCATCTGACCTAAGCTCCCAACAGAATAGCTATGATAGACACCTAACGATCGCCTGGAAGACTCCATAAGCTGGACATTACTGCCTCCTAATCCATGGCTCATGCTGAATGGATGGGGCTCTGACCCAGCAACAGTAGGGCTCAGGGGTGTCTTGGTTCTTCCATCGCCTGTGAAGAGGAAGGCAAAAATGAAGCAAATCCAAAAGTTTGACTATATAACTTAAGCAACAGTAAAGAAAAATGAGACTGAAACAATCAAACGGAAATTGCAAGATAGTTTAGACTTTACATGATGGAACAAACATCTTCCCGTTCCACTGCGTCTTTACCAAGGTTATTAAGATGGTAAGGTAAGGTGAGACGACCCACCTCCTCACACCTTTTAAAGCGTAGGGGGTGGTAATGGGTTAAAACTCAATTCAAATCCAACCCAACCCTTACTTAAAAAAGCTCAAAACCCCACCTAACCCAACCCAAAGAACATCTTCCACCACCCAACCCAACCTATATGGTATTTCCACCCAACCCAACCCAACCAAAATGGTTGAAATGAGTTGAAACCTATTTTCAACCCATTTCAAACCCGTTGCCAACCCACTCTTTACTAATCTACTACATGCAAGTATAAGTGCATTTATAAGAAACTTTTTGAAAAAGTTTGATATTTAGAATTTCCTAAAATTACGTAAAATTTACTATAGATGATTTCGGATGTTAAGACGCTACTTTTTGCAAATTTTTAGGCATAGACACAAAAATAGGACCAACAGGCTTTTATAGGAAACTTTAAAATGTTCAGCATTTAAAATTTATACCTCGCGTTCACATAATAAAAGTTTCACGAAATTTTGTGAAATTTATTATAGATGATTTCGAGTATAAAGACGTTACTTTATGTAAATTATTAGGCCTACGCATATAGGTGGTGTTAAGGGTATTAGATATAGAATATGAATTGTTTTATTCCTTTCCTTATATGACTCACTTTCCTTATTCGTATATGGCATATTCCTTTGTAATATCCCTTTGTACTCTCTATATATATTGCCCATTAAGCTTTTTCAATATACACACAATATTCATAACAAGTGGAATCAACAGGCTTTTATATAAATTTTTTGAGAAGGTTCGGTATTTGAAATTTCCAACTCACGTTTACACCATAAAAGTTTTACGAAATTGCCTGAAATTTACTATAGATGATTTAGGGTGTAGAGACGCTACTTTGTGCAAATTTTTAGGTTCAGACACAAAGGTGGGACCAATAGACTTTTATAGGAAATTTTTGAAAAAGTTCGGTATTTAAAATTTACAACTCGCGTTTCACACCATAAAAGTTTCGCGAAATTTCGTGAAATTTACTATAGATGATTTCAAGTATAAAGACGCTACTTTATGCAAATTATTAGGCCTAGATGGCTATAGCGCAGACCCTATGGTGGAGTCAACCCACGGGTGAGCCATATTGCAACACCACGGGTTGAACCCATTCTCAACCCAATTTCAACCTAAATTTTAGAATCCATTCCAACCACACCCAACCCTTTCTATGAGGCAACCCAACCCGACCCAACCCATTCATTCTTTAACCCATTTCCACCCATCTAAAGCCAACCTAATTAAGGACTCAACCCATTTAACCCATTAATACTCCTATTTAAACAGTAAGGCACGAGGCGACACCTTACACACATCCTAAAACGCTAAGGCAGCAAAGAAAATGGAGCTATGGAGATCTAAATCAGAAGAAATCCAAAGAGGGAGAATGACCTAATTGTAATTTCATAGAACTCTGAGGACTAAATTACAAAAATGCCAAAATTACCAAATCCCTTTTAACCCTAGCCACCCCCAAATTGCAGATCGAGCCCGGGACTGTTCTCAGTTTTCTTCTTCCTTATCCTATTGCTTCTCCTCTCTCATTCCCTTTCTTCACCACAGGCGCCGGTGAAGGTCGGGCCATACCTCACCGTCAGCCACTCCACCACTCCACCTCTCCTCTGCTGCTTCACCAACCGGCCACCATCTCTTCCACGGGGCGCCACCACAAGGCCGAGTCTCTCTGCGTCGCCTTCCCCTATCGCGCCACCAAGGATTGCAACCGGCAGCCACAGACGGCGGCGCGGGTGCGGCGGATGACACCTTAGTCACGCACGGCATGGCAGGTCGACGCCTTGACACCCCGGGACCGCCTTACCGCTTAGTCGACGCCTTAGTAACCTGGTCTTTACTAATTTGATAGAATGAAGTTACAAAATTATGTTGCTATCATAGGTACATAGGCATCATTACATAAGTTCAGTCCAATAAATGTCCTGGTATCTAGCACTTTAGAAGTGAAGCGAAATAAAAAAAGGTCCTAGGTTGCAACATGCAAGATTTCTACGTAATGCTGCTTCTAAATGGATGTTATATTGTGTAACACTTGGTTTTGCTTTATAAATAAAGCATGGTAATAAATAGCCTTATTCTTAAAAAACGGTATATAGCGGTCAACATAAATACAAGAGTAAAATCATTCTAGCACTGTAGTCTTTAGTCAATAGACGCTTTTCACACAAGGGGAAAATACACAAGATGACAGCTAAGTCAAAACAAACTTACATACATACCTGTATTAATAGGACTCCATAAATGAAATCTGAAAGGCAATCCCATACCAAGCACAGAACTGCCTCCGCTGTTCTGCCTAAAAAGTGGCAAATAAGACTTGCGGAATGATCTCGGGATTGAATTGCTGACACATAATATGGCACATATGACCAACACAATTGAAATCAGAAACAATACAATAAGAATATTTGGGTTTATCTCCCGGTGTAGTATTCTGTATCCTTGACTATCGATTCGCATAGACAACACCTGTCCAGCCTCTAACAAAGCAACACCAAGAGTCCAAGTGATACTACCAGAACCAATTATGACCTGGTTATCTTTAATCTGCAATCCCTCTCTCAGAAGTGCTGTAATGTAAGGAGCCCTGAAGCAATACTGCTCTATAAAAGGCTGTGGTGGAACACTACTCTTTGCAACTTTCCATGGTTTTTCACAAAATTCCTGACCTCTTTTTGTAACATCAATGAGAGTAGCGTCAGCAGTCAAATTAAAAAATTTGAAAACCACATAGAAACCAGACATAGCATAAAACTGCCCATGTGGTCGGGGATAGGTACTAGCAAGAGCACAAGGTTGAAGGTTACAATCAACTCCAGAACTTGCATTGGACCACTCCGAAAGGTTTACTGTTACTTTTGCAAGAGCACTACATTCGTTCCACTGAGGCGCCCCAACCAGTTCAACAGCTGTTCCCTGCTTCTCTTTACCTGTTATCTTCCCAGCAACACTGGGACTTCCATCTTGTTTGAGTGGGCGGCAGTAAGAACAAAAATAATCTTCTTTGTATCCAGTTTGTAGACAAGGATGTTTGACCTGAACTTTGCCATTACCAGCTGCTCCTCCCAACATCTTCACAAGATGTGCCACAGATTTGTCAAATGCATCATTTAATCCATAACCAGAAAGAGAATAAGCACTAAGCTGATGACTGATGGAACCAATCCTCAGTCTAATGCTTGTTTCATCCTGCATGGATTCATCAGTCTCAAATGTCACCTGTAATGATGATCCACCTAAATCAAGTGAACCATATGTCATTTTAGAAGATGAGGTGCCAAGCATGTTCATGTGGTGGTTAAGAGCTATCCATCCATAATAAGCTTCTTCCATGCCACTGATAATCTTAACTTTGTCTCTACTACACAAAAATGATGAATTCTTCAGAACATCCCAGGCCTTTTCCAGAAGCCACTCTGAGTCTGCACTTGGTAACTTGCGGACACCTGCTGTGGCATATAGAAAAACAGGTGTGTGTTTGTGTGCACGTCTAGGGATCTGTCTCTCAGCCATATCAAGGAGGGGCTCTATTGCCTTCTTTAATCCAGCTTCATCGTGAACCAGCCTGCTCAATCCAGGTTCAGTCTCCATTCGTTGATAGGCTCGCCCAGTTAATTTACCAGATTTTTTCTTAGGAGCATTCCCTAAGGGTTTCAGAACAATAGGAAATGTGTTTCCGTCATTATGATTAATGGACCATTCATAAACATACACTCTTGTGCCAGTGCTGCCACAATCAAGAATCACATAGTATTCTGAGCTTCCTTCCGAGAGAAAGACATGGAAATATCTCAAAGAAGCATATGTAAAGAACACCAATAGGAACAGAGCAATAGCACAACCAGCTGCTCTCATGCATTTCTTTCGATTTGTTGGTGATGACGGGGGTGTTTTCTCTTTTGAAAAGCTTGCTACAGCACCATCCCTTTGAAGCGTGCGGACAGGTTTTGCACGCCCTGAGCTCAAATCACTACCAAGGCTAGCGCCCCTTTCCAAAGCATCAATTCTAGAGAAGGTTGGCAGATCTTGAAGAGAAGAAGAGAGCCGCATAGTTGCTTCTTTTATAGTCGGAGTGGCAATTATTATAAGATCTCACTGACCAGGGAAAATAGGGAGCGATCTCGGCAAACAGAAGTCATAAGTAGGTAGCATAATTAGTGGCACAGAAAATTAATTCAACAGCACCTTCGAACAGCCTCTGCCTGCAACAAATTTACATTATTAGAAATATACTAGCATGCCGACATCAAATAAATTTAAAAAATTCAAAGACACTGCCACGCTGGACATTCAGAAATTAGTGAACAATAACAACAATATCGTATTCACAACAGTCCAAAATTTCGGTTCCCAGCTCAGATAGGATGCCCTAATTGAAGATATACTGTAAAGCACCCTTGGATCAATACCACTCTTCAGAAAAATGGTGCCACCAATCTATGAACAACACCAATGCCTCCAAGCAACTCACCATGCTAGACCAGGAGTACTAAATACTAGTCATAACTTTCTAGTGCCACTAACTACCATTCATACGCATCATCAAATCCACACTACACCGAATCACAACCGACGAACGCGCAGCTATATCTAGTAACTTACCCGCCCACAGACCGCTCCACGATCCTAGCAACACACCCAAGGCGCCAACCTTCCATCGATTCCAGCACCCAAGATCGAAACCACCAAACCGCCGATCCCTACCGCTGATCCGTACGAACCGCTCTCGGCAGTAAGATCTAATCAAACGCTCAAGCCGGGCGGAGGAGCAGCAGGTCGCAATCGGATCGGATCTCTGAACGCGCAGCGCCCGAGAAAACGAACGATCTAGAGAGGAGTTCCGTGAGTTACCCATTGTGGTGGCCGGCTTCGATCGGCGGCGGCGGATGATCCAAGGTAGAGGGTAGGTGGAGCGTGGCGAGGCCCAGCGGGCGAATCGGCAGGGAGGTGGGGCGGCAGCGGGCGCGGGGCGGCGGAGGCGACGCAAAGGCGAGGTGGGGCGGGGGGAGGAAGGAGGAGTGCCGGCGCTGCGCAACGGCGCTGCGTCGGAAGTGGGCAAATGAGATGGGTGCGACTTGACGGACTTGTCGTGGCTAGACGGCACAGGCACAGCTGATGAAGAGCTGAAGCAGCAACCAACCAACCAACCACGCGAACCTGCCTGCTCGGCTCGAGTGTTGCTGCGTGACGGCCGAGGCCAGGCCAAAAAACCGCCTTCGAAGGCCTACAGCCCAAAGGCTCGCGCACCAAGCGTCGCCGCTGAGTCACTACGGCCCATCTGCAACCAAACGCCTATCGTGCAACTTAAGCGAGTGTTTGGTTCACGGTACTTAGATGGAATGTCCTATTTGGAACGGTGTGGTTTGTTTGATTTCATCGAACGACGTAACACAATATATTTATAGAATATTTCTTATCAAATCAACTAAATAAAATCATCTCATTCAAGATAGAATCATTCTATCCTGCGAACCAAATAAGAGAAGGATGTCTTGTCCGGGATGGAATGGTTCCATCCCGCAAACCAAACGCCCCTTACGGTTCCTCTCCTTTCAGCATCATCTTATGTGTGTTGTGAATGTGTAGCTTGGTTTCCTTTGGCATGTATCTTCTCTTCTTTGTGCCTCGTGTTACATGTTTGCTAGTTAGCCGTATGGTTCCTATGTTGTCACTGACTGAACCATCCATAGCACAGTGTACTACGATAGGAAGTTGTCACATGCGTATCTTTGAGCCTAGAGTACTTCCCTTGGTCCAAATCGCCAAGAATGGTTAACTCAGTTATTGTTGCCCTCGAATCTGGTAGTTGGTAAAATATGAAATCAAATGCATGCTGGTCTGGCTAAAGAGGAGTCGGATGGTGATGGTGCAGATGGACACGATCTGGACATTGACGAACTGAATGAACCCGAAGAAAGCCTGTTGAGAACATCATTCTAGATTCGAGATCCTCATTTCAGAGGTATCTTCACGCTGTTTAGGACCACAATAGCAACACAAGGGAGTTGAATGATGTCTCATAAATTTTTCTTTAAGTATTTTTAAACTTTTCACTCCAATAACTATAGAACTATGAATATCAGAATTAAAGCCCAAGAGCAAAGCAATAATCTTCAAAAACCAAAGTGCTAGGTTCTGCACTAGAGCGGTTTGACCGTCTACTGAGATGCAATTTTTAGGCATCTAAGTTATAGCAAAATCGGATAGATGGGATTGAAGAAGGGTATGGAAGGAGAGAGTATAGGAGAAGTGAGAAGAGAGAAAAGGAGATGAAGGACCGACTGAGCCTTTTTTTTAAGGGAAAATTTGGTGAGGAGAAGTGAGAAGAGTAGATGAGGAGATGAGGAGAGGAGTGGGGGAGGAGAAGTGAGAAGAGAGAAAAGGACTTGAGGAGAAGAACAATCGAGCTTTCTATTTTAAAGAGCAAATCAATCGATGTGAGCGAAAAATTCAAATTCGACGAGCAAGTAAGTTGAAATATTATGATAGACGATTCTAGATAAAGAACCGTCTGTGATAAGTAGGTCATCACAAACGGTTTGGAACAAAAACCGTTTGTGATAAGTATAGACAACATGGATGATTTTTATTTTGAACCGCCTGTGACGCAGTGAATTTAGATGGTCCATCTTGTAAAACTGTATGTGGTAACTTTATCACTGACGGTTTGTGTTGAACCGTCTGTGATGAGGCGTCTAAGATAACCCTTTTTTTTGTAGTAGTGGCTGTAGTTTTGATCCAATATGGTTTTTGGTATTTGGCAACTTACTAAAATACCTTCACATTGACTTGGCCTTCAACTTTCATTAGAAGCAATCATCATGCTCGTCACGTGTAGGTGCACTTATGGCTTGTCACGCATCGGCAAGTTTCTCTTGTTTCAGTTTCACCGGACCACGCCTCACTTGGACCAATCAAACCACTTGGTGCAACCCATCGTTCGAACCTTATCTTCAATATTTTCCGCCTTCCTCATGTCATATTTGAGATCAACCATATTTCACCTGGTATCCTTGACCGTTCTGAGCCTCGGCTCTTCCATAAGCGTAACTCTGATCCTTACTATTGACCATGGTTGACTCCAAAGCTTCTTGTATATTCAAAGACAAAGAAATCATTTTCGAGCACAAGATCTTCATAACTTGAGCAACATTAGCCAAAACATGTTTTATGCAACATAAATGCACTGACCAATCATAATTCAAATCATCCAAAAATTATTTTTCAAAGTCACAGAACCAAATCTTCAGGACCGGTCTGACTGCCAACCAGAAGCTTGTCAGACCGGTTGAACACAGTGCGAACAACATGTGTATGGAAAATTGCAATCAACAATAAAACACCAGTTATACCAGCCGGTGGTCTGACCACTACGCTCATACCATTCGGCGTGGTCTGATCGGCAATACACTAGCGGTCAGACTGGTAACAAATCAGCAGTTAGACCAATTTATCCGAAAATAAACCTGATAAAATATAAACTTTATAAAATTTAAATTTCAGTTCCACAAACTTAATAATCGTTTATCATAACATTATTCTGAACATTCTCCCGTGTTCCTCACGCTGCCTCGTGTGTTTTTGCAAAACTGCACAACATTGTCATCCGATCTACCTGCTTTCGAAGCATCGTGCGAGGAGGCGAAGGTGTGCGTCTGGACTCTGGACCAAGCTGTAAACTTGGAAATTCCGCGCCTGCATGGACTGGTCCAATGATTGGTGGCCCTGGCACTTTCACCACTTGCACAGAGCGACTACAGATGAAACCGTGTGGTGACTTGGAGGAAGCAAGTCAATTCCGGAAACGGCGAGCACCGAGGCTTAATGGACCTGCGTGTTTGGCCGCAAACTTGCACGCTTAATTCCGTACTTCAGTTCGGCTTTGCGTGAAGCGGTTGGGCAAAGCGTTTGGTTGGCTGTATCGGCCGTATTCTAGACGTGGTGTACTCTTCAAAGTAAGACGATGGATTCCCAACGGCGGGTCGCGTCTTGTATACTTGTACTGGTTCGCTACGAGGGAAATCGTATAGTTGGACCACGTGCTGCATTGTCACGGAGGAGATGGCTATTTTCCGAGTATTAACTGTGGGCTGCGACTTGGACAAGCAAGTTGACCAGTACATGAGCTGGGTGGTTAGCGACTTAACACTGCGTATTAGAAATTGCGCTTGCTTGGTTTATGTTTTTTTTGTCGTCACTCGTCAGGGTCTCATGAGAGGTGCTTGTATGGTCCTTATTGGTCCTCATGGAGTAAATAGTAAATTGCACAAATATTAAAACACGTTGAAAGAGAATCACTTTTTTTACAGGGTAAGAATTCTTTGCAGCGAGAAGCAGGTAAGAAATTTTCAGTGATAAAACTCTGAACCAAAAATTCCGAATCACCAAACAGATTTCTTAACACAGAATGCTTAATTGATTTCACAAGCAAGGAACCAAAACATACATAGGACTAGTACACAAGGAAGCTAGGAAGGAAGGACCAGGGCATAATACTTGCTGATCCTTCCTACACCTTATACAACAACACGAGGTGAAGTTGAAGACTTGACACCCAGCCTAGAAGAAAATGCAGCAGCAGCAGCAGCAACAGGAGGTTATCACTTAAAAAAACCTTCGTAACCTCTTGAAAGGCTGCGACTAAACCACCAACAAGAACAAGCAAGAGACAGCCAGCAAACGGTAAAACTACGGATGAATCAGTTGCTTGCTCTAATAAGGCAACTAATCCGTCCAGGACCCACAAAATGCAGAGACTAATAGGAGGTTCTTGATTATTTTGCTCCGGTCTCTGCTGCGCGCACTAAAATGAGCACAAATTAGCAGCAGAGGGGCGAGCACATCGAGCGGATGCAAGAGGACAGGGGGACTTCTTCTCTCCGTTTTCACTTCTCATCGGCGTTGTCGGCGACGGCAAGTTGACCGCCGGCGCCGGCGCCGTTGTTGTCGGCGCGGACGAGGCCTGCGGCTGCGGCTATGTTGGCGACCGCGCCGACGACTTCCTTGATGATCTTCTCCTTGATCTGGCCCCTCCTCGGCGGCTGCAAGCTCCCCGTCGGCACCCTGGCGTCGCCTCCGCCTCCGCCGCCGGCTGCGGCGGCGGAGGCGCGCTCTGCCGCGGCGGACATTTCCTGGCAGCTCTTGGTGGCCATCGGCGAGGCGATCCCGGCGGTGTCTACTGGACTACTTGGTGAGAGGACAAAGGAGAGGGAGACACCTGAGGGCCGTGAGGCGGCACTGCGCATAAATAGGCGGTGACAGCGTCAGCAGAGCATAGCATGGTGGGTCCCAAAGCGCGCGTGTGGATCCCACCACCAGGGCACGCGGTACGGACTCGAATTCCTAGGAGCAAATACGTTTCAATCACATGTGGGGTAGGCTTGGCTACTTTCTGGGCCCAGTGCAGTGAGTGTGTGATTCTGGCAATGGCATGTCAGCGACTCAGTCGGATGCCACATTCAAGGTGGTCGGTCCGTGGGCCCGTGGTCCGTTCCACGTAGTGTTAGTGCCAAGTAGCTGGCTCTGGCTGGCGGCTGCCTTGGGTGGTAAGCTAGTGCTACTACTAATGAAGTGGAAATCTCGAGAACACTCCCTAATCTTGTCCGTGATGCTATCATCTCAACAAATCGAAGCGAGCAAAAGCATACAAGCACGGACTACAGAAGGAAGATTTGGGTATCTCCTTGTAATAATTTCGATCTGGTGATTGGATTTCAAGAATCGTATCTCGTTGATGCTTTTGATTTTGTTGAGTGTCTTTTTTTTAGTCACGGTTATGATTTACGATTATGATTAATAGTTTTTAATTTTAGTTTTAATGTGAGAATAAAAAATTATATTATTTAATGATTTAAAAAAGTCATAAGTTATACATTGAAAGTAACGAGATCACGAATCATGGGCCGAGCTGTGGATAAACATGAGGCAAACATCGTGGTGCAGCTAGCATCGCAATAATTATCTCATAGGGGAAAAGCCAGCTGGCACCTTGAGAGAAGGTGAGTTCACACGATAGTGCATTGCTCGTGTTCCTTCCTAGCGAAGGATTACATGTTCTAGAAGATACGTACAGCTCTAGGTTATGAATTTTTTTGGAGTATTATCTATGATGGTCCTGTCGAATTTTCTTTAAATCTCAGTTTGGGGCAGGACAGGCCATCACCAGGATGAGGACGACATCACTAGCGCTGCGTCACCGTCGCCCGCACACGCCAAGTGGTTCGAAAGTGCACGAACAAATCGAAGAGAGGTGGTCGCGCGTGCGGTCGTTCAATTGTCGGCAGCTTGGTGTAAACCCTTCTCCGATGCTGCAATTCTGCGTCCACTGGAAGAAAATTCCGCAAGCCCTCCTTTTCAACACTAATATTAAAAACAAACTTATCTTCTTCCTATTGGCTTTCCACCACACTGTCAAAGTTAAACTTAAAAGCAAGATTATCTTCTTCCCCACCACTATAACTCCTCCCACCGAGCCATGGCACTCGTTGGTAGAGGTGGATATCGAACCAACTCCTCGTTTTATCGAGCTTTTTCTAAAATTGATATAGTTTGATTTAATATCATTTTACGTATAATTTAAAAGTATTTTTAGAAACGAGCTAACGAGCCGAGCCGAGCTTTAACAAAATTCAAATTCATTTGAAATCAACTCATTTTAATGTTTAACTAATTAACAAGTATAATTGAAGCAATTTTGAACCGAGCCAACGAACTTCACTAACGAGTTTTTTTTCACCCCTACTCGCTGGTCCACGCCACTGCCATGCTCACCAGACGATGCCACCTCCATGCATCTCGGTGCACACGTACCGCCACTACGTGCTCACCGGACACCTTCGCCTCTATGCTCCCTGGTCGATGCCACTGTCACCTCACGCTTCCCGAATGCCGCTGCGCTCGCTTAGCAGTGCTGCCTTCGCACGTTTGCTAACCCAAGGAGCCGCATGTGCTCGGTCCAGCACTTAACAGATCGAAGGGTGCCACCAAGGAACTTGCTCCTCGGCGTTCATCGCGGTCATCGGAGCCGGTGCTCGAGTTGCCGGGAAGTTGGTGGTGCCCGGTGGGGGAAGCAGAGGAGGGTGGAGGTGGGCGAAGGAGATGGACGAGAAGGGGGGACTCTAAGGTTGCTCTTGGGATGGATTGATGGGTTTTAAGATTTATGCTAATACCATGTGACATAATCAGCTGTAGAGCCTCCAAAAGAGAGGGTTAGACCGTTAGGGCCCTTCCCCGGAGAATTTTCTTCAGCGCACTCAGCCCACCAAACGAACTACTACAATGGAACAAGAGTGTAACCGAAAATAAAAAACCGGTGATTGTAGCTGTTAAATCAATCCTTCATCATTCTATTTACAAATCTGATCGGTGTTCGTTTAACACCTTCTGCACACGTTCTGAAGTTATACTAGCTAGCAGCTACCCTCCACACTTTCTATCTTTAATGATTTCTCTGGAGATTGGAGAAGGTACGGTCTCGTCGAACTGGGTACGTAGGGCGGCGCTCTTGAGCGATGCACGGCAACAACGCACAGCTGGCGCTCGATCTTGAGCGGGGCACGGTAACGCGCGCTCCCGGGAGTGGCTGTTGGAGCTTGACTTTGAGAGGCAGTGGAATCTTTTGCATTCGTGGTCCTTTGTGTTTTTTCTTTTCAAATCTGGTCTAACAGTATTTTTTTTTGCAGATTTAGGGCCTGTTCGGTATTACAAAAGCCGACCGGCTTTTAGCTTTTACTACAGTACCTAACTTTCAAACGGAGTATTTTCTCAAGACGGGACTACAAATTAAATGTAGTATACGTTAAAAGCCCAACATCTGTACCAGTCAAAATCGTAAGTGAGTATCGATCTCTCCGTAATCTGTACCGTAAACAGCTAAAATTCAAAAATTTCAGTCAAAAACTATAAACCGCAGTAAAAAACAGAACAGACCTTTAACCCCCTTTTAAACTTAAAAAAGGGTGTTAGACCCTTGGCGCATCCCGCGGCTTGGAAGGCAGGGGTGAGCCGTGAGCGTAGGAGGACACCGAGCGCGGTCGGTGGTGGGGCTCGTCCGCCTTTTGAGCCACCGGTGTGCATGAAGTTGCTGCACGTCCGCATCCTCTCACCGCCCTCTCGGCCACTTAGTATTTTATGTGCTTCCCGAGCGTATGAAGTACTTCATGCGCTCTAGTGGTGTGAAAGGCTGGCGGCCCCTGCTATCGGTCACGCTCGGTGTCCTCCTACGCTCGTCCTTATCTTTCTATGCTCCGGGGTTATAGAATGTGCTACATGTCCCCTTCTTTCACGTTCGGGGAGGGCTAAATCTGTAAAAAAGTTAGCATAGCCTGTATTTACAGAAAAAGGGTGCAAGGGGCACAATAGCAAAAAAACTCGAGGTGGTGGCTGGTACTCGCATGCGCGTGGGCGCGAGCGATGGTGGCGCGTTGGGCGTTGGCCGCGCGCGCGAGTACTAGCTAGTAGCGCTCGACCCGCGGCAACGCGCGCACGGCGCACGTGAGGCCAAGCAGAGAGGGCACCGCACCGGTGGGAGAGACGGGCGCGCGCCTAGGGGAGCTCCTAGTCTGCGCGCGTGCTCACGGTTGCGATCATCAGGTGCAGGCGGCGCGAGCGGCCGCTATCTGCGTCGTGGCTGCGCGCGCGCGGGCTCGGTGCCTGTTGCTGTTGCGGCGGCTAACACGTACGCCGTGGACGCGGTCGATGGATAAAGCGCTCCAGAGCCAGCCGAGCACCGCCGCCGCAAGAAAGATCGATCAGACAGCCGGCTTCGACGGCTGGTTGTACGAATGCTTCTTGATACGTTTGCGTGGCAGGCTGGCAGCGGGCCGGCAGTGCTAGTGCATATGGCGTCGGTTTTTCTTGCGCATACGTTCGACACTCCAACCATTAGACATTTTGGAGCAGTTGGTTCGGTTACAACTTAAATTGGGCGACCACTGCAGTAGTGCAGTATCCATTCGATGTTATTATTTCTCACAAGCCAAACATGCTACTATTACATATGATATTTTCTGGGTAATGTCATCAGTTGCTGCTGGCTGTCCGTGTTAGCACTCAATATCCTTATGAGTTATGACATGTTCCATGGCTGTTAGTCACAGACAACAAAAATGTTCGACGATCCAACGACTATCGAAGTGGAAACTTGCAAACCCCGATTTAACCTGGTTGCGTGCATGCATCTAATCCAAAACATCCACAGAACATATCAGCTTAGAAACAGAGATGCAACTAGAACGAAAATAATCAACGTTTACCATTTCATCGTATATATAACAACAAACATAATTTTGAATAATATTGTAATAAATAATAATACATCTGATAATTTTTAGCATTAATAATTTAACATAACCGATGACAATATATAATGATAAAGAAGTAGTGATCAAAATGCTTACCAAAATAAAGAAATTCACTAATAATATTGGTTAATTGTAGCGAAGTGAAGGAACTAAGAGCGAAACTGCAGACAAAAGATGATCGACATCAGCAAAATACGTTAGCCGACCTCAATGACCTATAAAAAAGAGAACAAATTGAATTGAAATTTTCAAGAAAAAAGTAGAACGATAAATGAAAGTAAACACATTACTTTTTAGTATCTACATTTTTTTTAAGTCCATGAAGCGAGGAACAACATCATTATTGGTAACTTTCTTTACTTCTTCTTTCTCCACATTACAAATTAGGCTACCACTCATGAAATCATCATCGATGCGACTGTGTAAATATATTTTCATAATTTTTATTGCTAAAAAGTAGGTCGGGCCATTCCGCACTACTCTCCCCAATGTCTAATTTATTTCTATGCCAAGAAGGCGCATATGTATCGTAGGACTACTTTACTTTGTTACTTCGTGCATTGTTCTGTTTCGTATGCACGTAACCAAATCCTATGCGCCATGTCCATGCCCATATTTATTACGAAGTGTATTTTAATTATCAGCATAAAATCTCCTCATCTTTTCGCATTCATTTTTCCCACGTGTTCAATATCACTTTCCTTCCTTTCATCCAATTATTCCTATCACAGTTGTTCTACAAAAAATTAATTAAATTTCTTCCAATAATACAACATAACATGATCGAAAAATGTTATTGCCAGTTCAACATATTTTTCACGGTCAGCAATGTACGAAAATCACAAATACATCAATCATTACTTTACACAAATTTCGTTCGTACTCTACCAAACAAAAATTTTCATTTTCATAATTGCAAAAAAAATTACACAAGCAGTAAACTGGACTCTACATCAAATTCATATTTTTTTCAAACACCATTTCATATATCCAAAATTATTTCTATTCTAAATAACTTCACAATACATATAAATTCTTATACCTTAAATACATATAACAAATCCTAAACATAGACCAAGCCCTAATTCCCAAAAAAAAAATTTACACGGAGTGGTGCGGTCGGTCGCCGCATGACCCACCGAGTAGTGCGGTCGGCGACCGCACCACTCGCCTTGCTGCTACGATGGCGGCGGAGTCGTGCGGTCGGGGACCGCACGACCTCTGTGTCATGCGCTCCCCGACCGTACGATTGCCACGCGTCGCTCTCCCATGAATCGTGCGGTCGGTAGGGGGCTAGATCTGGAATTGCATGCGTTTATATGCTATTTTTGGAATTCTCCTGGTACACAGTACCAATAGTGTCCAAAATTCATGATTGTGAGATGAGTTAATCAAGCACACGCTGATATCATGCATGTTCAAAGTTCATACATTATATCAAACTTCCTTTCTGGAATATGTAACACATATGAAACTTACGTCTCCATGACTCAATTTCCACTCAAGCCAAGTACTCAGTATACTGAGAAACCAAGCAGCTAAAATCATAAAAAAATGTGGATAGGGGGGTCGTGAAACAGGAGAAATTCTGAGGAAAACAGCTAGTAACATCACTTTGTCCCAGACACACCTTAATTATGCATCTATCTGTACAGTACCGCAGTCACAGTACAGCTGTACAGTGTACACAATATGCATCTAAAGGCATGACGTTTTGCGTCCAAATTATTAAGTACAACGGTACTCATTAAATGAGAATTTTAAATTTTAAATTTGCGAAAGGTAGCAAATTTAAATATGGTCGCAATGCATATTGTAAATAAATTGCAATAAAATAATCCTAAATATGTAAAAGTTATAGAAATGTGCATGGACATTTATTTGAACAATTACATAATTTTCAGATCCTGTAGGGACTGAAATGCCAATTTATAATAGTAAAAGTACAATTATAAATAAGCACAAGGACTATACTGCAAAATATACAAAAGAAAATTTATTGAAAAGAAAATTCTGCATTTTCCACGAATCCAAGGGGGAAAATGCAAAATTTCGACAACTTGGGCTGAGGCCCAATCGGCCTTTTGGCCCAAGAGGGGAGGTGGGACTTTTTGGGCCAAAAGCCCATATGTGGGTGGCATTATATAAATGAAATGGGTGGGGTTTAGGGTTCCCACACCCATCGCCGCCGCCGCCACTATGGGGTCTTCCGCCGCCGCCGCCGGCCGCCGCCGCCGCCGTGCCGCGCCGCCGCCGCCTTCCGTGTCGCGGGTTCGCCGCCGCGTCGAGTCGTGGCGCCACGCCGTGAAGCCGTCTCGCCGTCGCCACGGGCAAGCCGCTATCATTGCCGCCGCCGCGCTGGCGCCACGCCGCGCCGGCGACAAGCGCCGCCGCCCGCCCGTCAGCCGAGAGTCTTTGCCGCCACCTTGGGGCTCCGGCCGACGAGGGCTCGCCATCGTCTTGCGCGTCGCCGCGCCCGCCGCTTCGCTCTTGTCTGCCGCCGCCGCCGCGCTTCCGGGCGCACTGCGTCTTGCCGAGCGGAGCTGCGTCGCGATCTTAGGGCCGCCATTGTCGCGCAGGCGCCGGCCGCGCCATTGCCGCTCCAAGGCCGCCGCCGGTCTGAGTCTCCGCCGCGCGTCGTCGGACGTCGTGCCAGCCGCCTCTGCCTGCCGCGGTCGCGCCCTCGCTGCGGCCGCCTGCGCCGCCGCCGTGCCTCCGCCGCCGCCGGCCGGCCGCGCCGCCCGTCTGTGGCGTCGGCTGCGTCGTGTCTGCCGTAGTGCCTTGCTCGCCGGGGCCTTGTATTGGGCGGGCCGTGCAAGGTTGGCTGCAGGCCGACGTCTTTTTCTTTCTCTGTTGTCTTCTCTTGTTCACTGTCGTGAGAGCATGTGCTGATAACGTATTGCAAGAGATTTGGAGACAAGTGATTGAGACAAAGAGTAAGTCTTTATTTCTGATGTATGTACATATATATAGTACATGGAGGGGTGTTAGTATAAAGTAAAAGGTGGCAGTTTTATGCAGTTACAAAACATTGGGCACATGTGTTATAACAGTTCTCTTCCGAAGCTATTGCGATCTGCTTGCTCCGAGTCAGTAGCGTTGCTCGTGGACACAATATGCATCTATTTATAAATTTTTTACTATTTATAAATTTCATCTTTTTCGTTTTTTAGTTTCTTATCGGTTTTTTTCGTATTCGTTTGTATTGTCCGTAATGAGTACAGTAAAATTTTAACCGTTACAGTACAATTTTAATTATAAATCATAGCTTTTCAGTCCAACCGAATGAGGTGTTAATGAAGCCAAGTGCTCGCTTGGGATGAGCGATGAGTAAGGAAGTATTTAGGAAAGTCACTCTGTATTTTGTGCATGTTGCTGTATCAGTTGGTGACTGGTGTGCGTGTGTGTCTACTTATTATTTTTTTTGCAGGAATAAATCGACCACTTTTGGGCCATGGGGTTCCTAGTGTGAACGTGATCTAGGAACTAAATAATCGGGGATTTTATGCTCAAAACGCACGGAGGGGTTCCTAGTGTGAACGTGATCGAGGGACCCGCTTGTTTTAACTTCACTTTCTGACTTCTCATCTTTTTTTGAACTTTTGATCTTTTAAAGCTTTTTTGCTATTTTTTTACTGTATTCGTTTACGTTGTCCGTGATAAGCTAGCATATTTTTTCTATTTTTATTTTTTTAATTTAAGTACATCAAATAAATCACCTTCGGCTACAGTAAAATTTCAACCGTTACAATGCAATTCAATCATAAACTATAGCTTTTCAGTCCAACTGAGCGAAGCCTATAATCAGGGAATTTATGCTCAAGACGCACGGAGGCTTAGTACTAATGACATGAGGACGAGCGTGGATCAGCGATTGGCATCTTAGAAGCATCCTTAGACCAACGACGACTCAGACTAGCACCAGTTCAAGCTCAAGCTCATGTGATTACTGATTAGTAGAGTACTAGTCTAGTACTACCACCACCTAGTAATACGATAATAGCCGTAATTCAAGTTAAAAAAAATTACGGATGATTCATGCGGTCCCAGTGACTCTCTGCAAGACCTTGAAATTTTCCATAATGCCTTGTTATTTTCTTTTCAACTCTTGGTGCCTGTACTTGAAATTCCAGCTGTGCTGTTCTACTCGTTCCGGTTTGTTAGCTGAGCACAACTGCTATGAAAAAAAAGATAATTATTCTATAAATTCTTACAAAAAAGAAAAATATACAGCGCTCGATCTGGTGAGCCGTAATTAAAGATGAATTATATCAATCATTTGATGTTACTAATAAAAAAAGATAAATATGCTAGAAATTCTAAAAAAAGAAAAACATCAAGCCCTCGATTAGGTGAGAGCTCTAATTTAAAGGGATGTCTTGTTGCCCCACTGTTAGCAGGGCATTGCAAAAATAGAAACTAGGAATATTGTGACTTGTGAGCAATGCTGTTCTAGAACATGAAACCTCAAAAATAGTTATGAAGCAATGCTACAAACGAATGGAGCTTCATTCCCCCATTTTGCAGCACAGACAATTAATGTCCTCTTTCATCCATGTCACTAAGATGCATGAAAAAGATAGACAAACAATATGGTTCTATTCGTTGGCTGGTAAGGCACGTTACAAAGGTTACCTGTCACGAGATATTCAGGAGCAGCATATCCTTGTGTCCTCATAACCCTTGTAGAGACATGACTTTTATCACCACTTGGACCGTCTTTTGCCAAGCCAAAATCGGAGAGTTTTGCATTATATTCCTGTACGCAGTCGAAGAAGGGCAAAAAAAAAAAATCTTTAGATCAAAGCTCAATTGACTTGAACGTATTGTGTAGAGACTGGTTTGCATGCACACCGAATCGAGAAGAACATTGGAGGCCTTGAAATCACGATAAATAACTTTCGCCTGATCTTGCAAGGGCACCAACCAGCCATTCCCTGTGCCCTTGGAAGCTTGTAGATCTCCGTCTCGGTCCAAGGGATCGGTGGCACTGACGATGAAGAACAAGAATCCTTGGTACCGAAGGTGCTGGTACCAGTCGCATTCTTGCTGCTGTTCTTGGAACCAGTCCCTGGATTGCAAGCCATATGCACCTCGATTAAAATTCTGTACATTTTGCTCACCACTTGCCATTCAATAATCCCAGACTGGAACACTAAATTGTTCACTTATAGAAATAATAAAAAAAGGTGCAAAATTGATAAACTGAAGTTGGACCCTTCTTCCCAAGTGCATCAGAAGAAATCAAGAAACGCTCATTCTTAACTCCTAAGAACAAAACCATAACACTGCAAGAACCAAAGCAGAGAAGCGTAGAAACTACTGAAACATTTATGTAACCAGGAAACTACTGAAGTATATGGGATCGATTGCTACTAGTACTAACGTAACCAATTTGCGATTTGACTGCTACTTAAAATAACCAATGTACCGACGCTACTTGTACTCATAAATCTGAACATAAACATGGATACATTTTCTGATACAGCTAGTACTCAAAGATCATTCATTCAGTAAATGAACATCGAAAGGAAGTGCAGCAGCCGGCCAGATCTGCAGCCAAGGGAGAAGGGCAGCCAGATCTACAGCCGGCCGGAGCCGCCGCAGAAGGGCAGCGGCGTTGTTCCGGAGGCCGCGCAACTACTACGCATAAGTGCTTGCTTCGTGTACTACACACAAGCATCACATCCTCACAAAATGACATCCCTCCTTGCCGAAATCCAAATCAACGTAAGGGAAACGGCGGGATCCCGGCTGGGATCCGTATTTCCAAACAAAGCCTTAAGATTTATTTCGGTTATAGTGGCGGGATTTGGAATTGGAATATTGGATTCTACAAAGTTTCATAATTGCCACCTGCCATAACGGAGTGCTTCGCTCCTCTTTTGTTATAACAAGCGGCGTGTCACGTGTGAGCTACTTCGTTATGTTGTGGATGTACGTACTCCCTTGTACTACGAGAACAAAAAAAGAGCAGTCAAGCAGTCAGCTTTGGCTGTGGATAAGTACAAGCTTTTTAACTAGCCCCTGCAACGTTTTTTTTTCCCTTTCACACTTCCTGCTACTCCAATCAGCTGCAAAAGAAACCTTACCCATCCAAGTGGAGCACAGCCGAATATTTGTATCGTTACGACATTTGAATGGATATGGATGGCTGGATGCCAAAGTGGCAAAAGATTCAGATACCTGCACTTACACTTTTTCTCCCATCTGAAAGATACAGGTACACACAGTAGGATATTATCCCTTCTAGAAAAAGAGATGAGCTTTCATCTACCACAGTACAATGGTATAGTCACCCGGAAAGATATTTACGTAGAGTTTGCCCCTTTTCAAGATATTTACATGGAACTTGAGAGACCACCTCTCCATTTCATCACTCAAGAGGCCAAGAACACACTGATGAAGTACGCAAGAACAATGACGGATCCAGGATTAAAGTACACCTTAGACTAAATTTAAACTAAGTAATAGTCTAGCATACCATAAGTCTAAAACTATATTATGATATAACAAAAAATATGCCATAAATATATCATTGATATGAAAATTTTGCTTAATGCTCAATACTTGAAGAGTTCAAATTTTCAATACAAATCACAATAAAGAAATGATATGAAATTATACAGAATATAGCGTAATAAAGATACATCAAGTACCTTAAATCCTAAATGATCATTTGCTCACTATCTTATGCGGCTAGCCCACCATTTCCTCATCAATAGTAAGACAAAAACCAGAACCTACAAAGACAACATAAAAAATAAAATAAAATATGCATATAGATAAATTCAAAGAGCATGAATATTACATTTGGAATAAACTAACTTACCATTTGCACGAGAAAGTTGTTTCTTGCGTAACCTCATCCCTTGAAAACGCTCTAAAATCTTCTTATCTTTAATACTTGAAAATACATCTCGCTCAATATAGCATACCATGCTATGATTCATCCACTCATCGTTCATCTTGTTTCGTAAATCAGTTTTAATAATGTTCATAGCCGAGAAGGCTCTTTCTATAGTTGCTGTTGCTACTGGTAAAATCAAGGCCAATTCAATAAGACGATATACCAATGGAAAAATTGTATGTCTGTCAATCTCAACCATCTCCACAACAAGATTTGTAATGTCGGTACAATTTACAAAAGATAGATCACCTCTTGCATCAATAATAAATGTGTGAAGTTTGTCCTTAAAAACTACACAGTCATATTGAGAGAAGTTAACAGCATACATTGTAGCAAGTTCAATTAATTTGTTCTCACTGAAGTTGGCAAAATAATTTTTTGGATCAAGACAAGAAATGCACCTTAATAACTTAGTAGATCTTTCTGCCAAGCTATTATTCAACTCAACAATAATTTGATCATGCACCACAATGAATATTTCATGATGGAAATGCTCATAGTAAGTTACCATTCGACCACCGCGACCCCTTGAACGACCTCTAATCGGTATTTTATCAGACATATTCGGTACAGTGACATTATGTTGGAGATAAAAGGCCTTTGATTCTTCAAAAAGCTCATCCCAACCATGATTTCTTACTTCCTCAATTGTCTTTAATGTGGTCTCAATCAAGCCTATAGCACAGATAATATTTTGATCTTTCTTTTGCAAGCATTGTGAAAGATCATTAGACTTGCCCAATATTCTGATCATAAGATGTAATATAAGTGTAAATTCAAAACTCTCCATTTTTTCCAACAAACCCAAAGCTGTGGTTTTATGTATAGCATTAGTGGCATCATCACTCAAAGTCTCTAATACCTCTAGGACCGAATCCCACATGAAGAGAAGACATAATGTTTTATGATGTGAAAGCAAGGGCTTGTAATAGAAGAAATTTTGAAATGGCTAACATAATAGTAAGACGGGTTCTATATTCTTCCTCATCCATTCTTCCAATAACTAAATCCTATTTTTGTGAAAGCATCAACACCATAGTTTTCAGCTCTTTGTTGCTTAAAGAAAAACAATAAAAACAAAAAGCTGTATCTTTAGCAATGCTATATTCCAACCAATCATGCTTCTTGAACCATGATTCTTGAAATCTCCTCTTTTGACTTCCCTGTTCCCTTCATGGAAATTTATATCCAATTGGTTGGCATGGTCCCAATTGCAAATACTCTCTTCTAGCGGTATCTCTAATATTTACATCCAACTCCTCTATCGATTTTCAAAGTCCAGGATCGACAACAATATCATCTGGATTAAGATGAATATTTTGCCCAGTGTTACTAGCCCTAGTTCCTAGTGTTTCTGGAGATTTGTTTGAGTTGGATTGTCTGTTTGACTGTGTTTCTTGTGTCGGAAAATACGATGACAATGTCTTGCTCCTCTTCATTCTGTAATTTGTATCCTTAAACCTTTTTAGTTAGTTCCTAAATAGCAAATGTAAAACATTAAATATATAACATTTTCACCTAATCATTCATACTTATTTTAAAACATAAAAATAATTTTACTGATTCACCTCGCTAGCTCGCTACCTCCACAGTCCGCCCTCGATTGAATCGACTCGGCTCAGGTCTCAGGCTCACCTCGGCCATTCATTCGTTCTGCATTTCTTCAGCGTTCAACCCGTCCGCCCGGTCGCCTCGCCCTCGGTAATCTCACTCTGCGTTCGCCATCCTCCCTGCTCCGGGCTACGCTTGTCGTCCTCCCTCCCTTGCTCCGGGCTGCCGGCTGCGCTCGCCGTCCTCCCTCCCCTGCTCGGCGCTCGCCGTCTGTGAGCTCCCCGCTTGGCGCTCGCCGTGCTCGGCTCTCTGCTTGGGACTCGCAGGAGAGGGGTGCTCAGAAGTAAGATCTGATGGGCGGCTGGGGCTGGGGGTTGCCGGGTTGGGGAAAGGGGGTTAGGGTTTGGCATGGTGGATGCCTCATTAATGGATGGTATGGATGTCTACTAACTTTGCTGTGGGCAGTGGGCTGAATTGTTGTTTAGGCTATCATTGCTGGGTCTCGAGCTAGGCCAGTGGCGGACCCAGAGAATTTGACGAGCCTGGGCGAAGAACAAAATCTAAATAACAAGCGCTCAGAAACATAGATTATAATATGCGGCGTGCCTGTCTTTAGCTTCAGAAGCTAAAGGCAATATAAACAAACGCAAACGGCCTGCCTAATCAAACCCAGGTCCTGGCATCGAGTGGCGTTTCCACGATGGCCGTGTTTGCTCCGGCGTGGAGTGAGCCGACGCAGAGCATTGCATACACCGCCAAGATGATCGTGAACGTCTCCGGTCTTGCAGCTCGCAGGATGCATCTCATTAGTCAGTAGTACTAGCCCTGAATGCCTCACAAATGTGGGAAAAAGGACACATTGGCCCACCTGTTTCTTCACTGTGAATTTTGCTTCTTCCCTTGCAGCCTTGCATCGAAAAGATAACTGCGAGAATTACTAAATGCTGAATATGTAGGTCCATGAATAATGGAACTCCTCCTACGTGCTTCCTGGCGAGGGGAGACAGTCTTTCTGATGAGGCTTCGTTCCTTGTCTTAGAGGCTCCCAAAAGAATTACTATGGGAAAGACATGAAGAGACGTACGGCTTGATACGTTGGAGAAATTGCCTTGATCAATTGCCATGTGTGTTCTCGGCATGGCATGAGCTCGGGCAGGAGCCCAGGGTCGCCGGGTCCTGGGTCCGCCCCTGAGCTAGGCTGCAAGTTTGATATTTTTTAGGTATATAGTAGAGAAAAATAGTATTGATAGTACTGCTGGATCTCGGACTATAACCTAGCTAGCTCCAGGCCAAATTCCCCTGCTACCACGTGGTACGCATCCCACAAGTGTTCGCTTTGGAGTAATTTTTTCCCCGAGTTGACCCAGCCCGTCGCGAGCGCACGGCAGGGCGGCAGGAGGAGTAGCGCGCCGCACGGCACGCGCGCTGTCGCGATCGGGCCGGGCGCGAGCGTGCCAACTCGTATGTCCCGATACGAGCAGCGGCGCTGCGCACGCAAACTCGAACGTTGGGGGTACTTATCTCTTTCAGCTGATGACCAAGAAGAATCTAAAGATGTATCGCCCAAGCACGCAATTGTGTCGCCATCAAAGCTATGTTACACAATCGAAGTTATCTTACACAGAACTTGCTCTCTGAGAGATGTATTACACACACTGACGAAGCAACCAGTCCTAATTAACGGAGTGGAAATTCCGAAGCAAAACAGCCAGCACTTTGCGCCATCCATACGTGCGAAATACTAACATATGCGCGTCAACCACACTCATCTAACTGAACATGAAACATGCGTGTTGCTTAGCTGCAGCTTGGTTCTCCTCTGAACCTTCGATCTGTTTGCGTTGATCCACATCACCGTTCGGCACCACAAGGTTGCTCAAAGTCCTCGCTATTTGCCGCTTGAGCTGCCCCCTCCTTAGTGGAGGTCTCTTCTCCTTTGTGCTGTAGTCGATGCCACTGTTGCTGTGTTGGTAGTAGCACTCCATGCCTGCTTCTCTCTTCTTGCTCCCTTCCTTTGTGCTCGGGTGCTCTTGCTCACTTGAGGAAAGGGGTGTGTGACGGTAGGAAAGAATTTATAGGTAGGAAGAAGAACCTTCTGGAGGTTTCACTAGTTACAGTATGCTGTGTCAGTTGGTGTGTAGTTTTCTTTTTTGCAGGAATAAATTGACTGCTTTTGGGCGCGAGACTGGGTCTCATGAGCCCTATGGTGTGAATGTGATCAAGGCATTTATGCCCTGAATTTGTTAACTAATAGAGGGCAAGTTGGACGTGTGGATCTGGGAACAGTGGGTGTGTATCTTTGAAGCATCCATGGACCAATGGCTAGTACTCAGATCATCACCAGCTTGAGCTTATGGCAATTAGAAATCAATTGATGTAGCATGCTAGATCTCCCAGATGCTGTGGTGCCTCTTTCTAGAGAGCAGTGCTTCTTTTTGTTAGGACAATGTCTTTCTAATTAACTAATGGCAGCTTTATTAGAGTACATAGCATGACGTAGAATCAGAAAATGTAAACTGAAAAATAAAAGAAAGCAAGAAAAGCCAACCTGTTGAGGAGAGAGAACATCCATGACATGCGTCTTGCCTGCCAAATATTGAGTTTTGAGTCATATCGACATCACGCTGAGTAAATTACTCATGAATTTTCATTACATCTTCAGATATTCCTTGTAACCTGATGAGCATATATAAAATCCTCGAATTATTATTTATCTGTAAATGATATTATTACGTTATTATACATCTTAAGTATACCTCTTATCTATAAGAGAGATTTCACAAGATAATCGTAAACTCTTCTACGACCACTCCTTAGTTGTAAACTCTTCTAGACTACTTCTTATTCGTAAGCTTTTCCACGACCATTCCTTAGTCGTAAGTTTTTCTACGATCGCTTCATGATCGTAAGTTCTCCTACGACCATGATATAGTCATAAATTATCATGCGATCACTTTATGGTCGTAGATTCTCCTACGACTAAGTCAAATTTTGATTGACCTGTCTGCGACAACCCATTACATCATGGGTCTGTCTGACGAGGCGGTTAGCACGTGCATTTATTCGCTGGAATAATTGAACATAACTTCTCTCTGACAGTAACCGCCGCACGATGAGTGAGATACCACGTCTCTCTAACAATAACTTCAGTTGGACGGTTATCATCCAAAACGTTAAGGTGTCTCTTGGCATGGAACAACTGTTGGCGCTTCGCAGGCTATATAAGGGTGGACGTTAGAGAGAGAGATCAAGGACAGACCTGAGGAAAAATAGAAGTAGAGCAAGACATCCCGCCAGTCGTAGATCTAGAACAAAAATGATGTGGAGGCCTTATACTCCATACATGTACTTATCGACGCATCTATCAATAATGTAGTTGATAGTGATCGGTCTTGACCACGGAGGGGCGGCGGTGCTACGCCGGGCCCCCAAAATCCAGGGCCCCATATACTAGTACAGCAGACAGTATATACACATGGTTAGTGTTGGCCCGATAGCCACGTCGTTAATGATATTTTATTTGTTGTAAATCTCGTGAGCAAGAAGTTGCAATCACCATCCATGTGCATTGAGTCTACCTTGCAACAAATAGAAGGCATGGTTAAATACTTTAATACTTATAGAAATGAAGGGTTTGCTTCGAGTATGATCATTGCCAAAGATATTGCAGCTCAAATGAATGTAGAGCCATCATTTTCAGTTAAGCGGTGTGTTCTTAGGAAGAAACAGTTTGATGAAATTGATTGTGATGAAGCAGTTTTGCAAGCTGAGAAGGAATTTGAAGTTAATTATTTTTTTGTTATGGTTGATATGGCAATCAATTCATTGGAAAGTAGATTTCAAGAACTCCAAACATTCGGAAGTATATTTGGATTTTTAATGAGTTCAACAACATTGAAGTCATTGGATCGAATCGAATTAAAAGAATGTTGTACAAAATTTGCGAAACTTTCTCTCTAGATGGTTCATCTGATGTTGAGTTAAATGATCTAATTTCTGAGTTAAGTGTTATGCAATTGACTTTATTAGATAAACCAATGTCTGCTATGGAGATCTTTGAGTTTGTCAGAGAAGCAGATTGTTATCCTAATATTTCTATTGCTTATCGGATTTTATTTACTATGCCTGTGACTGTGGCATCAGCTAAAAGAAGCTTTTCAAAGTTGAAATTATTGAAGAATTATTTAATGTCAACAATGTCTCAAGAGAGGTTAAACAGTTTGGCAACTTTATGTATTGAGAAGAAATTATTGGATGAGGTTGATATCAATACCATCATCAATGACTTCGCATCTAGAAATGTTAGAAGAAATTTTTAAGGTAATATCTATAAACTCCTTGATATGAATTTTTCTTTAATACATAACGCATTTGAAGTGTTTATTGTGTGTGTACGTAGATTTATATTTAGATATTTATACTAGGGCCCATATTTCTAGTTTCGCCCCGGACCCCTAAAATCCCAGGACCGGCCCTGATAGTGATGTGGTCTAAATTTTATATCTTTAGACTCAGTATACTCAAACCAACTGCCATACTGATCAGATCATGCATAGTTAAATTTTCTCTTTTTCCTTCCCAAACATATTATATAGAAAATCATATGTGTGAGGTAGGCAAGGCCCATTATCCAAATACTTTCTTCTTACCACCTCTTTCTGATTAAGGAGATAGTCGTCTATTCATTTCTTTTTCCCTGACTCAAACTGAATATCCTATTCCTAATTGATTTCTGAACTTACTGTATTCATAACATTTGCACTTGATCCTGCTGCCTTTCTTTTTGGAAATGGCTCCATGACTACAGACTACCTGCTATGGGGAGATGACAATTATTGAAAGTTAGAACACATTAAAAAAATTATCTAATTCTGTTGTTGCAAAAATCAAAACAAAGCATTCTAATATTAAAGTCCTGACCCACAAATATTTTAAAGATTATAGAATTGAAATACTAAAATCTAAATCACAAGATTTAGTACATATTTTTGTCGGCTGATCGTTACTTCGTTAGCTACGAAGATTATTGAACATTGAAAGCAATGAGCCAGGACGAGACGACGAGGGGACGACCTCACCTATTGCTGTGATCGTCGGTCATATTGCATACAACATATATACATCGAGATTTACTCCATTTGCATGCACACGCAGTGAGATTAACATAACAAGAAATCTAACCATACCATCCGACGCATGTAGGCACAAGCGAGAAGCGGTCGACATGCTCCCGGATGATGGTAGCTCCAACGTCGGGCCCATCATCGCTACAAATGAAAGCTTGCTTGCGTCGCGTATCACGTGGGGAGCAGGAGAAGGTAGGTTAAGCGTCGTGTGGACCTGGCGTTGGCTACTTGGTTGGATTGGGGCTGGTACTGGCTTGAGCCTTGGGCTAGCATTGGCTTGGGGCTGGACCGGCTGGTAGCCCATGCTCAATCGGTTCAAGTAGCCCCTATTATTTTATTTTATTTTCACGGTCGGTAGATATGCTATAACGTACCAACTTTAACTTACACACATTTTTTTGGAAATATCTTGTTTTGTCAATATCCTACATGTTTTTCTTTTCTTTTCTTCCCTGTTTGTTAACATGCTTAAACCTTCTTTCTTTTAAATATATGTAGTCATTGACATGTGGAGGTACACACTGTGTAACCCTGGACTTTAAGCAAAAAAAATTAAAATCGGCCCAGGGCCTTGTGCCCCCCACTGTCTAATGTGTATCCGCCTATGCACCCCGTATTACTTTCTCGGTTGTAATCAGTTAATTGAGCAATAACCATATAGGAATAGGATTGTTATTCTTTGAGAAGAAGGCTCAAACCTGTATACAATCTCTGTGTCAGCGTAGCCAAATCTCTAAAAGTTCCTCTGAATCTAAATAATCATACGTAAAATCGATACTAAAACATCGACTATCAAATTCCTACTTTTTTTAACAAAGAAAAAAAGAAATATAAGATCTATCATATGTGCCAACACTGTCAACACGCATAATATGGCAAATAGCTAGCTGGTCAGAAGTATCAGATAAGGTCAGGGCCGGCTGGTCATCTCTGCCGATCGAGGTGTCTCTCTGTGAGCCGGCGCATGCTGTGGCGGAGGCAGCCACACCGACACCTCAAGCTTGTCGGAGACCTATATATCACCAGCATCATCCATACGGTCACCAGAGAGATACACTGAACCTTGAAATCACCACGCATCAGCGAACGGCGCTCGAAGCATGCATTGCTCGTGGTCTCATTTCTCACAGGAAACCGTCAATGGTCAGCAAGTGCTGCTCTACTTATTTCGTGTTGTTTTTGTCGCTGTTCTGTTGGTGCCGTGCTTCGCTTGGTCTGCTGTTACATTACACACTGAATATCTGATGATGCGTTCAGTTCAACAGAGTTGACACAGCAAACGTAACGGTGAATCGGCTCATATCTTTAACAGAAAAATGACGTTGGAAACGTCCAGGAGAGACTGTTTAATTAGTTACGTACATGAGCACGCACGGAGAGAAGTCCAGACTTGTAAATAGTGATTTCGAATCGCCATGAGCTCGAATTCGTGCTGGGCTGACCGATTGACTGGTCAGTGGTCTCTGGATGCTTCAAAGACGCCCCCTCCCCTGATCCACACGTCCAGCTCACCCTTTAGTTAGTAATCAATCGTTTCAGTCATTTTCAGGGCTACCATCCTTGTGTTTAAGGGCATAAATTCCCTGATCAGTGCCTTGATCACGCTAGAAACATCATGGTCCAGAAGTGGTCAATTTATTCCTGCAAAGAATGGTAAATAAACACACCAGCTTATGCAACATGTGCGGCAAGAAACCAATGTGGCAGTACAGAGGACTTAGCCTATAAATACCTGTTCCCACCTCTTCACAAGTAAGCACTGCTTGCCTTCAAAACACACACACAGAAGAAGAAGAAGGAGAAGAAGAAGAAGAAGAAAGGAGCCATGGAGTACTACTCCCAGCACGGCATCAACTACAGTACGAAGGAGAAGAGGCCTCCAGTGAAGAGGGGGCAGCTCAAGCGGCAGATAGTGAGGACCATCAGCAACCTTGTGGTGCCGAGGAATGCTGCTGACCCGAATAAGAAAGCTGATCGCAGCTTCAGAGGAGAACAGAGCCACAACTAAATCTTAAGAGGGCATCATCAGATGCATATGGGTTGTGTTGCCTGGTACAAAGACATGATAGAATGCTTCTACTAGATGTTCTTTTTTTTTCAGAAATTGTTCTTTCCCCCTTTTCTTCAGACCTTCTTTAGGGTTTAAGCTGAAAGGCTGCTATCATGTTTGCTTTGTCTATTCTCGAAAAAACGCTTGCTTCGTCCGAGAGTTCTTAGCTTGTACGAAGGAACAGATAAGTTCTGCAAATTTCTGTATGTAGTACATATCTCCAAATGAAACAAATTATGTGATGTGACTTGCAAGATGATACCAGTGACTTTCGATCACTAGTTTGTTCGTCTGCTGGAAGAGATAAGTAAGACAACAAAATCCCATTATGCAAGTTTTCAAGTGCACCTATCAAGAAAAAGAGTGCGGTTGCTGGTATCTAGAACTACTGTCACCTTGGGGCGGCACAATGAGTATCCACCAATCAGATCTGGCCAAATGGGAAGCCCGGCCCGGGCCCAGATAGGGTGCGGCCTGATTAGGTCCGAATAAGTAGTCGTACCATGTCGGTTCACGTGTCTGCCCTTCGACCCGGCACGACACGGAGAGGGGTCGATGTTGTATGAGGGCATTTTGGGAATTTTCTTATTTGTTTTATTAAAAGAGAGAGGGAGAGATAGAGTAGACAAGGCCTTCGGCCTAATAGTTTGGTCACATGCACGAGATGGAGATCATGTTGATCCCCACTTTGGTGTCTTTGACAATTTTGCCATGGCCACTGGTGGCGTCATCCTCGTCTCCTTCCTCTTATATCCAGTTAGCATATTTTCTCTTTGGCGGATCTAATCCACATCTTCCTTCTCCACCTTCTATCTCGACCAATTGCTTTTCCTGATTGAATCTGGCAACTACTGAGCTCTTCTTCTTGAGTTGCGGCGGCGACTGTGTCCTAGGTTTGGTCCTCTCCTCCTACAACTTGGAGCCCTGTCATCTCGTCGTCCTCTCAAGTGGATGCCAACAGTGCTCTAAAGAAGACGAAGCTGTGAAGGGCTAGGCAAAGGCGGCTGTTGTGCCGGTGATTATCTGATCCTCAACTTCATGTTCGTGGTGAACCTCGGTGCATGAAAGAGGCTTTGTATCTTCGAGAACCATGCCAAATAACCACGGTTCAAGCGTCAGTGATAGTTTTTGAGTTAGCGTCATCCTCTATAGCGTCATCCTCGACGTGCCTATCTGAGTTACTTCTAGATAGCTTTGACTGCTACCTCGGTTCTAGGTACTTCTATTGGCTTCAACAGCTATTTTCAATCTGTTAAGTGTGCTATACTAGTGAATATCTTCATCTATTTATCTCTAATTTATTTCATCACTATTATTGGGTGACTTGACATGATTAAATGTGGGATAAACTAACGGGCACTTTGATAATTTTCCCAAATTTTCGCTTAAAAGAAAATCAAGGAAAAGAAAACCAGTAGGGCCCATTTGTAATAGAGAGGGGAGAGGGTATGGAGAGGTGAGTTGTGGTCTCACTGGATCCTGATCCATTCATTCCCCTCATCTCCTCCAGTGCGGAAAGGGTGGCAGCAGTTCGGCTGCGTCGTTGCCTCATCTCTGGTTGCATCTCTTCCTTTTAAATCAGAGAATGGAGAGGCCGAGGAGGAGGTCGGAGAGCTTATCACGTGATCCAAAATCTGGTGGCGGCGATTTGTTTTCCGTCACTAATTTAGGCATCGGCATCGGCTTGGTTTTGGCTACCTCACCAGTCTTTGATATTTCGATCTCTGCTTCGGTGAGTCCAGCACTGATCTGCGTTCTTGCGCGTTCTTACTGGTGTTCGGCGTGGCTCTCTGATTTTGGGGAAGTGTGGCATCCGGTGTGTGATCTGTGTGCTTGGTGACGTCCTAAACCCTCTACGGTTTTTGAAGGATACAACGACTCTAACTAGATCAGTGACTCAGATGATATAAAGGCTACAAGTGGTTATGTATTCACTATATCAGGTGGGGTTGTTTCATGGAGATCATCAAAACAAACTGTCATTACACGGTCCACCATAGAGGCTGAGCTAGTAGCACTCGACTCAACAGTAGTAGAGGTGGAATGGCTTGAAGAGTTTTTTTCTGACTTACCTGTATTAGAAAAACCAATTCTAGTTGTTTGGACCTACTAGGTAATCGAACCATTTTTGGTAAGGTAAAGAGTAGGAAGGACAATATGGAGTACTCAAAATATATAAAAAGACAACTTAAGCCAGTTTGGCATATTATAGAGATGGATGCAATCATTATGGAATACATCCAGTCTAAAAGGAGTCTAGCAGATCCTTTCACTAAAGGAATGGCGAGAAAGGTCATTTTGCAACATCCAATGGGGCTCATACCCATTTGGTGGTGTTTAATGGTGGTAACCTATCCTAGAAGAACGGAGATCTTGTGAGCTAGGCTATAGGAAAACAAACTGTGAAAGACTAGGAGTACACCTATGGGTCCCATTAGCTACAGTAATCTATCTGTGTGATAGGTTGAGCAATAGTTCTTAATGAATTTGATGTCTCAGATGACAACAGGAACTATCCTACAGAATTCCCTGAAGAATTCACCTACGTGAGTATGATCGTGGGGTCATGGTCAAAGGAAGTTTGGGTATACTTTTGCAAGTACTCAATAGAAAGATATGGGGACATGACAGTAACGTCCCAACCTAAGAGGAAAAGGGCAAGCCACCCTGTACAGAGTGCGACTTGAGTAAGATTCTAACATCAAGGCATTAGATCAAGATGAAGTCCTCCTCTACAGAGTCATAGTTCTTGTTCCTAGACATTGAGTTCAAACCCAAAAGGTACCCACTATCGAACAACTGTATATCAAACAAGATGTTTTGAGCATCTAATATCAAATTGGTAAATTGATGGGGATTGTTGCATGATAGGGCATTTTGGGAATTTCCTAATTTGTTTTATTAGAGAGAGGAGGAGATAAGGCCTTCGGCCTGGACGGTCCGGCCACACGCGTGAGATGGTGATCATGTTGATCCTACTTCGGCGTCTCCAGCGATTTTGCCGTGAACGATGTCCCCCTCATCTTCTCCCTCTTATATCCAGCCAACCTCTTCTCTCTTTGGTAGATCTAATCCCCATCTTCCTTCTCCACCTTTCATCTCCACCGATTACTTTGCCTGATTGTATTTGGCTGCTACTGAGCTCTTCTATGCTTTTCCTGATTAAATCTGGCTGTTGTTGAGTTCTTCTTCTTGAGTTGCGGTGGCGGTGATATCCTTGGTCTAGTCCTATCCTCCTGCAACTTGGATTTTTGGTCTTGGTATAGTCTTGAGTTCTTCTTCTTGTGATTTTTAGTCTCTGTTGCTGTGGTTGGGTGTTGACTTTGGTTCATCCGAGTGCTTGTAGGCACTCAGTTGGCATTATGTCTTGTGCGTCATTCTATGATCCTTGACTTCACATTCGTGGTGAACCTCAGTGTGTGAAGGAGGCTTTGTATCTCCGAGAACCGCACCAGATAACTGCGGTTCAAGTGGTTCTTAGTCAGTGTCATCCTCAACGTGCCTAGCCGAGTTACTTCTAGATAGCTTTGAGTGCTATCTCGGTTGTGAGTGTTTCTGTTGGCTTCAACAGCTATTTTCAATTTGATAAGTGTGCTATACTAGTGAATATCTTCATCTGTTTATGTCTGATTTATTTTGTCACTAGTATTGGGTAACTTGGAATGATTAAATGTGGGATAAACAATGCCCGATGAGGATTTTGTGGTCCGATCAAAATAACAATGACAATTTAGAAGCAATCTACTAGTTTTGAGTAATTAGTGATTATATTACTTTCTATCCTATCACTTGCTATAGTATTAACTTGTCTTCAGTTCATTCCATTATTGCAATTCAATTGATACTATAATAGTTAAATTGTTGTTAATTGTTGAGGTAAAGTATATAAGTGAAAACTAGTAGATTATTTGGAATTGTCACTCTATTTCTTGAAGTAATTAGATCCATCGTGTCGAGGGCATCTTGTATAATAACAAATGCACCCGATATTTGAGAGGGCCAATTCATTAATTTAAAATGAATATATTGCATATTGTTTATCACTTTATCTCTGCAATGATTAGTATAATATCTTGTTTACATGACTTGAGGAAATTTCATGTTCAATAAACATTTTAATTGAGCTCTTGTCATATCTATTTTACTAGAATTGTGCTATTAAATTCAATTATAATTATGGATTTAATAGTAATTTATTGCTGAATTGCGTATTATACAATATTTGGGCCGTGCCGAGTCAGCCGAGCACGCTTAGCCCAACGTATTTTACTCCCAACCACAAGTAATTTTACTGCCAAGTCACTCGTCTGCACTCAGAAGAATACAATAACATTAGCACAAGTAATTTTATTGTCAACCACAAGCAATTTTACTGCACTACCATATGAGAGTTGCAACACTACTATAGAAGAGTTACTGTACGTGCTGGGTCGGACTGACCTGCCGTGCTGAGATGCCGGTCCAAGTACAACACGTCCAGTCGGGCCGGATGGGCACGGTCCATTTACTATCCATGTTGTATTGTGCCTGGGTCGGGCCAACAGTACTGTGCATCAGACCGACATGGTTGGCCAGATCTATCCACCACCCATATTGTACATTTTAGCTTGCAAGATTGCAATTGAGAACCTGAGAGATGCATACTGTTGTTTGGCAACGTATCTAGTGCAACCCAGCCTTACGGTACAAACTAGTCTGGTGGGGGTACCAAATCAACTTGAAAATTTTCAAAAAAAAGTATATAATCTATGGAATGATGTAGCACTCTTTAAAATTTCACCATCAAACTCAAAGCGTGTTAGAAGATAAAAAAGAGATAAGTTTGCTTTAATAGTAGCATTTGTCCTTTCCTTTTCTTTTTTCCTTTTGATTTATCATCTATCATAATCTTTTCATTTTTATCACTTTTAACATAGAATAAATATAAACTTGAAACTTTATACATAAGTAGATCAAACTGAAAAGTACATTATCAAAAATTTTTCATAATTTTTATGTTGATTTGGTGGTCCAATTGACCAGGTTACATTTTAAAGGTGGGTTACCTGGATATGTCGCCCCCTGTTTTGACCTGCGGATCGGAGAAGTTGATCTAATTAGTCAGTGAAAATTGTGTGACAGATCTAGTCAAAACAAGCCTGCATTCTATCCACGGTTCGTTTGGTACATTATTGGCATGTTGGCAAGACCCTGGGCCCAGTGGTGAAAGACGTAAAACCACAAGAAAAGAACCATGCACCACGCTGTCTGTCTTCTTTAGTTCTTTGCTTGCCATGAATCACACACTTTACAGATGCCATTAACAGCGGAAATTAACCAGTGCAACTGCAACCTTCCCTTTCTTAGGGACTTCTCTTTTCCTCCGAAACTGATAATTTTTTATTTTTGCTATAGTACCTAACTTTTAAGCAGAGTATTTTCTCAAGACGGGGTCTACAAGTTAAACGTTGTGTATGTTAAAAACCTAACATCTGTACCATCTAAAATCATAAGTGAATATATCTCTTCGTAATCTATACTATAAACAGCTAAAATTTAAAATTTTTAATTAAAAATCATAAGTTACAGCTGCTACCAAATATGCCCTCAGAGATATGGGCTTTTCTTCAGAGATCTACGCAGGTGGCGAAACGAAAAGGTTTAATGCGTGAAGTAGTAGGAAAGGTCAGGTCATGTCATATTTTAGTTGCGCGGCATGTAGGCCCCGTTGTTTTTGTCATGGAGCGCGCAAGAAGAGACAGGTTTATTATTTCTTGACCGTGGTGTAGTAGCCTTCGTTGTTCTGGTCGCCACTGAAAACCAAGTCGATCTTACCTTTGTCTAGACTGGTAGACATGCACGTTAAGCCCGCTATTACTCTCACAAAAAAAGATAGGATAAATCATTAATTTTTCTAAAAAAACATACAATCTTTTTATACTTTGCTAAGACAGAGATGTGATTTAGAAAAACCGAGAAAACCCTTCATGGCTCCTCTCTCTCTCTCTCTCCAATTCCTCCCAAAAAGAATACTTCATAAGCAAACTAATCCGCGTGTGCGCTGTGATGCACGGATTTCATCCGTTTGCTGTCGGAAGCCCCGGCGACCAAGCGCATGCAGCGCACCTTCCCCTCCTCCTTCGAACTCAAGTAAAAAAAAAAGAAGGAAATTTCAACTGCAACTTATCAACCTTCAAGTGGACAACTTTCGACTCACGATTACGAACTTTCAATCCGGGAAAATTTTGAGCTTTCAAACTTGCGGGTTCAACTTTTCATCCAACGAAACTGAACTCTTAACTCCCCAGTTTTTTTTTAAAAAAAAACTAACAACTTTCAACTCACAAATTTGGACCTTCAAGTCGAACAAATTGAATTTCAGCTCGAGGACCCAAAGTTTCAACTCACAAATTTGAACTTTTATCTCAAATTCAAAGACTTTCAACTCGGCCCCGCTCGTTTCAGCTTTTAGTTTCTGGTTTATATTTCACTATTAATAAATTTCATCTTTTTCTGAACTTTTAGTTTTTTTACCGGTTCTTTTTTCCCGTATTCATTTGCGTTGTCTATGATGAGCTAGCATATTTTTTCTATTTTTAATTTTTTTTTAAATTTAATTACGCCAAATAAGTCACATTCAGCTACAGTGAAATTTCAGCCGTTACAATGCAATTTCAGCCATAAGCCATAACTTTTCAGTCCAACCGAGCGGGGTGGGCATAACCTTTCTCCTGGGGAACACGGCAGAGCAAGAGGCCAATCGCCTCTGCCGCAGTGAGGGTGGCAGCACATGGCGGTGCCAGTGAGGTGGTGCATGTGACGGCTCGGGTTCAAGAAGGGAAAGAAAACGAGGAGCCACTAGGTTGGGGAGGAAGAGAAGGCGCCGAATCGATGATGACATGGTGTATTTGCAAGGTGATGGGTATACGAGGAGGTGTGCTTAGTGGCAAATCTAGGATTTTCAGGATGGATGTTCGAAATTATAAAAAAAATTGTTTTATGTAAAATATAAAGGTCCATGATAGAAAAATCAAAGTACAAAATATCCGTACTAGAGACATCATCTTATATAATTTAGAGAGATTACAAAATAATTAAGAAAAATACAATTTAACTCTATGACTCTTCATATCTTGGAAACGAGAAAATTATAATTTAACTCGACAATTCATTCACCAATCACATTCAAAATAACACTAAAAAAATTGATGAATTGAAAATTTGGGACTTAAGACTTAGGAATAGTTTAAGAAATGAACAAACCTGTTCTGAAATATTTGCATTCGTGCGCTGAAATGAACAAATTCTGACAAAAAAATTAGGCAATCGGAGCACAGACCGAGCATCTAACCCAGGCATCCAACAACGACGTGGGAGCCCTGATCGGCGACGCGTTAGAGCATTCAGTTGCCATCTTTGAATAGTCCAAGGAGATCGCCACTGTTGCTGGTGACAGGTGTTGATTTTTTTAGTCCCCTAAATTTTTGTTCCGAATCCATCACTATCCACGACAGCCTGCAGATAGCCGTTTGCCCCTACCAACGTTGCGTCGTCGTCGCAAAAGCTTTCGGGGCTTGACAGGCCGAATAATATCTGCATACATTGTATCCATGCACACTGCTTTTCTTTCGCTTTGCCATCTGGCTAAACCATCCACAAGTATGCCCATATGGCCTGCCAGGGCCACTATTTGATGGGCCCATGTGTGCTGGATTCCACGGACATGGGTAACATCACGGTCCAACAAAACATCGGTGGATTTTGCTGTCAAGCGACGGAGCAGCGGGCGGGGAAACACTGGAGTGGAAACGATGTCTTGTTGTCCCAGGCATCAGTTGCGAGGGGAGGATGAAGATAGCGTTGAACCGCGTTCGAGGGTGTACGGTAGAAGGCAGAATTAGACCCCACACGTTAGACGAGTAGGTTGCCCATTATTTTCTTCGTAGCAGGATTTATTTGAGACAAGTTGATTGGTGTGTAAAATTTAATATAGTGTTGTAGTTGGAGTTTGATATTTCTCTGATTTTAAATATAAGTTATTTCAGCCTTCTCAACTCTTATATAAATATAAATCGTTCCACAACTTCGAGCTATATTTATCTTGTTTCTTTCTATTATACCCTTATCAAATGAAGGGGTGTGTTCTTTTTGGCTGCAACTTGTGGTTTTCACGCTATTTGTACGAGAGATTACAGAGTAACATAAACTCACGTATGGTTTTTGTCGATATAAATGAAGCCGGTAAGTATGTACTATAATCAACTAGTAGACTCTATCTTAAAAGATACCGTAGAAAAGTCAAAAAAGCAGTTTTTAGAAGCCGAAAAGAACAGCCGAAGACTCATTTCCTTGTGAATAAATGGGTCTATCTCTCAACCCCTCTCTCTCTCTCTCTCAACACACTTAAAGAATGAACCACTATAGTATAGGAATAAAAAAGGTAACAACGTCATTTTTCATACTTCTTTAATTCGTGTGTCCAAAACTAAAATGACTTACATTTGAATGGAGGAAGCACCTAGCTAGCACAACCTGAAAAACTAGTTGTGATAATTGAGCGGTCCAATGGTAAGACCAAGGGGGTCCACATGACAAAATTAAATCCTGACCCATGTCCAATCCATGCGTTTGCGATGAACCATTGATGCATACGATTTAATACATAGAGTTCACTATATTTTGTGGTTGACGAGTTAGATATAACCAAGTTGCCTGTGAGTTCATTGCTGCTGCAACTATTTCAGCACAAAATCCCTTCATCGCCGCGACAGGGCAACAGAACTCGTTCGTGCCCTTCCTCTTGCTTCAGTTAATTAGAACTAGCATGTCCCTACGTGTTTCTGCCCTTCTACTTGTTGTCAAACATCTTGTCGGCCTGTGGCACAGCATGTGACCTCCTCCACTACATAATGTATGGCCAAGTCAAACAAACGCCACGGGTTGTTTGCTCAGGACCGGTCTACTTGGCTTGTATGGTCTTTTGGCTTTCTTCTTTTGTTCTTTACTCATCCCTGGTTCCTGCACATCATGTTTGATTGGTTGCCACCTCACCAAACTAAATGGACGCTTGTGGATGTTGTAATCTCATTTTGACTTTCTACTTTGCTATCCTTGCTTACCATTGTCTGTCTTGCAATTTACTGGAGACCAGTTTGCAATTGCATTGTGGCCTCTATTGGTCTGATATGGAAGATAGGGGAGAACCTGCAGAATTTTCCAAGGTTGGTAAGATAGAAAACGGTAAACATATGCTATCTAAGCGTAATGAGAGCGATACATCTGTCCAGAACAAGGGTTGCTATAAAGACAATGGTGAGGGGCTGTTTAACCTCATCGTCCATCCAAATTCGAGTCCTAGACCAGCCTGGCTGCAGAGTGCTCGACTCTTTCTGTAAGACCGGATAAGCAACAGAGATGGGTAAATAGTGCCTTTAATTTTTTTTCTCAAATATTCATAAATCCTTTATTCCGATAACTAGAAAGTAATGAAGATTATGAAGTGAAGTCCACTTGAAAAATAGAGAAACATATATCTCAGTACGATCAGATCAGATTACAACGTGGTCGAGTTACGATCACTCATCGGAAACACAACGTGGTCGATTACGATTACTGGCCGGAAAGCACCGGACAACAAAACTGAACGCAAACAGTCAGTAGATAAAAGCAACGTGGTCGAAAGATAGACAACGTGCTCGAAGCCACTGTGGTCGAAACCAACCTAATTCCCATGGGAGGGAGGAGAAGTTACCCACCACAAGGCTTAGCCAATCTTCTCAAACCCTAGCTCTTGCCTTTCCTCCCTTTTATAGGCTCACCAATGAACCTAAGATCTAATGGATCCTCCCATTAGGCTAAATCGGGGATAACCCGCTAACCCCACCTAACACTGAGTTTTACTCACGCACACTTCTCAAAACGGCTTACACCATTAACCCATTAGTGAACCAACCTTGATCCACTTCATATTTTTAGTGCATACAAGACCTAAACCATTTAGTCCAATGCCGCGGTTTCACACACTGTCGCTTTTCCGGTATTGGACAATTTACCAACATGCCCCTCTACCGCCTTTCTCAAAGCTTCCCGCTTCCTTTGCCACGAAGCTTCGCTCATGCTTCCCCATCTTTCATGTGGCCCTAATAACTTGTCGTTAAGCCTCTCACGTGTCCGGATCCCACCGAACCGTCCTCGCTTGCAAACGACTCAAGTCACTTGGCGCACCACGTGCTTCTCCTCACGCATGACGGCACTTGGCTTCTTCGACCGTCTGGACCTCGACTTCTCCCTGAGCCTAGTCCCGGTCCACCTCGCCATTGCCCGTCATATCCACCACCGGTAGCTTCCGCTCTGGTTCCTCGTCGTCCCGACTTGCAACCACCCCGCAAGCCTCAGTCATCTTCGGCGTCTCCCTGACCATTTTGTACCTCAACACCTCCCTGTGCCTAGTGTCGGTCCTTCCACGCCTCACCATGACTTAGTTTCGAAGTCCTGCAACCAACACCAACAAAAAAACCATCACGTAGCACCGCACGATACATAAAGATCATCAATTTGCACAATCAAAATGTACGCACCCAAATTACTGATTCTAATCCTAGAACCAAGCAATAAACTCATGTGTACATTAGCAACAAACACCCTGGTTAACCCTGATCAGAACACCAATATTCTAGTGAACAACCTCAGCTCACCGACTGGTCTGATACGACTTACGAGTATTCGGATGCTCAGGGGATGAGGTACTCGAAGCCCACGAATTTCCTACCAGAAGCCTATGGCCATCGAACAAACCACTGTGATCATCGAGGACACAAGCTATGACTATCGCACAGATCGCTACAACCACCGCTCACAGAGGCTACGACTATCGATCACACAGGTCACAACCGATCGCTATAACCACCGATCACGCAGGCTACGACTTATCATAATAGATCGCTACAGCTTACGACCAGGACTAGGCAGAATCTACGACCATCGATCATAGGCAAAACGATTATCGATCACACATGGTCGTTCAGGCACTGACGCTTTCGACCACCCCGCGGTCGTTCTGCCGATGGGTCCATCAGACTACACAGTCGATAGACAGAAGGTAAACTTTTGCAAAATCCTCAAAAACCAAACTCAACCTTCACACATACTCCTACCCAAAAGTCAATTACTCATCACAACCATATGGTGATCTCCACATGGTTTCACACTTTCTTTAGGTCTTGTTCCAAACAGTGGTGGGTTTTGATTTCTAACTTTCAGAAATCAAAAGTCATTTAAAACACGTTAATTTCTTAATACGGTTTTTTTCCTTTGTCCTTGGCATTATCCGTTGAGATGCAACGGTGTTTTTCAATTTTTTCTTTATTTTTCTTTAATTGAATATCTTCTAAAAAAACTAACAGCCGTTACGGTGTTATTTCAATCAAGATCCAAAAGTTAAAAGTCATAACACTTTAGAATATAGATGAATTGGTGGATCACCTGCTCATGTTTTTTAAAAGAAGACAATGGACAGTTTTCCTTTGGACAAATATAGAAGCACTCACTAGATGCTAGTGCAGCATGCACTCTGCATTGTTTATTTCTTTCAGATACTAACACATCAGGATGCAGCGTAAATGCGTAATACATGTACATCTTTTACACCTTATCTTTCTTTGATCTTCCTTTGCCTCCAATCTTCGAAGCTAGCGCTGCGAGCGAGGCGAAAATAGACCTAAAAATCTTGGCTTTTATCTGGCCTCTCTTCGGTAAGTTTCTTCCACTTCTCTCCGTCGAATACGCCTTCCTTCACCTCCCATTGATGAAACCTGAAGGTGAGCAGGTTACAACAAAATGGTTGGCCTTAGGTAAACACATTACAAATATACAACACGAACCGTAACAAGAAGCTCTTACATAATTGCATTACCTCAGAGAAGAATGCAATCACCTTAAGAATTGATTGTTTTCAGAGAGGAGATGCAGTAGCTATACTCCTACCTCAAAAGTACTTCACCTTCAGGTCTGCACATGTATGTCTGTGCATATATATACACCGGTTGGGTAGTGACTTGCTTGTCTCAGTTGTCTGTCTTTGGCAGATGACGTGATCGTTGCCTGTAACTAGACTGGAAAGCGCAATAGATTTTTAACTGAATATAGTGCAAAGACTGTACACATGAATGCAAGGCAAACACCATAAACCTGAATATAATGCGAAGACCACACAGCAAGTCGTTATAGGCTTTATGGCAACCTTAATCGCTAGTGGAATGTAATATGTTCCCCAAATGCTAGGATTGTCGGTTTTAAGGTCACATACTCACATCTGAGATAGACTGGAAAGAGCCCTGGCCCATAAACATTACCTTGGTTGTCATGGTGCTGGCATGTTCATCGGCAGATCGCCATAGCATCTTCAAGGTTGAAATTGGGATGTCCATGACGGCGAAAAGGCTTCTTTGATTGAAATAACCAGGTGTTCGAGTAGCCATGCACGAAAATATTAGTTTACTTAGGTAATGCCAGGAGGATTAGAAGTTCAGAATTAGCCAACTAAGTTGTAGCCCAACTTAAGGCACCTGGATGTTTGGACAGGTGACCAATGTTCAAATCCCAGCACCTGCAGATTAGTGATGCATTTGCATGGGTATTTGTTGTTGGTAGGATTTGATCCCACAAACTCCTAGTAGTATGAGTCTCAAAATTGATGTGATAATTAATTGGGAGTTTGGGACACCTTAAAAAAAATATGAAAGTTTGATAATCGAGTGTAGCTTGGGTGGAAAGGCCTTGGTGCCTACGCTCTGTAAGGCTTTGGTGACTTCGCAAAATTTCCAAACGTATGTTAGGAGACGCGTACATGTGTATGTGTGTATGGTGATGTGAGTTGTATGTGTACATCTGTCTTATACCCTCTAAAAATAAATATATATATACATGAAAATTTAGAACTGCTCCTAAACTTGCTGGCATTGCCGTTTCTGATCCCACTGAAGCCCCTCCCTTTCTTCCCCGTTTGGTCAGACTCGGCTTCAGTTTTTTAGGTTTCGAAGCCAATTTCTCGGCCAAACGCGTGGACTTCAAAACCCAAAAATGAACTAAAATTTTAAAGTCGAGCTTAAAATAAACTATGAATTTGAAGCCTAGATTTTATAACTTTTTTTAAAGCCCGACTTTGAAGCAAAAAGAAAGAAGCCGAGCCCGACCAAATGACACCTTAACATCTTATTCTTGAAAAAAAGATGAAAAGAGGACAGTAAGCAAATGAGAGGATAGAAAAGGACAGGATTGGAATATGTTGGGTCCAAGCCTTCCAACTCCTTCAAAAACTCCAGCTTAATGCTCGACTCAACAAATGACACGGGTTCTGATGACCATCCTTGACAGAAAAGGGTGATTAATTCTTGTCTTCCGTAGCCCAATGTGCTGAAAAGACTTTGACCGAAACGACGTCGAAGTCAGGAACAAGAACCCGGCTATTGCCGAGACCCCTACCTTAGTAACGACAACTGGGGTTAGGTACCATGTCAATCATGTTTTCTTGCTTATTTAATTAGACCCGTTTCAAACGCCAGGAATTTTATAAGAAACAATTAATTTCTACGAGAATAAAAAAATCCCATCTCTAAACATGGCCTTAGATCATTGGTACATGTAAGACATCAGAGAGAACAATTGACGAAACGAACTGCATCGAATTATAGGGGAAGGATTTGTAAAAAAACAGAATAACGACAAACGGTGTTGCTAAAAAGAAAAGAACAATTGGTCCTTGTAGATGCAAAACTATCGTAAGATTACCAGAAACCAGTTCCAAGCCAAGAAACGCTTCTTTCCCCGTTCACATGGGCTTTTGTCGATCAGCTTGGTCTGTGTCTCACAGCTAGCGCAACAGCAAACTTGCCTAGGAGGACAACACATTGATGACTATTCAGTTTTTTTTAGAGGTGATGATTATTCTCGAAAGTTGAGACAGGTTCCAGTGGAAACAAAAGGGGTTGCCCAAAAGTATTGCTGCTGGACCTGGAGCGTGTAGGGAGGACATAGACACACATAGCTTAGATGCTGCTCGGTTAGACTGAAATAAATTAGCTTATGCTAAAATTATACTGTAGCTGGTTAAAAATAGATTGTAGCTGGTGGTGGCTTCTTTACCGTAACTAAATTTTAAAAAAAAATTAAAAATAAAAAAACATGTTAGCACATTACAGACGAAAACAAATACAGGAAAAAAGAACCAGAAAAAAGCTCAAAAAAGCTAAAAATTCAGAAAAAAAACAAAATTTAGAAATAGTAAAAAATAAACTAGAAACCAAAAGCTCAAACCGAAATAGGCAGGCCTTACTCTACAGCCTCCTCAACTGGGCACACAGATCTGTGGAGGGCACCAGCCACTCAGCCACAGCAATACATTTTATCAAGGCTGTAGTCAAGGCCCAGCGCGCACTCCTCCAGCAGAGCAGAGATACTGACAACAAGCACACCCGCCCTAGCAGAGTTGATAATTCACAACAAGCATGCCGCAATTGCAACGAATGTTCGTTCATTTGGTACATTTCCTCTAACGCATTTACATCAGAAGGTGACAATTAATGTGCAACCATATAATTTGCCCTTTTTCTCTCCTCAAGTTATAATGGAGAGAAGAAAGAACGTATAGGCCTACAGAAGCGGCAGTGAAAGAGAAAGGAAACCATAAAGCGCAAGGGGGAATAAAAGAGAGCGAAAAATAAGTACAGCGATACATGATTGTTCAAAACTTGAAGCCATCCAGTGTTACCTCGACTGCAACATATACCACAGTGGTGAAGATAATATGGCGAAGGATGAGCTTGTGATTATCAATCCAATTGTATTTCCCGCAACTGTTCATGCTGCCCATTCATATCATTCATGACTATTTGGACCCTTGGCAGATCGCTGTCTTTCTTTGGCGTCTCAGCCGTCAGCTTGTCATCTCCTTCGAGTGATTCTACCGTCTGCTCACCATCCAGTTTTGGTGTTTCTTCCTGTTTCTCATCATCCTTGTTGGGTGTTTCTTCCCTTTGATCATGCGTGTCAGTAAGCTTGGCATTTGTGCAATCATCAACATTGTTCTGTTTTGCCTGTGAAGAACCCATCTGACAGGTCAGAACGTAACCTAGTACAAGTGTCAGTGCAACCTGGGTGGCAAGGAAGATTTTCAAGGAATTTTGAAGACTAACCACGAATTCATATTGATGCAATTTGCAAATATTATAGTGACAAGATGATAGAAGTTTGTGCTTTTAGTAGGCACTAGATGACTAGACAGTAGATATAAGACTCAAGGACGGGAGTATCTCCATTGTTGTGTTGCAAACTAAAATAATCTACTAGATTGTCAAGCTAAGCCTTTTAAATAGACAAAACTGGTGCAACCATATACAGGACGCCTCATGTGTTAATCTATTGGTCAGAAGAAATTACCTTGTTCTTATCACGCCAACTCAGTGAAAACGGTGAAAGCAAGTTTATTCTTCTGGGCTGGAACTCCTGTGATGAATCTTGGTTTGTGTGACTAGGGGATGCATCTGGCATAGATGTTCTACAGGGGGAAACAGGGGCAAGCAAATATCAATGTTGGAACACTGACAACAAAAAATGGGAAATTATTTAACTCAAATTCATTATCACAATAGTACATTCTGCTAATATTCAGAAAAAAAATCACACTGTTATAACCGAGCTGCCATAATTGCGCATTAGCAGCCTTAAACATGTTCTAAATAGTCACACAAAGGACGTTCAAATAGTATAAAAAAGATTATCAGAAAATTAGTATTGAGGTGTTGCCAGGTTTAAGCAGCAGGCTGTCTGGTACTAATAACATTCGAAGATGCAAGATTGAGATACCTTGGAGAAGGCAAAGGGGAAAGAAGTGCTTTTTGCTGGCTAATTTGGTACTGCAGTGTGGCCTCCAACATTGTTTCGGCCATTACTGCCCTGTTCTCCATTTGGGCAAGTGAAGCCATAGCTTCCTCATACTTTTCCTGCACGTGTCATGATCCTGTGAGCATATAAGCAAAAGAAGAGTATAAAGCATGCACAGAGATGACTTCATTGCATGTCAATTCTGACAAATGTTTATGGTGAGTGATAACAAAATAATAAGAGAGAAATTGGAGCTCAGCTCTCAATAAAACAAGCCTTGCTAGTTCATACAATAAAAGAAAGAAAAAAATAGCATATAGCTTCAAGCACGCAAGATATGGGTACACTGTCATGTTTGATTGTGTGCACGTAAATGTGTAACCTGTGTAATATTATTCCCATAGTTACAAGGAACGCAGCACACCTAAACCATCGTAAATTTATACTTGGTATGCCACTTTTTCTCTCAGATTCCATAGTGAACCTGTACCTTGTACAGCGAATCGACGCAGGGTATAGCAAGTCTGCTAACTATGATTGTTTCCCCACAACAATCAAAGGTTTTGATCAGCCACAAAAGAACACATTTTAATTGTTTAGAGACCTTTTCTCTATTGAATCTGAAATCAGTTAGAACCACACAAAAACGGCAAATCAAATTGGTTAACGCGGCATAAATTAAGTGCTGGTAGACAGGTATATTTGTTTGAAGCTGTAGGTTTACTGGAAAGGATCCTAGCCAAGTTGGCTGTAGAAACAGGCCAGCTTTTTCAACCTTGCTTAGAGATATTTTGAGCCTAATATAGTAACTATTTTTGAGAAGTCTTAAGTTTATATGTTAGTAAATATGATAAAATTATCTCTTAAAATATCCTAATGTATCAAAAACTCAAAATTATTTACTAGATGATGGATGCTACACTGAACATGACTGGGATTTCAGATAGTTATGAAAAAAATAAGTGATGTATAAGAAAAGTAAAGATGATTTGGGCAGGCAATAGATCAAGTTAGTTAATTAACCTGCAGCACATTAACAGCGTATCTCTGAGCATCAGCATCCTGCTCAGCAGAGATGCGTGCTTCCTCTGCAATTTTCAGTTCTTGTTCCACTCGCATCAGTACCTTCAATATGATTCCTGGTTAGTGGATGTCCACAGTAGAAAGATAACATTTAGAAGAATGAACAGACACCAACTGTACCTGAAACATTGCTTGCTCCTGTTCCTGCTTGTCCAATAGGGCCTGTCTTAGTTCAGATAATTCTTGTTCCAACTGCTCAGCCTAAAAGAGAAGAGCGGGTATTTGCACAGTTATGTTGTTCCAAGAAAACCAGAGGTCTTTAGCTCATAGGTTTAATTATGATAGATTGGAAGTGGTTATAATTTGGTGAATTGTTATTACAAAATGAAGTGCATGTACTATATAAATCTTGCAGAACTTCTAATTTGGTGAAATGGTTATGTAGAAACAAAATATACTTTAGAAGTACAAGCTAAACATACGTAATTAGGAAAAAGCTATTTCTGTGGCATAGCTGCATAGGCAACAACACTGAGCTAAATATTACTGTGCAATCTGGCTTGGCATAATGGAAGATTTTCTCATCAAACAACAGTGTAGTTATCTGGCTATACCTTTGCACTTAATTGGCGCCTATTATCCTGCTTAACCATTTCCATCAATGCCGTCTCTAGTTCATCAGCTCTGAATAGCAAAAAGAACAAAAAAAATTTAAAAAAATACTTCAGCTGAGCAGAAAATATTTCAGTGCCATGAATGCACCCGGAAACAAGTTATGTACGAGCATCTTGAATTTCACAATTTCACTCCACCAGCAACAATAGCTAGCATGGTTGTCACGGCGGAGTCGGCGACCACGGCGAGTGAGGGGCGCCTGGACGCCTAGGCGACGCCATGGCGAGAGCCATAACTCCCGTCGCATACATACGGTCAGTCGGTCACATACTCACATACATCTCTCCCGAGTCCCGACCTCTCCGTCTCTCCCGTCTGTCCGCCTCCCCTGTCTCTCCGCCTCTCCCGATCTCCTCTCTCTCCCGTCTCTCTGCCTCTCCCGACCTCTCCGCCTCCTCTCCCCGCCGCCGCATCCTCTCCCCGCCGCCGCCTTCCCCGTCCGCCGCATCCTCTCCCCGGCGCCTTCTCCCCCGACCGCCTCCAGCTCCCCGTGCCCGATCTCCTAACCCTAGCCACCGTCGCCTCCCGCTCTCTCGATGCCTCCTCTCCTCCCTAGCGCTTCCTCCCGTCACTCCGTCTTTCGCCTCCCCGTCGCCTCCCTCCCTCGGCGCGGAGCAAGCTGGAGAGGAAGCCGGCGGCGGGAGGGAGGAAGGCGGCCTGACGGAGGAAGCGGCGGCGGCCGAGCCAAGGAGAGGAGAGGGGCGGGCGGCGACTGCCAAGGCGGCGATCCTACCAGCGTCGCTCCCAGACACACAGGCGCCAAGGCGTCACCCAGGCGACGCCAAGGCGACAATGATAGCTAGGACTCGTTAGCACGAATACAATAGTCAATAATTTGCTCTTATTACTTCTAAAATAAATACTTTGAAATAATCCACTTATAATAATTCATGGGAAAAAATGTAGACGACTAGGTCAAGACTGATATGGGTAAAACAAGTGTTGTGGAAAACGGCCTAAACAGCTGATTAGTCGCCCGTTTATTTGCTGACAGTGGCCAAACCATCACGATTAGCTGATTCAGAGGTCTATTATTTAGCGCTAGCAAGCATTTAATCATCTGAATATTCTGAATAATCGGCCAATATCTGAATAATCGAGCGACAAATCTTGTTTAGATTGTAGTGTTAAGGAGATAGATTAGGAGATAGAGTTTGGAAGTGGTCTTTGAGCCGCACGAGCTCGTCCGCTTCGAGGACCACTTCCCCGAGAATTTTTTTTTTATGAATATTATGAATATTGTGTGTATTGATATGAGACCCAAAGGGTCATATATATAGGAGAGTACATGAGGATATGCCATATAGAGATAAGGCATATATGGAATAGAATCCAAACTCTATCTCCTAATCTATCTCCTTAACACCCCCCATCAAATGCAAGGTGTATGCAATAGCATTACATTTGAAAAAGGAGTTAACACTAAAATAAGAAAAGTCTGAAATCTATCTTGATGATGTCGTCGTTGCATGCAGTCTTGGAATAAACTGTCAAATCAAGCCGAAGAGGAATAGATAGATGCATGACAGCGCAGATCGAAGCCCAAGAGGCGGCGCAGCACGAGATGATGACGCATGGCCTTTAAAGCTCAGGCGGCGGCTGAGAAGCGGCGGCATCATAACGACTTCTCCGATCTGCACGCTCGAGAGAGTAGGCGGCGGCCGCCATGCAAAAGAAAATTCCTACACTTCTATGACTGACAATAAATTTGTGGACTCGCACGACTTGAACGAATTAAAAATTAGAAACTACGGATTTTGGATGGACGCTAACGGAGGACTCAACGAGAAAAGTAACTAAAATTGACTCAAAAGAAAACAGATGAAAATACTCTTGAGGTGAGCAGGCCGCCCGTTGAAGAGGCCCGAGGACTGGGCGCTCGTTGGTGGATCGCGTCCTAAAGTGAAGAACCAGGCCGATCGTTGTCAATCGAGCGAGCGAGAGCGCACCAGCACAACCCAGATCTCGTTTCCTCTTCCACCGTGACCCCCATTCGGTGAGCCTTTCTTTAATCAAAACTCCACCCGTCCCCTAGTGGCCACCTCGGGCGCTTTGTTATCTGGACCGAGAGCGCATTCAAGAGCTATGGGTGGTTCGAGCCGCACGAGCTCGTCCGCTTCGAGGACCACTTCCCCGAGAAGGCCTTCCTGGCTAGCACCCGCATCTCCCTCCCTCACTGCCGTCTCGCACTCGCGCAATCCCATTGATTCGGAAGGCGGCGGCGCGAGGCGAGACGCGAGGCTCGAACAGGCGGCCGGGCGTGGCTTCAGCCGGCACGCGGCCGGAAGCGCGAGGAGGCGCGCGGGATGGCGGCAAAGCGGCTGGCTGCCCGCAAAGGCGAAGGCGTCTTGTGGCGGGCGGGCGGGCGGGCGCGCGAGCTCGGCGGCGGCGGCGCGAGTTCCGGCGGCGGCGCGAGCTCCGGCGGCGGCGAGCGCGAGCGAGCGAGAGCGGCCGCGTGGCGGGCGGCAACCGGCGGAGCCAGGTAACCGGCGGCGGCCGGATCGGCGGGCGGCCGGATCGAGCGGCAGCGGAGAAGGGCCGGATCCGGCGGGCGGCCGGATCTAAGCGGCAGCATGGCGGAGAAAGCGGATCCGGCCGGATCTGGCCGGATCGAGCGGCAGCAGCGAGATCCGGATCTGGCGGCGGCGGCGGAGCGGCGGCGGGGGGCGACTCGTCGGGTGGCGGCGTTGTTATGCGGGCTGCTGCGGCGCGATGATGGCGGTAAAGCCGGGCGGCAATAGGGTGGCGAATCGCAAACGATAGCGGCGCGGCGTCCTCGGACGGTGGTCGAGCGGCGGCGTCTCTCCGCCGGCGGCGGCGTCGAGAAGATAGCCGCCCGGAGAGATCGATTCTCCGGGCGGACAATGGAAGATGAGCGGAGCTAGGTATGGAACCTATGCTCTGATACCATATTATGAATATTGTGTGTATTGATATGAGACCCAAAGGGTCATATATATAGGAGAGTACATGAGGATATGCCATATAAAGATAAGGCATATATGGAATAGAATCCAAACTCTATCTCCTAATCTATCTCCTTAACATGTAGGACATTTGAAATATTTTCACATAAATTCAGTCACACAAGACAGCCATCCAAGGCACCATAGACCTCCACCGTTGAAGCCATCACTGTCTCAAGCCGCCGCCATCGAAGATGATGTTGTGGCCCACCATGGCTGCCAAATGCTGCATTTGAGCCCCCTATCCAACGCTGCAGCCATGCTCACCACCAAGCCCGCAACAGAGCTCACCCTGCTTGTGTGCTGCTTGTTACGTGGGCTAATTGTGGGATATAGTTTCCACTCTCGATCTCATTGGAAGAGGGGTGGTGAAGACTGGAGAGAGATGAGGCCATGGGATTGGTAAAGATTGAAAGTATACGTAGCCAAATGGGTCAGGCCAACTGTGCCGACCTAAGGCACGGTACTGGTGCCCAACCCAGGCACATCGCAACACAAACAGTAAACGAGCCGTGTTGGCCCAGCACGACCGGGGGTGCCGTGCTTGAGCCAGCACCTCGGCATGGCACACACAATAACTCTCTCCTGTGATAGTGCAGTAAAATTGATTGTGGTTGGCAGTAAAATTATTTATGTTAAAGAGTTACTGCACTCTTCTAAGCGCGGACGAATGACTTGGCAGTAAAATTACTTGTAACTGGCAGCAAAATACTTGTGACTCAGCAACTGACAATAACAATACTTGCGACTGGCAATAAAATTATTTGTGACTGGAAGTAAAAATATTTGCGACTTAGCGACTGACAGTAAAATTATTTGTTACTGTTAATAAAATTACTTACAATTGGCAGTAAAATCAACGGGTCATCAATGGCTCGTTTGGCTAAGCGTGCCCAGACCAGGCCGACCCCTCTCCGTGCCGTGCCTAGGTTGGAGGGCAAGCATATGGGCCAGCACAGCACGGCACGGTAACTTATTCGGGCCTAATCAGGCCGTGCCCTATCTGGGCCTGTGCCGTGCTGGGCCAGGCGACCCATTTGGCCAGGTTTGACCGAAGGAGACAACAAAGGGAAAGTGCAATAGCGTCCTAGACAAAAGCATTTTGTAAATATTACACTTTCTTTACCTCAAAGCATAACTACAAGTGCTGGGTTTTCACCTTGTCAAAACATGTAAGTGGATTGCTTATTTCTTTTCGATTGTCCACTGGACCATCAAAAAATATATCAATTTTTTTGCTTTTTTGTATCAAATATATCAACACGTTCCAAAAAATATACATAGGGAAAAAGTCCACTTTTCAACCTTGAACTCTGGCCTTGATTCAATTTTCAGCCCTCAACTTTGAAACCATCTAATGCGGAACAACAAACGTACGAAACTGTCCACTTTACCTTCCTGACCCAAACCAAGGTGGTTTTGATGCGACGTGGCATCCCAGTAATGAAGTCTACGTTGACATAGCATCCTAATTGGCAACAACAAATAAACAAAGAGTAAATAGTATTTGTGGGTCTTTTCTGTCCCACATGTCATACTAAACCCCTCTTCTTCCTCCTCTCCTTTCTCTCTCTTATCTACTCAAACTATGCCTTCGCTGGTGAGCGCCATGGACGCATGCAGTCAATGCATCGACGCTTCAGCTCAGGCTCGTTTGCCAGGCCACCGCACCTCCTCATCACGCCACTGGTAGGTCTCAAGCTTGCGCTAGCCGCCGTCCTCCTCTCTTGATGAGCACGAATCGGACAGGTGGCCATGGATTTTGGGGGTGTTTAGGGGCGATGGTGGCCATGGATAGCGGCGACGATGCTCGGTGGCGGCGACTCCATTGGATAGCGGCAGCGAGGCAGCGGAGTGGCTCTAGGATGGCGGCACTCTGGCGTACGGGAGCTTGAATGGGGCACAAGGGGAGGAAGAGGGAGTCGTGGTGAATCTTTTGGACGCATGGAATCAACCCGTGGTTTGCCGAGGTGGCGCAGTATCGCGGCGGAGCTCCTGGCTGACAACGAAGAAGAACGGCCGATCCGGCCTTGCAACGAGGGTGAAACACAAAATAAATGGTCGAGGAAAGTTGCTTAGGGTGTGGAACATGCCGTGACGCGGCTGATTGGGTGAGATTCTCATCAGCGGAGATCGGGGTGGAGGGCTCTCGCCTACTTCGAGGAAGAAGGTGGTGTTCCGGCCGGAGGAGGGGAAGAGGACCTTTGCTTGCTTGCAATTTGTTCCCATGTGCTGCTTGGTGGCTAGGTAGTTGAGCGGAGGAAGGAGATGCCCTGGTAGAGGGCGGCCAAAGCAGTTGAGAAGGCGACAAATTTGTTGGAGAGAAGAGGAAGAAGAATGCATGAGGTGGATTCCACGTCAACTATACTGAACAGGTGGATACAAAACCACCGCCACATTAAATCAAAATCACCCCGTTTGGGTTGAGGGGGTGACGTGTACAGTTTCATTAGTTCAAGGTCCCAAATCATACGGTTTCAGAGTTCAGAGTTGAAAACCAAACTAAGGCCAGACTTCAGTGTTGAAAAGTAGACTTTTCTAGTTTTCTTATATATTGATGTATTAGCATGAACACATATTAGTCAGCATTATTCCGATTAATCGGTTGGTGGTACCCTGTCCATCCGTCAACCGTATCCCCTTTTTTTACAACACTGGGTAAAACGGCCAGGTTAATCCACCCAATTTAAGACTATTTTTGGAAGTTGGAGCAATTCTAGTTGGGTTTTTCTCCTAAAAAAAAGTCTGGTTCAGTTTTGAGTGGTTATGGGCTCATAGCAGATTTGTGTGGATACAATCAAATGCTATAATTAATTAAGTCTTTCAACAATAAGCAAACAAGAAGAATAAAAATAACAAAAAATAGTCAAATTTCGGCAGTTTGTACCTGAAACAAGTTTCTTTTTTTTATAACTAATTCCTGGTAAAGTTTCAACTGGTTATGTTGTGAGATGCCTGGGATTTACCAGCTTCTGTCCTGTCCCCCGCGACCAGCACAAAGAAAAAGGGAACAGTTACCCGAACTATTGCAACTATTTTAAAAATGCAATTCTCATAAAAGATTGCAAAATACAGTCATGAATATTTGGAAATTGGAACAAACATATCTAAGAGCATATGGTTCCACCGACTATGACAAAATACGATCACGAATATGTGGAAAACATACCTGAGAACAGCTGATCTTCTCTCCTCTAGCAGTCGGCATAACTCAAACTTCAGCCAGGCGACCTGCAGTAATACAACTAGTTCAAATTAGTAAACTATAGCAACCACTTGAGGTCTTGAGTTAGTACTCAAGGAAGGAAAAAACTGATCAACGGGGCACAGATTACAACTGCTTGAGTACGGTAGTAAAGCTTAGACTCTATGATTAGATGGCTACCTGATCCTTGGGATCTGGCAAAGAATCAATCTCAGAATTGACTGTCAGGCCACCATACATATCATCCATATTTCCAGAATCGCTTTCTTGGTTGCCATCCCCATCTGCCACATCACTCATTTGGTCTGCTGAATTACTTATTGACACCAGTGGTTCAGGGTCACGTTTGAAATTATATAGCTTTGACACAAGACCGTTGGTGTCCGTGGCTGTGCAGACACCTAGACCTTTTGCTCTTTCTTCCATTGATGATATAACAGATGGCCGGTGTTTATTCCTTAGCTCTTGCAATCTTGTTTCATTTACAGATTGATATCCCATGCGAGCTGTCAAGACAAGCTGGCTGCTGTCAAAAGTGGAACCAGCTAAAGACTGCAAAAGGGTAACTGCATCACCAGCATCTTTTGTAGTCACAAGTGCAGGGCCTGCAATTAATACAAGCATCAGTCCCCATTCATTCCATGTGATGGATTTTTGCATGTATGCTGACTATGCATACTATCCTTTTCTTTTTGGAAACTATGACAAATCAAAAGTGTGTCCCAGTACCATAAAACTCCAGTAGTGCAAGAGCTGTCCGGAACAGCATCACACGATTCCCATCGAACAGAAGCACGTCCCAGACACGGAGAACTGAAATGTTCAAATAGCATGTAAAAATAAAATATGATGTCATTTTTTTAACAGAAGCAAATGCATGAGACTGCTACAACCAAACAAGGTGCTTACATAGTGTAAGTAACCAATAATAAGTGCAACTGATCATAATAAAGAATAACTTTCATGGTTCCTAGGTACCCCATAAGCATCACATGAGATAATAAGAAAAACGTGGTTATGGTCATTTTCACACTTTTTAGTGAGGGCCAAGGGCTCGCTTTACAACTTCTCTCTCCTTATAAACATCGCATGGGTCTGCATCATCTACTTTCGTTCTCACATAAGAGGTTATATTCATCATATTCCCCACTTGAGATTAGTTGTTCACATGTTCAGTAAAAGCATAGTCTGCTTGGAATTAATGAGACATCAATGCGCTTTGTGCTGGTAACCCCATAGACTTAGCTAAGGTAGACTGTGAGAGAATGATCGGGTAGGTTCTTTTCCACTTATGACTTATTCTTATGTACGGCGCTACAGTAACTATCTTTCAAATGATATGTTTTTTCGAGGCGGGGTCTACTAATTAATTGCAGTACACATTGTATCGAGTTCAACTGCACCAGCCAAAATCGCATGCGATTGTCTCCCTCTTCATAATATGTCCCACGAATAGCCAGGATTCAAAAGTCATAAGCCAAAAGCTAAAAGCCACAGCCCCAAAAAACCCACCCATCTTCTAGAAGCAGCAACTGTGAAAATAACATTAAGTAAAGCCTACCACTCTCCCAGGGAAGCACATTGGTGAAAATGGATAGGAACCACGGTCCAGTAACCCATGCAACTTGAAGGCCGAGGTAATCCAGGTGATTTGCTGCATCAAAAAGCATGTCACGCCCTTAATTCTTGGATTTTCGCAGTCACTAGCTAAATGAGTTGCATCACACCAATATATTCTGTGTGTAACAAGTTGCTAACCTAGTTTTGGGAATTTCTCTTGGACTAACTCCTCTAAGACAAGCTGATCCACCTGAAGAGCAACCAAATATTCATCTCACATAAGAATGAATCGAACTTGGGAGTTTCAAGCACCCAAACATGCAAACGTTAAAAGGAGAGAATGTGGAAGCATTACAATACCTGCGACTCGATCATTTCTTCAGAAAAGTACCCATCAAAATAGTCATCAATAATTCCAACCAATGTCCTGTTACACCATCAACAGATTTAACAGACTATTTAATTCAAATATCATGAGATCTTAGAGCAATGTGATATGGAATCCAAAATAACTGTACAACAATTTGTTATAGAGGCATACCAAAATGCATTCTCCTCTGGCATCAATAGAAGTAAGAGACCAGCAAAGAAATTCATCGCCTACAGCATTCACAAGACAAATCTTTGCTAAGATAAGAGTTGACAAATGTCCAAGTATAAACCATTAAAAGCTTGTCAACTACATTATTGTAACACCAGGATGTTGGTTGAGAAAGACTATAGTCACCTCCATTTTTTATTGGTACCATTGAATGCTAGGTTTTGGGTTCAAGAGTGGGTTTTGCGACTTGGAGTACAACAACTCAATGTCAAATGTTATTAAGGAGCTACAAAGAAGCAAATGACTTCCAGCCACATAAAGCAAGTAATGTGGATCAGCATTAATTAATGGATACATTTACCTGGCAGTAACCAACTGTTGGATTGTGTCTAGCATAAGCTAGAAGCAAGCGTCTCAAAGCATTTCTTCCATCCTCGTCTAATGCAGGATGACCTGGAAAAGTTCTAGGCAAGTCCTATAAGGAGCCCAGATATGCCAGATTGGACGCTTTGTTAGACTTCCTAGATATAAATTGTTAACAAAAACGAGACAACTTTCCCGTAAAAATGGACACAACTATCTACCTTCTCTATTTGCCCTTTCCACTTTTCAGAGGAAAATGCTGAAGGTACTTCAGGTTTTTCATCGACACCTTCTGAGGTTGAAGAATCTAAGCATTTGCTATGTTCTAGTTCACCTTCTGCTGCAAGCAGACTACCATAATACCCTTTTACCCTACGAGATCCAATACCAACAAAAGCTTGCCACAGCTGTCATCATAAGAGCAAGGAGCTGCTGAATGAGCTGAACAGATCTAAAATTAGAAACAAGAACGAATAAAGAAGCTCCATGATACAGGCCGTACCTCCCCTCTCAAAGCCATTGGAAGTCCACCATGGACCAGGCACTCCAACTCTTCCTTCGAAGGATAAATCTCTTCTTGATTCCTGATACCAATGTCAGCATTCACACTATCACCTGAATGCATTTCTTGGCTAGGGTCAATCTTATCTACATCATAGAACTCATCATCTGAGTCCTCAGACAACTTGCCCTCTTCGACCTTAATGAGATGGGTTCCATCTTTTGTGTGCTGCCTGACAGCAGATGATTGCTTCTTCTCGACACGCAGGCCCATCATCTGCTCTATGTTGCCCAGAGACGGCCTAATTGGTTTCCATAACTCAATCTTGTGTGGCCCTTGAGCAATCTTCTCATGCAGCAATTCAGAACTGCCAGCCTCAGCATTCTCCTCAACAGCCCCTGCAGCTTCACCTTCCTCCAGGGCAGGAACAACCTCAGCATCCTGTCCAGACGACTCGGCCTGCCTCTCCAGAAAATTCTTCCATCTATCGGATCTCTCCTCTTCCTCCTCCTGCGAGTACAGCACCAGAAGGCGTGCAGCTCGTCAAGATCAGACAATGCAGATAAAAATTCAGGCGCGGGTCTTGTACCTTGTAGATGCTTGCATACTCTTTGTAACGCTGCAAGTGTTGGGGCCGCACAGCGAAGCCATAGGCATCCCTGCTTCAATCAGACTGGATCAGAAAGGAGTAATTCTTACGACTTGCTAAAAAGCAACTATCTAACGCTCAAAACTTTTAGGGTTCTATACTTCTATCATCTCCCAGATTCAAAGCAGCGAGACAAATTTTGCTAGAAGTGATCATACCCACTAAAAGTATGATGATTTGGCAACCCAATTCCAGGATCGGCTGTACTACCGAAACAATCCTAAACTTGTGGCGACACTTCTACAAACCCAGATCTTATCAAAAGGCAAACATCACTAAGCTCCCGATTCGGCCAATTTCCCCAACCAAATTATCCGAAGCATAAAACCTAGCCTCCGAGATGCGGAGGGGATCTAGTGCTAGCCGCTCCGCAACCCCCCAAACACCCAAACAGGCAGCCTGGGCACGAGCAATTTCGCACCGCATTACCCAAAACATTCAGCAAAAGACGTCCCCACGACGCGGCGCGGCGCCCACGCCGAAGCGAGATCCCCGGCAAACGAACACGCAGGTTGGAAACCCGCGAAGCGGAAACCTCGCAACGGAGCAAAAGGAAGAGACGAAAAATCCGAGGAAAAAACTTTCGGAACGGCGGAGCTGGGAATTAACGCACCGCTTGTGCTCGAAGGCGATGAACGGGAGGCTCTTGGGCTTCATCTCCTCCTCGCACAGCAGCAGCAGCAGCAGCAGCAAGCGGCGGCGGCGGCGCGGACGAGAGCAGAGTGTAGTGGGGTTAGCGTAGGGCGGTGGCTTTGATCTGGTCTCTGGCTCTCTGCGCGGAGTGGGGGGGAGATGTACGCGACGCGAGGTGTCCGCGCTGGCCGTGCGGAGAAATGGAACGGGGTCGCTCGGGGACGACCACCCTCGTGGCTGGCGCCGCGCGTTCTGCCTTCTTTTCTTCCCCGACACGGGTTGGCCAGTGCTCTGCCCCTGCACCGGTTCCGTGACTTGTGTCCTCCGCGAGACCCAGATCCCGATCCTCCGTGCACGGGGGAGCCGTGTCCCCTCGTGTTGTCTGTCCCGGCGGCTGCGCTACCTCGAATCTGCTCGCTAGCGCTGACACTGCGCGACTTCCCTAGAACGATCGACGCTACGCAATTGGCACCTAGACGTTAAACAACAGCAGACGGATGAGCTGAGGTGCGATTCCACGTCTTCGCTGGTCTTTCTTTTCACGGTGGAGTTACGCGGGTGGGCGCTTTCTTTTTTAAAAATAAGAGGGGATAGCTACTTGGTCTGTTGCTTCGCTACTTCCGTTGCACGTAGATAATTGGTCTATGGTCATGGACCGATTACAGATCCTATTCAATAAGTAGATTTTTTCCAATGGAGCCTTGGTTTGTTGTGTCTGTCTGAATTTCATATTTTATCTAGGATCATTAAATTATTATATATCTTATTCTATTATGGATCTTCCATAGTCTTTTTTTCTTTCATTCTTGCTCGAGCCGAATGATGAAAAATTATCATGTCCGGCTCCTTTGGGGGATGTATACTAAAGAATTCACCTATCCCAATAACAAAGAAATCTGACTTAAATGATAGGACGTAATTATTACAGGTAGTAATTCTAGGTACTATTGCATGTAATGTAGGTTTAGCTGTTCTCGATCTGTGAATGATTGGTGAACCGGCGGATCTGTTTGCAACTCCTCTAGAAATATTACCCTAGTGATACTTCTTTCCCGTGTTTCAAATACTCCGTACAGTACCCAATAAATTATTGGGCGTTCTCTTAATGGTTTTTGTGCCAACGGGCTTATTGACAATACCCTTTCTAGAGAATATCAATAAATTCTAAAATCTATTTCGTCGCCCGGTAGCTACCACAGTTTCATTAATCGGTACTGTGGTAGCTCTTTGGTTAGGTATTGGAGCAACATTATCTATTAAAAAATTCTTCACTTTAGGTCTTTTTAGAGATTTACAGGTTGATTCATTTAACTGTGAAGTACCATGCATAGATATCTAGAAAATAGTTACTTATTAAATGCCATACGTGTTAGAATATAGGCTCGCATAAAAGAAGTATTACAACATAGGTTGATGTAAAATGTTATCCTCTAAGTAAGGTTCATGTTTGATCACTGGTAACGACATATTCTTCCGTAAAATACATCTAGTTTTGGAGTACAGTTATACATCAAGTTATTTTTTTGATCAGACCTATGGTCCGTTTTATTTCCGAGGTCAAAATATATGCCAAACCATTCAAGGACGAATGAAACACCCCTTGGTCCCGGTTTGGGGGTTGCTGTCCCGTATCAAATCTGTCCATTATACATTGCTGACGTCATGGATTAACACTAACAACCGGCTAAACTTCTGCAAACATGGTAGCAGAGATTAGTCCATATAAGATCAAGGCCTCCGGTTTGGCTAAATTTGTGACGAAAATGATTGAACCGCGCTTCCGCCAATGGGATCAGGTAGGAGTGGGGCCTGGTCTAGCCGACGAGACATCTGTGCCGCAAGAAGCGAAGCCGTCACCGCTGTTTCGGTGGAAAACGCATTGCGCACACCTCAAGCTTTGCTTGTTCCAGCTTGCTGCATAAATATTGCGACAACCCGGCTTAATATTGATGCGTAACAATACTGGTCATTAGATTATTACTGGTTTGTTTAGTAAAATATCGTTCTAATGAATATTAAGCTCATCAAAATAGCGTAGCAGAATAATAATTAAAGATAGTGCATATTATTATATAAACATAACCACACAGGACCACAGTCCGATACAAAATCACTAGGGTTCAAATAGTACAATACCAAAAGTAGACAATCTAATTCAACCTCTAATTATACAAAGAGTTCTAAATATCCAAACCACGCATTAATTTTAGAGATACTTCGGATCAAGCCCCAGGTTGCCACTTACTCCAGGATCAAGCCTTAGGTTGCCACTAGCTCCATAGCCGTCCCAAGTATCGTATGAGGGATCCATCTCATACTGCTCGTCCTCATAACCATCCCCTTCTCACTCAGAGTAGAATTGCCCCGGGTAGGCTTCATCCATCCAAGTGAGGATCCAAGCTAGCTATCAGATAAATAAAGAAAAAATAATAGCAAGGATGAATATAAAGTACTCAACAAGCAGTATTAGCAAATGAAATGTATGATCTTAGTCTAGCATCTCCTGGATCATCTTTTTTTTTCATTTTCATCACATATAGAAAACAAAGGTTTTGTTAAGTTGAGAAAGAGTTTCGGATTATTAATTTAGAAATCTATTGAACATCCGTCGGCGACTGGAAGCGCAGTCGTCTAACCGATAGGCAACAGCAATTGCAGTCGTCCGACCGTTCGACGACTGCAATAATTCGCCCAATAGCCAACGGATTGCTTGCGTGTCGTGCGGCCGTTGGGTGATAGGGTCCAGTCGCCCGACGTTCAGGCAACTGAAGCCTATTTTTTTAAAAAAAATTGGCAAGGTATATTTCTGTTATTTTGAATAAAAAATAGATTATTCATAAAAAAATTCTTGGTTTTCCTATGTTTTTCCACCGTCCATGCCCTATTTAGAATAGGGGACTTTTCATGTTTTGCTGTAAAAATTAAATTGTTTTCTGTAAAATTTCTGCATACCTCCTTTGAAATTCATGTGTTAATCCTAGTTCTTGTGAGAATTGAACTATTTTCTATAAAATTCGTGTTTCGTGAGGATATGTAGCTCGGAGACAACTTTATTTACAAGAGTTTTGTGAGGATATGTAGCTCGGAGACGATGAACAAAATCTTATTCATTTGCCTAATAATTTAGAGGGACTCATTTAAGACTTAGTCGAATGATTATTTCCTCTCATCGAGATAGAGGCAGGCAAAAGAGGGATTTTCGTCGAACAAAAGTCTCACCAAGAAGGCGTACCTATGTACACTCATGTTGTATTGTTATGCAGATGCAACGTGCATATTGTGAGCTACGAAGTCGCTAGTTCTCCTCGAGCCCCGCGCCACCGTCTCCCTGCCGTCATCGATGTAGTCCTCCCTGACGTTGCCAGCGAGCATGAGGCAGGCTAACCAGAAGAGCGACGCGTCGAGGTGAGGAACGCCGCGCCGCGATGCACGTTCCGGAAGTGGTGCGTGGCCTTGGTCGCCGTCGCCCACATCGTCATGCCTTCCTCGGCCCCTGTAATGCCTCCATAGAAACCGGACCAAAAAAAGAAAGCGAAGCTTAGCGTATATGCACGCATTGCATGAACCATGTGTGATTTTTCTAAGGTTATTCGTGGTTTCAAATCGTTCCTATCCTTATGCCTGGGGATTCCGCGAAGCGCAGCGCCTCCACATCGGCGCGCGCCAGCCCCAGCCCGCCGCGTGGCCAGGAAAATCTTCGTATGGTCGGAAAGCCTTTTTTGCGAAAAAATCCCTCTGTTTTTCCGAAATTACGTACAGCTCCTTCGTTCTCGCAAAAAAATCTCTGCTGATTTTTTTAACCCCTCCCCTTTTGCAGAATGGCCCCTCGCGGTTTCCGAAATTGCGCACGGGTCCCTGTTCCTTTACGTACAGGTCCTTGGTTTTTGCAAAAGAGCCCTTAGTCCCTGTTTTTTTGCAGGATGGCCCCCCGCGGTTTCGGAAATCACGCACGGGTCCTCGTTTGTTTACGTACAGGTCCTCGGTTTTTGCAAAAGAGCCCTTGGTCCCTGCTTTTTTCGGAAAAACCCTTCGGTTCCTCTGAAATTACGCATCCATCCTTAATTTTTTTTTAAAAAAAAGACTCGTCTCACGATTTTTTGTCTCTTTTATTTCGATCCACACGGTAGCTAGCGCGGCGTGGCGCCGCGCTCATATTCTAGTTTCTTACATGGCGAGATGGAACAAGACGTAGAGCAGCGTGCAGTGTAGTCTAAGAGGGCCTTCCTTGCCGACTCGGGGTCATGGGCTCACAAGCTTGTCCCACCGTCGGTTGGCTCGGCCGAAGGTCGCTCCCTACAGGTTGAGCTCGCCGGCCACGGGGGCAGCCGGCCGGCCGCCCCCTATTACTACCAGGACGGTTTGCCCGCATCCCCTTTCTCTGCGTGCCCTACACCTACTATGGTGTGCTATTGTGCTGTGCTAAGGCGCTGTAAACAAGGGTGAAAGGTAAGGGGCTTACTTGCTTGCCCAGCTAGAAAATGAATGGGCGAGGACGAGGTTGGGGGTTCCCAATGGTCGTGGGTGGTCCTCCTCTGGTTGCTGTCGACGGCGTCGTCTTGCTGTCGATGTCAGCACAAGGACGCCGTTCACGTTCCTTGCTCCTCGCCTTCGTCTTCCCCTTCCTCCTTGCTTCCTCTCGTCCAGTATGTCCTTCCCCACTGTCTCTGTGCGGTATGGCTGCCTTTTGCTAGACTTGGGTATGGTCTTTGCTTTGGCAGAGAAGGGAAAGGAGGTGGGGTGGCTTCCTATGTTGCTTGACTTAAGAAGTGTGGCTTGCATAGCTTCTGCAGGTTGTAAGGGAGAGGTGGCAGTCATGAAAGCCATGGCAAGCATGCAGCTTGCCACCTCTTTGGACAACTGGCATATGCAATAGGCAGAGGTGTGTCTTGCTGGCATGCTGATTGGCTTAAGAGGGGAATGGTCGTGACTCTCTTGGCTTTGAGCAATAAACAGGCTGCCCCCTTTTATTCTTTTTTCTTTTCTCATGTGGCTGTCTACCCCAAGGGTATTTTGGTCTAATGAGTTCTACACTGTACTACTATTTTTTTGCAATTTAGTGATATTACAGGACGGATATGCCGTTGTTGGAGAAGAAGATGAAGAAGTCTCCGATCCCCGCGCAGCACGCGTCGGCGAGCGTCCAGAGGGTGCCCAGTGCCACCATCGGATCATGCAGGAACTGGCAGCAGATGACCATGTCCCTGCCCTTGATGGGCCTCCCGTGCGGTGGCTACACGCATAGGAGGAGTGTCAGAAAAAAGAATTTCGTTTCAGCACACCATTGCTCCGGAAAAGGGACAACATTTGCGCACATCTCAACGACGTAGTAGCAAATTAGCAATGAACATACCTTCTTCAGCTCGGCGAAGATGCCGAGGAGGAAGGAGAGCACGCCGAACGACGCGGTGGCCAGGCCGAACTGTGTGCTCTGAGTCAGAGCCATGCCAGGCCGAACTGTGTGCTCTGAGTCAGAGCCATGGCATCGATGATCTCTTCCTACTACTTAATTAATTCTACCTTACCCCTGCTTCAATTGGAATACCTGCTAATTAAACCTATTAAATCAATCGGCGACGTAATTTTGTGTCTTTGGGATGCCATTTGGGTTGCAGATCAGTCTTAGAAATCATGCAAAAGGGAGTGTTCACAATAAAATACTCATGTAAACGAATGGAAAGAGCATCTATCGATTGTAAAACTCACGTACAAAGAAAAGAAAGAGGAACAAGAAGAAACGATCAAGAACAAGATGAACTTGATTTCCCCCCAAATTTACCTCATTGAGATCGTTTGCGTTGTGGGAGGTCTCCAACTGAGCGGGTAAATTGCTGAGCATCGAGGCCAACCAATAAATAGGCAAGTGGCCGGAGGGCCAACGAGGATGACAGGTGGGTCCGGGAGGCCTAATGAATACCGTTTTCCTACAGTTGGTGTTCTGGGATCCCTAGTAAGGTACGATTGTTCACAAGTAGTTTGTTACAGGTTGGATGAGATTTCGGTTGCCAGTAAGAATTTGCGATGCTGCAACGTACCGGGATTAAATCTTGGGACTGGTTGGATGAACCTATGAACTTGGCCAGTGTTAGAGGGAAAGTGCACGCTACCATTGCATGGTTTCGATCGCTTCCTCTTTTTCGTTCCACCAAAAATGAGGACATCTTTTCTTGGAACAAACAAAACAAGGTCCCATCCTACCATGTTGTAATGATCATCAGGACGTTGGATTCTAAGCATGCATGGCTATCATGTAACAACATCACTACTAGTCCAGTCCAAGCATGCATAGCTATCATGTAACAACATCACTAGTAGTCCAGTACTCGTTGCCTATACTTTAGACGATTGACAATGACAGAGACAAAATAGGAAGCAGTAAGATGTTCAGACTTCAGAGCACAAGACGCTAATTCAGTTTCCAGAGCACAAGACTGCCTTTGTGCAAAAAGATTCCGATGCCGGGACTCGGACCCGGTTCTGTCGGGTTGGGAGCCGAGTATCCTAACCAGCCTACTACAATGATGTTGCAGACACGAGTGGAGCCATACCTCGGATAGATCAAATTTCAATTTAAGGTGTAAAAAAATATCTAGTATACAGTCTGGGTAAATTTAGTCTAGCCTAAGTAATATTTTTATAGTCCAACTCAAATAGTCTAGATCATTTCACCACTGAATTTGAGGCGTAACCAAATCCTGGCTCTGCCACTGGTTGCGGATGCCATGAATTTACATCGATTATGAATATTAATGTTAGCCTTATATGTATGCGGTTAATGACAATCTATCTGGATCTGCCAAATCACCGGTGAACTGGCCGACGAGCTCCATGCACACCCACTGCCCAGCTCGCTCACATGTGCGCCGAGCCACGCCTGCGCTGGGCAGGCGCGCGCGCGCGCACGCGGCAACTGCGGCCACGCGCGGGTCCCCGACCAGACCTGCCCAAACAAACAACGAAAAAAAAGCCTCGGCGTCCGGTAAATTCCCCCGTACCCCCCCTCAAACTCGCGCCACTTGCCGGCACCGCGCGCTCCCCGACCGCGCATCGCAGCATCCGATCCGACCGACCGCGCCACAGCTTTCTTCACGGCCCTTGCACGCCGAGCGGCCACGACCGGCCGTGCCGCGCGCAAGCAACGGCTATAATTGGGACGTCCCCTCTCCGCAGCACGCGCCACATTTCCCTTCGCTTCTCGTCTCCTCTCCTCCCCTTCCCAAATTTACACCCAGTCTTGCGTTGGACATGAAGCCCGCGGCCACCCTGCGGTGAGCACCAGCTATCGGTACGTACGTACGTTCGGTTGATCGAATGCCTTCGTCGTCGGCGGGGTACGTGGACGTGCCGCTGGGCGGCGGCGGGATGGGCGAGGGGGAGCATCACCCGCCGCCTCCGCCGATGAGGAAGCAGCCGTCGCGGATCGCGTCGGGGGTGCGGCGTCTGGCGTCCAAGGTGTCGGTGCGGGTGCCGGAGACGATGCGGGGCCTGAGGCGGACACACTCCAGCGCGCAGCCCGCGCTGCGGGGGCTGCGATTCCTCGACAGGACGGCTGCGGGCAAGGACGGCTGGAAGTCCGTCGAGAAGCGGTTCGACGAGATGAGCAGCGACGGCCGCCTGCACAAGGAGAGCTTCGCGAAATGCATCGGTGAGTCTCGTCGTCTCGTGCCCTCCGATCTCGGTGGCAATTCTTCGATAGGAGAAACTTGTATGATCTGGTAGTCAGATGATGGTACAGCAACCCCTGCATGCCAATGGCGTTTTAAGTGATCATCAATCTGAACATAAAAACGGTACCATGAATCAATCAGTGAGAAAAACGGAATCCCTTCGAGACAATTAAACATTGTCAAGCTTTTTATGCATGTGGTGGAGAACAATTAACAGATAATAAAATGGTTCAAATATGTGCCTCGATCACGTGTGTTGGTTTTGTTCGCCATTTTAAACCATTTCAGATGTTTCTGATTGGTCAGGATTATTCAGCCATTCATGCATGCTTGCAGCACGTCGTTGATATACCATGAACATTGCAATTCGCAACACATCTGGGAAATTTAAGAGGACAAAATTGGTTGATTGCTTTTCTACAAACTTCAGAAATCTGTATCCAGGCGTGTTCTCGAAAAAAAAATCTGTATCCAGATCACAATTCTTCAACTGCTACTTACCACGCAGCAAGAACATCAAATTACAACTCTTGAGATGCTACTTACCGCGGAGCAAGAACAGCAAATTACAACTCTTCAAATGCTTACAGCTCTAGTCAGAAAAACTGACATCAGAATAACGCAATAGATGCCTCCTCATAACTGGTTCTTAGATTGCGTGAATTGAACCTCTAAGCCTAAACGGCTCTGCTTCTCAAAGGTATGGCGGATTCCAAGGAGTTTGCAAGCGAGGTGTTTGTGGCATTGGCGAGGAGAAGGAACATCGAGCCAGATGATGGGATAACGAAAGAACAGCTGAAGGAATTCTGGGAGGAGTTGACCGACCAGAACTTCGATTCACGGCTACGCATATTCTTTGACATGTAAAGGTCTACCTCCCTTCTCTTCAATGGCAAAACCTCTCGACTTGCCTATTGATGAGATTTATTTGCAATCAGGTGTGACAAGAACGGTGATGGAAAGCTCACAGAAGATGAGGTCAAAGAGGTCAGTGGCCTACTGTCTCTGAATCTGCCCTTGTCCACAAAGCTTGTCATTATGATCTCTATAATTTTTACTTTTTCCTTCCATATATAGGTTATTGAGCTGAGCGCCTCAGCAAACAAGCTTGCCAAGTTGAAAACACATGCCGCAACCTACGCCTCGCTGATCATGGAAGAACTGGACCCTGATGATCGCCGTTACATTGAGGTACCAAGAAATGAGATCTTCTCTTCTTTCTGACGAAGCAACAGCATACAGATATGCTTATGTTATGTCTCAATGCAGATTTGGCAGCTGGAGACGCTACTCCGGGGGATGGTGACGGCCCCGGGGCCACCAGAGAAGCTGAAGCAGGCGTCAACAAGCCTTGCAAGGACAATGGTTCCTTCCAGTTACCGGAGCCCAATGCAGAGACGTTTCACCAAGACTGTCGACTTCGTCCACGAGAACTGGAAGAGGATTTGGGTCCTCACGTTGTGGGGAATCCTCAACATTGGCCTGTTCATATTCAAGTTTGTGCAATACAGGAGGCGGGCAGCATTCGAGGTGATGGGCTACTGTGTGTGCATCGCAAAGGGTGCCGCTGAGACGACCAAGCTGAACATGGCCCTTGTACTCCTCCCAGTGTGCCGAAACACGCTGACAAGGCTCCGATCAACCGCACTCAGCAGTGTCATACCATTTGACGATAACATAAACTTCCACAAGGTACAAATGCGGGCCTCCTTTCCATTTCCAGGTCTGCACAATCTGACCCCTTTGTTCTGATCACAATGCCAGGTTATTGCACTGGCAATTGCAATTGGATCGGCTACTCATACGCTTGCTCACGTAACCTGCGACTTCCCGAGGTTGATCTCGTGCCCAAGGGACAAGTTCCAGGCCACACTGGGGCCGTTCTTCAACTTTGTTCAACCAACATACCCATCCCTGGTTGCAAGCACTCCAGGGTGGACTGGAATCCTCATGATCATCATAATGTCATTCTCGTTCACGCTGGCGACACATTCCTTCAGGAGGAGCGTTGTGAAGCTGCCGTCGCCGCTGCACCACCTGGCTGGTTTCAATGCCTTCTGGTACGCCCACCACCTGCTGGTGATTGCCTATATCCTCCTGGTGCTGCACTCCTACTTCATATTCCTCACCAAGCAGTGGTACAAGAGAACGGTATTGCTCTGACATCTATTTGGCACAAGTATTTCTTCTGTGAATTCAATGTTTGTGCATAAAATTGAAATAGTAATTTCGGTTGTGTTTCCAGACATGGATGTACTTGGCAGTTCCTGTCCTCTTCTATGCCTGCGAGAGAACAATCAGAAAGGTTCGTGAGACCAGTTATCGTGTGAGCATCATCAAGGTAACCTAGATATTTTACATGAATACCACAGTATGAGTTTTTTCAGTTTATTCTAAATGCTACAAGAGAACTATTAATTGATAATCCAATGTGTCATGCAGGCAGCAATTTACCCAGGAAATGTGCTCTCTATTTACATGAAGAAGCCACCAAGTTTCAAGTACAAAAGCGGGATGTACCTATTTGTAAAATGCCCAGATGTTTCGCCTTTTGAATGGTACCACCTCATCATCCTCATTGTCCAAGTTATTTTTCCAAGGCTTTGGCTTAAAAAGTTCTTCAATGTTTGCAGGCATCCCTTCTCCATCACTTCTGCACCTGGAGACGACTACTTGAGTGTTCATATCCGCACATTAGGTGACTGGACATCAGAACTCAGGAACCTATTTGGGAAGGTCAGTTGAGTGAGCAGAAAAGAGAGTAATTTGTTCAAGCATGACAGCAGCTTACACTGTATTTATATGCTAAATTAGCAAAAATGCTGAAAGAATATACTAATTCATGCAGGCTTGTGAAGCTGAAGTAAGTTCCAAGAAGGCTTCACTTGCAAGACTTGAAACCACAGTCGTAGCAGATGGTCTGACAGAGGACACTAGGTGATTAATTATGCCACATTTGTTTTATATGCTAGATTCATTAAGTTTTTGAAGGAAATGATCGAGTATTCGAATATTTCACTAAGCGTTCTGACTTTGCTTTCTTCATTTAGGTTTCCCAAGGTCCTTATAGATGGCCCTTATGGCGCACCAGCTCAAAATTACAGGAAATATGACATTCTTTTGCTTATCGGGCTTGGAATTGGTGCAACTCCTTTCATCAGCATACTGAAGGATCTCCTCAACAACATAAAGTCCAATGAAGTAAACTGCTTAATTACTGCAAATTATTTCTAATTCAGGAGTACAAATGTACAATATATAATATGATTTGAGTTCAACAGGAGCTGCAAAGCATGCACGACACCGAGTTAGGCTGCAGCTTTAAGAGCAACGGGCCAGGACGAGCTTACTTCTACTGGGTTACCAGAGAGCAAGGTTCCTTTGAATGGTTCAAAGGTGTCATGAACGACGTTGCTGAAAGCGATCGTGATGTACTACTCACCCTAACTGCTTCAGTAAAACTTCTCACATTCTTTCCTTCAGTTTGATAAACAGAAGGTAACCTGATCTTTCGCTATACAGAATATAATAGAGATGCACAACTACCTGACCAGTGTGTATGAAGAAGGTGATGCAAGGTCAGCTCTGATTGCCATGGTCCAGTCACTTCAACACGCCAAAAATGGTGTGGATATCGTCTCTGGCAGCAAGGTATTTCCCTTCCCTCTCCCTCTATTATCCGCACATATTCAATGGTTGCTTCCTTTGCTGACTGCTATTTTGCAGATCCGGACACATTTTGCGAGGCCAAACTGGAGAAAGGTGTTTTCTGATTTGGCCAATGCCCACAAGAACTCCCGTATAGGTGAGCAATTTCTGATATAATTCAAGTGACTGCTCCTACTTTACAGCACAAAGATACTTAAGATGTTCCATAAATCCGCAGGTGTTTTCTACTGTGGATCTCCAACACTTACAAAAACACTGAGGGGTCTTTCAGTAGAATTCAGCCACACGACAACAACTCGGTTCCATTTCCACAAGGAGAACTTCTAAGACCAGTGTCCAGGAAAACACCAAAATAATCGCAGATATACTTCGTATTATAGAACAAGGAACTTCAGTAGCATGGGATAGCAATTCTGGCTCTGTAAGTTCCACCGGGAGCTGGGGCACTGGTGTACAAAGTATGTGGCATTAGTTAGTGCTGCAGCCGTACATAGATGGAGGAGGAAAGACATGTATTTTTTTTTATCAGTGATATTGCTTATTAGAATAATTGAGACCTTGAACAGGCAATTACTCTGTGTGTCCAAGGAGCTCTTACATCTTGCGTTGCACACAGTACATGCATGCAACAGAAATTAGTTTTGAGTACCGAAGAACTCGATGCGATTTCTGTACAAGGATGAAATCGCCGGACAGGAAAACTTTTGGGTCCAGCCCATTCCGTTTTAAGCACCCCAAGCACTGGCGCGTGGCTACCCATGAAGTAATTCGGAGCCCGAGACGCGCAAGACATATGTGACATTTCGCCGAGCAGACGGCGCGCGCCTTACTCTTGGAAAATCTAGATCTGAATCCGTAAGCTTAGTCTATTAGTGAACACTCTTTATTTAGCCTATAAATAGAGTTTTCATTATCATCACGTGTATCCTTGTGGAAGAGAAAAAACAATAAAGAAAGAAACTCCCTTCTCATCTCTTATGTTCAATCTATTATTGTACTGTATTATCCTGTGTTTTGATCCACCCATTTTGCATATGAGGAATCGATCGGACTAGGCTCGTCAGCGACAGTTCTTCAACACGTTATCAGCATGATCGCTCCGGTAGATCAAAAGGTAATTGTCGAGCACTCGTAGATTGAATTATGAATTGCTATCTAGATCGTTTTAAATTCCACAAAATTTTGCTTTCTAGATTATTTTTCTACAGTACAAATCCACTCTAAATTTACCGCGAGCAGACTTGAAGTCGCCGACTAAGCCAATCAGTAGATTTGTGCAAAAGAATAGATGTTGACTGCACTGTATAATGAAAAAAATTGCACGCGCACTGCCCGTACACGTTGCACGTACCGTCACCCGGCCACTCGCCTACACCGCCCGCAGCCGCATCGGCTGCCCGCACGTGCCTCGGCCATTGCACCACCCGCACATGGCTGTGGCCGCATGGCTGCCGCCTCGCGGTGCGCCGTTCGGCAGCCACGCCTCCCGCATGAGGCAGCGTCATTCAGCCACCGAGCCTCCCACATGAGGCACGGACCACCGCCGCATAGCGCGCCATCGCCGGTCGAAGAAGTGTCGTCGCATGACCTTCGGCGAAGCGCCGCCGCAACTGGCCCCCGCATGGACCATCGCCGCGATCGCGCGCCGTTCCGCCCGCGCGCGTCGTCATCGGCTCGGGCGGCCACTACGCCCTCGGGCTCCCCACCGGCGTCGCCGCCGCGCACGGGCCATCGCCACCTGGCCCCGAGTAAAGCCGATGCCGCTGCCTCCCGCACGAGCGCCACGCATCCCGAACGCCGCCACACGGCCCTGAGTGGACCATCGAATGCCGACGCCCCCGCACATGCTCCTATCGCGCCATCGGCGCGCGCCGCGCCGCCCGCATAGGCTCCCGGTCGTCTCGGCTGCCTCGCCCCGTACGGCCGCCCTGCCAATTGGCCTCACGTCAAGCTCCTATATGAGCCGCTAGCCACCCACGCGCCTGGATGCGCCGCCATCGATGTGCGCTCAAGGGCGTCGCCGCCGCCATGCGTGAATAGGATAGGGGAACCCTACCCCTCCCCTCCTTTTGAGCCGGTCGGCACGGGTTTGGCCCCAAGTGGGCCAGGAGGGGAAAGAAAAAAAAGAAAAAAAGAGGAGGGCCGATGCTGGGAGTTTTGCAAATAAGCCCCTAGAAATTTGGAAAATTACACGGCAAATTTTCTCAAAATTGAAAATTTACGGATAAGCCCTTGGAAATTACAGAATGCACTAAAAATTCGTATTCCAGCATAAAAGGGCCTCGAAAATTCAAATTTTGAATTGTTTTTAACATTTGAAGTATGTTTAGCACTGTTACCATTACTTTCTACGCTTTTCTGTATTTATTTACTATTTTGATTAATCGTAATTATTTAAATTGCCTTTAATCTCTGAAATCAACAGTAAAATTATAGAAAATGCATAGAAAATTCTGAAACATTATGATAATCTTTTTGTACCATTGTTTAATTTATTTTATGCATATTTACTTGCAATAAATTTATACATTCCTTTAATGCACGTGTAGATGACAGCCATCACAAACTGGGAGTTCGAGGAGCTGTCCCAGTATGGCCAAAATTACTTGATTTGGGTTTATAATGTCGAGATCGTACTTGTAGCCATGAATCTCCGCGCTGCCATCGGGATTGCTGCACCACAGGATGCCAAACTCACACCTGAGGAGAATGATCAGGCACTTCACTTTTTCAGGCACCACCTCTGTCTCACTCTCAAGAATAAGTACATGGCAGAGAAGAGTGTGCTAGCATTGTGGACTGCACTCAAGAAGTGGTTCGAGAAGTTAAAGTACACCATTCTTCCCTATGCAGAGCAATAGTGGATTCGACTAAGGTTTGCTGATTTCAAAATGGTTGGGGAATACAACTCTGCTCTGCATAGAATTTGTACCAATCTTCAACTTTGTGGTAGGCAGATCACAGATGAGCAGAAGATTGAGAAGACCATCTCCACCTTCCACCCCAATACAGTGCAGTCTGCGCGCAATTATCGTCAATATGACTACAAGGAGTACGTTGAATTGATTGAGATTATGTAGGTTGCAGAGACTCAGGATGAAGTTCTTCGCAAGAACTTTATCGCATAGCCACCTAGGAGCTCCGCTTGCCATGAGGCCAACGCTGGGAGCTACAAGGTGCGGAAGCCTATAATGAAGAAAAGGGGAAGGAAGGGCAAGGTCGCAGCCCAGAAAGGTAAGTCAAATGCTCCACAGGAGACTAAGGACAGCAAACCAAAGCGGGACGACAAGCCCTATGGTCAGCAAAACCAAACCTGCTACAAGTGTGGCAAGTGGAGGCACTGGTTGTGGATTTATAAAGAGCCGCAATATATCATCAATGCCTTCTAGGCCAAGAAGAAGAAGGGCGGCAAAGGGCAGCATGAAACCCACTTTGCCTTTGTTGAGGGGGAGAGTTCTCAGCAGCTTCCTGCACGAATGGAGATTGACTCTACTCCCGCAGCAGCACCCCCTCTTGACATTGCAGCTGCCGCCGCCATGATTTCCCAAGAAGAGTATCTCACCCCTGAGAATATCACAGCCGAAGTTTCTGGATTTTTAGCAGACTCAGTCTAATGCACAGAATGCATTTAGACTTTAATTGTCATGTGTGGAAGGAATAAGTTAGACTTTACATTGATGGTACTCAAACAATTTATTTTCTCATGATGGTTGGATGATATTGAATAATTCATTTATTTATTCAGTTAATAATGGCATGATATGTTTTGATATTTAAAGTATTTTATTTATGTGATTGATTGTCTTCTACTACATATTAATAAAGTACTTTATATTAGAACATGTCTATGGAGGAAGTGTGCCTAGTTGACAGTGGCACAATGAATACCATCTTGAGAGAGACAAAATTCTTTCAGTTGAACAGCAAGAATGCTGGGAGCTTTAAAATAATCGCCGGTAGTGACGCTTGTATAATAGGCTCAGGAAGAGCCAAAATTATACTCCCAATGGGCACAACTTTGGTCATTTAAGAAGCTTTATTGTACCCATAATCGGCTAGAACTCTCTTAAGTTTCAAGGATATTCGCGCTAACGGTTTCCATGTTGAGACTGAAGAAGAGTATGGTAAGGAATACTTGCTCATTACGAAGCGTGAGGTAAATAGGAAAAGGATATTAGAAAGACTTCCTTCATTTGAGACTGGGCTATAATACACTAATATTAAGGCACCCGCAACATATACTACCCTGAAAATAATATTTAGAAGCTCTGAACTCTTCTGTCTCTGGCATGATAGATTAGGTCATCTAGGTTTTAGAATGTTGAGAAATATAATTAACAATTCACAGGGATATAATATCGATGTAAAGAATTTTTCGAATCAAGAAGATTTTGTGTGCCTCGCATGTGCCACTGAAAAATTAATTAATAGACATTCTACTCTAAAAGTGAAGGATGAAGTCCCTGCATTCATGGAACACATTCAAGGAGACATTTGCGGCCTTATACAATCCCTATCAAGGCCATTTAAATATTTTATGGTGCTCATCGATGCTTCCTCGAAATGGTCGCACGTATGTTTATTATCTACGAGAAACCATGCTTTCGTAAAGCTGATTTCGCAGATAATTCAAATTAAGAATAATTTCCCTGATCATCACATAAAGTCCATCAGAATGGACAACGCCAGAGAATTTACTTTAAGGGTATTCGATGATTATTGCATGGCAATGGAAATTAAAGTTGAGCATTCTGTACCGCATGTCCACACCCAGAATGGACTAGCAAAGGCATTAATTAAGAGAATTAAATTTATTGCCTAACCACTTTTGCAGAATTATAATTTACCATCTACATATTGGGGACACGTAGTCTTGCATACAGCAACTCTTATCAACTTTAGACCATCGACATATAACATGCATTCACCAATGCAACTAGCGCAAGGGTCAACACAAAAAATTTCTCATCTCTGGAGGTTTGGATGCAAGGTTTATGTGCCTATACCCCCTCCGCCTCTGGTGCCTTTGCCTCCCTGCTTCAGCAGCACTATCGCCATCTAGACCATTTCTACTCCCTCTACTGCGTTGTCGCTCCAGCCCATCTCTCCCTCGGCTACTAGCCTGGGGCAAGCCGCGTCGGGTGTGCTACTGCTGCTGCGCTGCATAGGAGGAGGTGAAGGGGAGAGCGGGGATCTAGCCGGGAGAGGAAGAGAAGTAAGAGAAGGGGAGGGAAGTGGCTAAGGGAAGGAGGAGGGAAGGATGAAGAAGAGGAGCTAACCGAGGGAAGGGGAGAAGAAAGAGGAAGAAAGGAAGAAGGAAGAGGGACCAAAGGAAGTGGAGAGAAGGAAGAAGAGAAGAGCTCGAGTCGATGCCAGATCTGGCCAAGAGGAGGAAGAAGGTGCTCTGATCTAGCTGTTCGTCGCTAGGGAAACACCTCGAATCCTTTTTCCATGTTGGTTTATCGATTTGTGTAGAGGTTAGAATAGGGATTAGCAGCGTAGATCATAGTTGAAATTTGTCGGAAGCACCGTTAGTAGGCTGTTTTTGTGCGCATTGTTCCTACTGCGATTTTTAGGGTTATGCTTCTAGGGATGTTGTTGTTTAGATGCACGTCATTCTTGGTAGCAAATGTACTAAATAGATTGATTCACTCAGTAGGTGATTGAATGTATTGGTGATAACTGTGATTGTCCGGTGAAGAGTAAATTAGTTATGTCAGGCTTGCGCATATGAAACTAATATTGTGCTTGCCATGTGCATGTGTGTCTGCACTACTCATTAATATGAAACTAATGACATGTGGATTAAGATGATGATATGTAGAAGTTGATATGTAATGTTTGCTATGTATTTACTGAGTCTTGGACTCACGCTTGCATTGTTGTTGTTTTTAGGTTAACATTCAAGACATCATGCATCGAGAATGGGAGAAGCACATTGCACCGCATCCAATGAAAATGATCTAGAATTTCACCCCCTACTTTCCTAAATATTATCTTAGTAAAGTAGCTCACTAATTTGGAACTTAGTCAATAGAAGCCTTGTAAATTTACGATGAACCTTAGAAAACTTCTATGATAATGCATGTTTCCTCAGTAACATTTTATTTGCAGGTTCAATTATGCTTTTGACGTATGGTCCCGAGCATTCCTGGGCATGAGGTCTCAAGATTTACTTCTGACATATCTATTCTTGTTCATAACACTAGTTATTTTATGCATATTGTTAAACACATGTTATTTACCATTTCGTAGTATCATAACTTGAGGAAATGTCGTCGAATTCTAGTATGGATGAGTGTAATTTAGAGTGATATAGAGTAGTGATAGTATTCTGGGCTCAAGTGTTGCCCCGAGGTGTTGCAGAAGCTTTGCATTGAAAACGAGCTATAGACAATATGGGCCATCAAGTAGCTGGGAGCGTGTCATCACTGGTGAGGGGCATGACATCACCGGTGATGGCGAAAAGATTCTCTATATCATTAGACAACGATTAAAGCAGACATACTGACATCAGTAAAGATAGGATGTCATTGCGGTTAGTAGGGAAGCCACAACATTGAGTTGACCAACGTCGAAGAAGTGGAACGACCGACACGGGAGACGCGAACATTGAGTACATATAACATCATGAATGTGTATGTATGCATGCATCCGTATGAATAAAAGTATGAGCGTATAGAAAGCAGATAAGCAAAGCGTTCGGAGTAGAGATGGCACATCCATAGGAAATAGACTCTGTGCCACCACAGAGATCGTGACGAGTGTCCCCGACATTGACAGGGATCGGTATCGGTTGTACATGTAAGCATGTTTGATATTACAATGGTCAGTATTAAACAATAATTGAAGTGAAGTAGAAGATAACTATGTGGTAAAATATTGCATTTGAAGGGGTACAACTGAGAATGATCGATAAAGAATTGGGCTTGTTGTTGAATGTTGAAGCAGAAAAACATAATTGGTCGGTAAAATCGACTTATAATTCGGGAAAAATCGAACAACCGACATCGACAAATATCAACATTGAACATGTGAACCATATGTAATAAATTTAGTCATGCAAATACGTAGACCTGCTAATTTACGATTACGCTAACCTACGGATGTTCATTGTCATAGTTTAGATGCATGTTAAGCATCCACTTACATCAGCAGGGGCGGAACTAGAACGAAAATGACCGGGGTTCACCACTTCACCGTATATATAACAACATATATAGTTTTCAAGCAAAACTATGCTAAATAGTAATATGTTCGGCAATTTTTAGCATCAGTACTTTAACATAACCAATGATAGTGTATGATGATAAATAAGTAGTGATTAAAATATTTACCAAAATAAAAAAGCCCGATGATAATATTGATTAGTTACAGCAAACTGAAGGAACCAAGGGCGAAACAACAGACACAAGTTGGTTGTCATTGATAAAAAATACATCATTCAATTTCAATGGACTGTTAAAAGAGAACAAAGTTGCTTAAAGTTTTCAAGTAAAAAAGAGTAGAATGATTAAATGTAAGTTAATGCATTATCTTTTAGTATTTACATTTTTTCAAGTTCATAAAGCGAAGAGCCATAATATCATTAGTAATTTTCATCAATTCTTATTTCTCCACATAGTAAATAAGTATATCATTCACGAAATTGTTACCAATTAATTGAAAAGTTAGTTACATATTTATATGTTCAATAGTTCAAAAAATAATATAATAGAAAATATGTCTAGTGGCTTACTTACTTGACACTACGGTCAAATACTACAATTTTATCCCTGATTTGCAATGAGTTGGGCTGGTATTCCAAAAATCAAAATTAAAACCCTAAATCTTAACCCTGCAATTCAATAAAAATCAATCAACGATCATCACATTGAAACCCTAACTCATAAATTGGAATAATATAGAGAAATTTAGAACAAAGTACATATTAATCGGATGGACCTAACCTTCCTTCGGTCGAGGAGGACGTGAGGCAATAGGGACTAGGTGAGCCACGGTAAGATGGTAGGCGAGGACGGCCGGTGGTGCCGATTTCTCTTATTCTCTGGCAACTGGTCACTACCTAGTTAGGTGCGGCTGTGTGGCGAACGTGCTACACATCTCTTGACCAACCATACAAGGCGAACAAGCGTTGAGGGTTGCTACGAGGTGACATGCTTGGGATCATCAAATGGACGCCGTAGCCTGTTGCGGTCCTCCCTCTTATGCTGGCTCAAGGGCTAGCTCAGTCTGCTGCAGTTGCCTCATGGACTGATATAAGCAGAGGCTTCTTGTGGGTTGCTGCTAGCTACTGGGAATTTGGGCTGCTAGTGCTCCCTTCATTGAGTTTCAAGGAAATAACCGGGTACACTGAGTTTAACCTAGGGGGTTTACATATAGGATAAAAGTACTAATCTCTGCTAAAAACTTTTTTGATCTGATGTCCTGAGACATTGGAACCCACAATATGGTTCCGCCCCTGTACATCAGGCTAAACTTTGGCATTACAGGCATGTTTTTTTTTTTAATTTCACCTTGGCTATCGAATATGCTGACGACTTTCACAAAAGAACACAATAATTACACTTCACTTATCACATTAATCCTAGTGCTGTGGAAGTTGTTTGACCGTCCAACAAATATTGGTAAGTTGGACCTCGAGAGTGGGATCTTGAGATGAGTATCGTGAACAAACCTGCATGATTTACCACTTGCTCGTTGGCACCCCTTTTATGTTGTCATCGTGCACATTACCAAAACTGTATTTTTGGTGAATATTCCGTCTTACATATGGTCTCCCCACTTTTACATTGAATTTCTCCAACACTTTGGATGCGTTCTTTTCGGCTACAGATAATGGTTTTTTGCCTTAGCACGAGCTTATGCGAACAAATTGAATTTCGATAAGCTATTTCGAAAAGATTGTTCGGATAAGCTACTTTGAAATGATGATGAAGAAACGGTCCTATTTATTTATTTATTCGAAGGAAGTCATAAATCATAAATCATATGCTAAAAAGAAAGGAGCCTTTGTTTGACCTTATTCCACAAATACAATTTCGTTCACCAATGAAATAAGCTTTTAATTAGACCAATGAAATGATGAATTTCCCCGTGGGGATCCCTCGAGTGCGCAAAGATTGTGTTTCGCCTTATCATATCCTCAATCAGGAACTAACAATTGTAATTAAGGCTTAAGTGGGCAACTCCTCATTTTCTTAACTGGGTCAATATTAGCATCCAAAGGCACTTTTGTTCATGCTATGTGTTCATCTCTCCAAATCTCCTTATGATTGATTCGTCCAAAAGGGCAGGGACATCATTTTGGTTCTTGCTTCGTTAAGTAATAGAATGAAATGTGAATGAAACACCTCACATGATTCCCTTCTCCCTCCACTTGAGAAAGCTATTGGTTCCTCTAATTTGAAATGCCTAATTGATCGTCTTGTATACTGGAGTATAAAACATGACTTTACCCCCGCACTACTGCTTGCCTCATTTTTTTTTCCACATCAGATATGAAGCTATCTTGGAAGCCAAGGATATGAGCTAACAATTTTCTACTGCATTCATTCATCACAATTACATACATGCAAACTTGGCCTACACAAAAGTTTGTACTTATTGGAGGAGTGACCCCCACGTAAATCCAATCTGCATATCAGGGTAAAGGCCTATTATGTGTGTAATTATGTGGTAGGTCCGTTATGGCTATGCAAAAAAAAAAGACATGTTTGTCCTCGCTATTAGAGACCTTAAATAGAATATTTGTGTAAACAATCTCTCTTATGGCTATAAATATGCCTCTAGACCATCATGATCATGAAAGGAAGAGAACATTTATGTAAAAAAAGACTTAAATAATAACTAAGTGTCATGCATACACCCTATACTTCTCCCTGCTGTGAGCTTTAGAGGCTCTAGGCATCGCCTTATAGCCTTCTCATAGCCTCATTATCTATTGTTTAGCGTGTAATCACAACAGTTCTAAATAGTACTACCAGTTAAGAGTTGTAATCATAGTGAAATTAACAAAGATATCTGTGCTTGGTACATGGCATTAGCGGCCGACAACGAATCCAGCAGCCGCACTCCCCACCTCTAGGGGAAGGGAGCCTTCGCTCTCCCTCTACAATGCAGCGCAGAGATGCATGCCGGTTTTTTTCTCACCAGTGACTCCTGGTTGCCCTAAAATAACATAAGTACTGTAGCCCACTTCTATAGAGTTCTACTGCCAATCTATTTTGCTCATTCCTACCATATAGATTGGAATCCTGCAACAATAATTCAATTTTCTGCCAGACTTAGGTATTGAGGAATTTTCACTGAACATATTTAATGATCCCCTACTCCTGTCGGCAGTCGCCATTGATGCATTTAAGCTCTTTAAGGGGTTTAAGTAACATATGAATATATGATGCTTTTTTGACAGGTTTAAGTGGTTGATATAACAATGTAAGCACTGCAAAGCCAAGGAATCACACGGCTAGTGACAAACAGGTAATGCCGTAGGACTGTAGGAAGTAGCCGTCCGCTAGGCGCAAGAGGCATTGGTCTCATTCTTGTAGCGTTGGACTGAGCGTAAAAAAGCTTACTCATTGCTCTCCTCATCATTGAGTCGCAACACTTGGGGTTCTTATTCTCCTTTGACCGATCTTCTGATATCCTGGCCGCCTCTGGTGCTGCACTTTTGCCAGTTGCAGACAGTTTGGAGCGTAGTTTTTGTTCATCTTTTACTTCACTGAAGATTCCAAAACCACACGGATGTGTATGTTGTGCTTGGTAAAGAAGCGAGCACTGCAGCTGATCTCTTGTTCATTGGCTGTTTTCCGTCTCCCCTATTTCGTCTCTTTGTCTCGCTACGTTTCTAGGCCAACTGCTGCTTTATTCTTGACGATACTCGTTTTCTGCATTTCAGCGGTTTTAGATGGTCAAAAAGGGAGGGAGCTGAAGATTAGCTGCATTTGGGCTCTCAGGAATCGATTTTGTGCCTGCAGAAAGATCGGTCAAGATGTTTTAGCCTCGGTTAATGTTGAACGGAATCTTCAGACAGAAATATTTGATTCCATGACAGAAATGGCCTTCGCCTGTTACCCTGTCTAAGCAGCATCTTGCAACGTTAAATCATGCTTCTTCAGACGATGTAAGCATCAAGCTTTCCAAAGCCGAAACGACCGTCTAACTCTGTTAGTACCAAATAAACAACCAGCCGCTTGATTAAATCGACCGATTAGACAGGTAAGGCAGTTACGAGCTCTCAACCAGTTCACAACCCACGTATGATGGGATCAAATATTGGAAAATCATAGAGGAAAATCGGCACATCAACCAGACAACCGAGGTCAGGTGCCACAACGATTGAGCTACGCAAAGATTGGCATGTCAAAGGACTGCTGTTGGTAGTCTTACTGTCTTGGAGTATCTGCAATTTCAGGATTCTGGACATATAGCACTTGAGAACAACTAAAGGACGGTATACATCTTGACTGGATAGATCCAAAACTCCAGACCATGCAATTGCCACCGTCGCCGCGTCGTCCCGGGCAGCTCTGCACACCTCCTCCGCCACCCCCACCCCCTCCACCACCACCTGTGGCCGGCGGCACTATCACCGCCTCGCTGCGCAGCCCCGTGACCCCTCCTCGCCGTGCCGCCCCGCCCAACCTAACTGTAAGGTCGAATATAGCAATTAGAGGGGATGAATAATTGCCTCCGCTTTTTAGAACTTGAAACCGAAACTCAAATTAGAAGAGAAACAATCTAAACAATAGATCATATCTACTAGAACCGAATAAGCACACACCAAACAAAAAGCAACAAAAACTCAAAACCAAAAGCTTCTGGCCGGTCAGACCGTAATGGTGAAAGCGGTCTGACCCCTAGTGCTATTCACCGAACAAAAAACAGAACGTTCGACACGAATAAGAATCGATCTAACTTCGACAGATCAACTCAAATTGACCTCAAATTTCATGCGCAGTGCTAAAGATATCTAGAATCTATTTCAACATGAAATTGCAAGAATCATCAACTAGATTTGAAGAAATCCAGATCGCAATAGAAGGAAAACAAAAACTCGGCCACACCCAAAAATTGTGATTGCTTTCAAATGACTAGGAGAATTCTAACGAAACATTGCAGCTCTGTTCCTAGGCCTATTTGCAACCTGTTCCTAAAAAATAATCGAATCAAAATCGTATGGATCACGAAAACAATCGATTTCACAAAACAAAGCAAAAGACTAAGACATATGCAAGATTCTTTCATGGATTGAATCACAAGATGTTTTGCATTGCTGGATGATTATATTATGTGGCTACAAAATACCCCCATAGCACCCCTCAAATACTAGCACAAAACCTCTAAAATCTTTCTCCCAAAAGCCATACCAAAGCCACAAAGCCATTGTTAAACACTTAGTCTCTCCCTGTTTTTATATGCTAGAGCCCCAAATCATATTCTAATCAACACGGACATGAAATCCTAACTGATTTCAAAAAGCAAGAGACCCGAAACCCTTCCGAACACGGATTTTCTAAAACCTTCTAGTTATAGACACCTTCCATAACTCCTTCCAACTCATCATGTGTCGAAACCTCCAGGACCGCACCTCCCGTAGTTTGTCCACGCATCATCCACCTTTGATCCCCATGTGCTCTAGCGTGAGTCCGATCACCTCGTGACATTCTCGACCGCCTGGACCTCAGATTTCCCCTAGTCCCAGTCCTTCTCGTCACCGACTATGACCATCTCTATGCCCAACCTGAACATGCAAAGACCAAATAATATTTTTTCTAGCACAAGTTCTTCCTAACTTGACCGACATTAGTCCACACACGCAAAACACACCCTTGTCCATCCATAGACACAAACCAAATCATCCATGGCTTCAAATCTACGTTCTCCAGAAATCAACCTCAGAACACTCAGTAAAACTGGTCAGACCGCCATGCCTAGGCCAGGCAGACCGCTGGCCCAACACACACAAACACTCAAGGTACTTGAAGATCATAAGAATTGAAGCACTCGAAACAACGAGTACCAACCGTGAAGCCTATATCAACTGATCGCAAAGCCTACGAATACCGATCGCGAGGTCTACGACTACCGATCACAAAGTCTAAGACAACAGATCGTGAAGCCTATAACTACAACAACAGATCGTGAAGGCTACGACTACGATAACAGATCGTGAAGTCTATGACTACCGATCACAAAGTCTACATCTCCCGATCATCGAGTACCGACTAAGTACTATAGCACCAACTATCGAGTACCGATCAGGTACTGTAGCATCGACTACCGAGTACCGACCATGTACTATAGCACCAACTATTGATCGGTTACTATAGCAAAGACCACCGACCAGGTACTGAAGCTACGACCAACAGCTAGTTCATTGTAGCTCTGACCGATTCGATCATTCGTGGTCGTTTTGATGCGGTCGTTCTGTCGTGCTCAACCTGCCGTGGTCGTTCTGCCGTGGTCAACATGTTGTGGTCATTCTGCTGTGTTCGACCTGCTGTTGTCGATCTTCAGTGGTCGATCTGTCGTGGTCGACCTACCGTGGTCGAAATCTGCTGATTCTAGTTTTGCAAAAGAGCACCATCCAAAACTTACACAAATGCAAATTTCAATGCAATCGAAATGTCAATTATTCATCATCACTATATGCATGACCTGTCCACATAGTCTAGCACTAACTGCCACTGCCCTCCTACCCTACCCATCGGCCCTGCCGTCGCCCACCGCCGGGCCACTGCCCCCGACATCCTTCTATGTTCGGGAGGAAGGGTGAACCTATAGCGGAGGAGTCGGATTTCTCTCCTGCGACGCCCCTCCAGGCCGTTGGATACGGTGGCGACTGAGGGTGAGAGGATGACGGTGCGAAGAGGGAGGGAGAACGAGAGGGAGTGGAGAGAAAACAATCTATGTTGCGCCGTTGTTGGGATAGAGAGAGAGAGAGAGGAGAAGGTGAGGAAAGTGAATAGCTCTGACGTTGGAAATACGGTATAGCGTTTTCTCATAGCACTTGCAGGATGGAAGATGCACCTCCCTTGCCTGTGGAACTGTTATTAGTGACAGTGACCGGCACCATTTGTTAGTACCAATGAGACCGTCGCCATTTGCCAATTTGCCATCCGCAACAAGAACGGAACCTTCGGATATGCAGAAAGCACTAACATTTGCAAAGTGCAAGCAAGGCAAACCAAAACACAATACAAAACTGAGCACGAAAGTTGCAGCGATAAGATTTTATTCAGGCATGCAGAAAGCAACGCTAGGGCCAAGCTTTATGGAAGAAGATTGCAAAGTACTACCTCGGAACGCACACAGAACAAGCTGAGAACTGAGAAGTCATTTTCCTTCTGCTAAAGACAAAGTTACACTACGGCATAAGAAGGTCAGCGACGCTACGCTGATTATCGCACTGCCTCGGCAGCCGCCACTCGGTGCTCTCCTTGCTTTCCTTGCACCAGACAGCACTAATCAGCAGTGCCGAACATAAGGCCAGGCCAGGTCAGGTCCCCGAGCACATGTCAGCGAGGCTGGCCCACAGCTCGTCTTCGTCGTCGACGTCGAAACCAAGCTGCTGCTGCTGCTGCTGCTGCCAATGGCTGCACCGGCTGCCACCGGCGTTTCCCACCACCACTTGCCGCTGTCAAACGTCGTGCTAATGCCAGTTCCCCTGCACTGGCTCTGGCTGTCGTAGCAGTAGTTGCTGCTGTTGGTGGTGAGGTCGTTGTACGGGCAGTACTCGTAGCTGTTGTCAGACGTCTCCCTCTCGAGGCCTGCAACCGCCTCGGCCTCCGTTTCGACGTTCCTCGCGAAGCGGCCCTGCACCCTTGGCCTGCTGTCTGCCAGCGTCTTCCTACATGCGTACTGGAAGATACAAAGATAGTGAGCAGGATATGCATCAGGGGCATGAATTGGCAAGAGAATGGAATGCATTTGCAGGTTTTGCTGGTACAGTGATCTTCTTGTGGAAGTTCCTCTGATGGCGCTTGATACGGTATTTCTCGATTCTTTCCTTGCGTTCGTCGGCGCTGTAACGCCCCACCTTCTGAGAAAAAGGCCCGCCTACTTCCTGGCTGCAGTTGTCACCAAAAAATGGCGGCGGCGGCGGCGGCGGAGATGGCGATACATTCATCCCCTGTTTTGCATCAACACAGGTGAGAAGCCGTTAACAATCGTTTTTTTCTGAAATAGCGTCAAAAAACTGTTTAGTATCAACTACAATTCCAACGTGAGGATTGTTGCATTACCTGCAGGTCACCGGTACTGAAGACACGCCGCATGGTTCCAGAGCTGAACTCCAACAAGTCGCCGGAGGATGAGGATGGGGAGGAAGAAACAAGGGGGAGAGGCATCTGGCAGCATGCCGAAGGAGACGAGCAAGAGAAGGCGGCATTACTGTTGAGGTGGTCAGGCAATTGGAGGTGAAGAGGGAGGAGTGTGAGCTGGTGCTCCTGTGGATATAGTAGGAAGGGAGGGAAGAGGAGTAGGGAGGCGGCGCCGAGGCAGCAACGTCAGGAAGGGAAAACAGACCACGGTTGGCGTGGAAGAAACCGCCGCCGCCGCGGGGAATTTCGGTTGGAGCTGTGGGCAAAGCAGAAGAGAAGCTCACTGCATGGTGCATGGAGAGGTCACTGTGGGTGGGCGCCGACGAGGAAGAAGGATGGAACATGGTGGCTTTTGGATGTGAATCCCTTCGATGTGTTTGGGGCTAAGGGCAAGTGAAGAGGATTGGTATAAAAAGAGAGCGTTTCGTGTGCATAGTGTATATTATACAGCAAAGGTAGTAGGGCCACTCTTTTAACAAGGCAGAAAATTCCTAATGTACCAGCTCAGTATGCTAACTAAGCTAACAGTCAACATGTCGAGGAAGGATGTCAGCTGATGCATAGTGGACAATTCAAATGTCTTGTGTACCCCAGGCAAAGCTCCATCAGGCCTATTTTGCAATCAGACTATCCAACGAGCTTCACAGCCATGTTTACTCATCAACTGTTGAGCTCTGAGCAAGGCAAATAGCTCCAAGAAAAGTTGCCCCCCTTTCTATCTAGCGAGGCCACTGGAAAGTGCGATTCTTTTCCTTGAAAGCAAAATAAGTTCAAAACATGTCTGCTTTGATAAGAGATTAAAAGTATGCTGAATTTAACACTTCAGAAGAATGAACAGGTGTCAGATTCACGGCTAAGGAATATGCTCCAAGCATATAATTGATGCCAGCAACCCTTCTGAATAAGAGATGAAGAAGGTACAAAACTGAATCTTGTGATGATATTTACAAATGCAGGGACCTTTTGCAAGTATGCATATATACATTAGACGATCTTACCAAGAACATATATCACTAGTTTTGAAAATCTTTAACCACGTCACAACCATGCGTGAACTCTCTCTAATAGACAATAAGGGGATCCAAATTTTTTTTAAGAAACCTACTAAAATAATGCCGTAGGACTTCTTCACAAACTTGAGAAAACATTGAAGATAAGTGACTTGCTGCTGGACATGAAAACTACCTTTTCCACTGCAGTTCTGAATTTTCTTTTGGATTTGTCAATGAAGCTACTTACCATAAAATGAGACCAATAACTGGCAAATGGAGTAGAAACAAACAAATGTATAATTCACATCTACAATTGTCAACGAGATCCACTTACTAAGACAACAGGACTAGTAACTAGCATATGGAGAAGCAACAGAAAGGTGTAGAAGATAAACATACTGTAGCTGGATATGATGCACTGCTTGCTAGAACGAAACTCAAGCCCTCCTTTCTCAATTTGCAGATCGTTAATCCTTAACTGGAGTCCAGAGATTGCCAGGTATGCCTTATCTCCAATTCTGTACAATGAGATCCCAGTTTTATAGCAAACATAAAACTAACCCATGACAAGTAGTGCTGGTGTTAGATAACCTGTTAATACTTCATAGAAATATTTGCGCGACAGTTCCATAAAAAAGATATATGGCATTTTCAAATACGTGTAGAGCTATCCATAATTTGAGTTTGACTATAACAAATGTAGGAAATGGGAACCCACCACTTCAGGAAACAAAAGAGCTTTGAGAAAGCTGGTGAACAGACTAGGAAAGAACTAAACTGTTCCCTCATAAAGCAAACTATGCATGGAACTGAAAACAGTGAGTATATTGTGGATAGAACAGGACTGATCATATCCGATAATTGACAGCCCATTTGTCGTTTCCTAGAAAACACTAAAATGTTTATAAATAAAAGAACAGCCAATGTAGCATTATTAACTTCATGCACTGTGTCTTCTAAAGCATTGATATGAAACATACCTGATCAAGCAGCAAAGATTCTGTCATTCTGACACCTTCCTCTCATGAATTCACTGACATCAGCAGTCAATTTTCTTTCCTGACTTCTTTAAAGAAAGAGCAAAGCCCTCAAACTTACGTTAAATTGTTTAGAGACTAAAGCATGTGATATAACAAGCAACTGTGATAAACAGGACCACCACCATTCCATAAAAAAAAGAAACAGAAGACAGAAGTACAATTTTAGTTTTACAAGAAACTTGGCCTTCTTTTCTTTTTTGATGTTAACAGATCATCATATGCAAATCAACTTTGAATGGGGACATGAACCAAACACCATGAAGTCAACACACATTTCTGTCTGGCAACCTGCCATTCTATTGACACCATGCATACAAAAAAGACATTTCCATGTGAGTGTAGGATTGCTGTTGAGACCATAAAGCTTCTCCAAGATTGCACAGCCTGAGAAGGCCTTTATATGACTGCTGAAAAGATCAACAACTGAAGAATACAATGATATTGTGCATATCAGCAATTCTAACAAGTTTGGGTTTTACTCAGAAAAAACAGCATGAAGTTTGATTTAATCCGTATAATTGTTCCATAGCTACCACACCATTGCTTATATACACAGACTAATTTGATAGGTTATGTTTTACTTAGCTACCACACCATTGCTTGTATACAGACTAATTTGATAGGTTATGTTTCCTCCCAACAGATTACTAAAGATGCCCAAAAGGTTAAAAATGTTCGGAATCTTAGACCTTAAGCTCATGGAGTACTCATTGAAATTGCAGTGGCTATGGTGGCAAAGAACGGATCCCTCGTGCACCTGGACTAATCTTCAATCCTCCATCGATCCAGCAATTCAACAGATGTTCTATGCAGCGACGAAAATTAGGATTGGAGATAGGCACAATACTCTTTTCTGGATGGACAAATGGATAGATGGAAATTCTATTGAATTTCGTTGGCCTACCCTTTGGAAATTGGTTCCACCAAGCACCAGGAGATCAACTACCGTGGCCTAGTCCGTCAATCTCAACGCTTGGATTGCGGACATCTCCGGGCTACTAATTGCTGAGGCGCTCACTCAATACTTCCAGGTATGACGATTGGCTTCAAGTCCGCTCAGTGAACTTGCAACCGCACACTCCAGACAGGCTGATTTGGAGGCTCAACTCTTCGGAGGATTACTCAACAAAGTTAGCCTACGACGTGTTCTTAATTGGGGGCACCTTTTTCCTAGGTTATAAACAAATTTGGAAAAGTGCAGCACCGTTGAAATGCAAGTTCTTCACATGGCTAGTGGTCAATAATCGCTATTGGACGACCGACCACCTGGCGCTTCGAGGTCTGCCGGTGCAGCCACTTTACGCCTTCTGCAAACAACACCACAAAAGCATTGACCATCTACTACTACACTACCACCGGGTGAAACAAGAGTGGGCCAAACTTTTCAGCATCTTCACTCCATGCCAGGCCCTGCGAGCCTAGCACGGTACATTCCTGGACTGTTGATCGAGGTGGCAGATGTGATTACCCAGAGCAAACATAAAGGGTTTCGACTCAGTAGTCATACTTTTCTGCTGAACCATCTGGAGGGAACGGAATACCCGCATCTTCGACAGCTCGACCCGGGAGACCACATCCCTCCTAAATGACCTCCTCGACGAACTAGCTTGTTGGCGCCAGGCCGGCGTAGGGTCGTTCCTGCCCGCCAAGAGAGTTTTCCTTTAGTCCCTTAATGCTGCTTACGTGGCGTTGCTCCTAATAATTCTCTTGGGCTGAGCTTTGCTGGTCGGCAGCCAGCTCTTGAGCCTATCTTGTAATCTATTCGCACTTTGGGCTAACCTTTTTACTTATCTTAATGCAACAGCGTGCAATTCTTTTGCGCGTTCCCTAAAAAGGGATATGATACAGTTCGGGATTTGACTTTGTCCCAGCAGGTCAACTAGCAACACAGTTGCACCACCACTTTTGCAATTGGGTAGGCATTGCCAACTTGATACTCAATTTGGCAATTGTAGGTATTCGAGGAACAGGAGCACCAACGCAATTTCTTCCAGTACCAGGAGTATTGTAAACAAATTTAACATTATATATTTCCACCAAATTTAGTTCTGACAGTAAGGTCATATAGGCACCATATCAATGAAGAAGTACATGGACAATCAAAAAACAAATTTAAGAGATGCAGGGTCCTTTACATTTGAGGTCTAAGGAAAACCACATATACCACAAATCAATTGACAGATACATTGAGATCTCTTCTGTATTAAATGTCAAAAGACATATAGATGATAATCGAACCATTCTCATCTACGCCCAGCCTTCGAGCCACCATATTGCTTATGCACCCCAGGACCCATGCATGAAAAGAGTGATGGTTTCTTTGGCTTCGTACCAAACAGGAAAGTTCTAAGGGGAACCCCAGCTTTTGTTGACAGGTTCCGGAAGTTCTGTTGAGCTCGGTTGCTTCTTGCTATAGATAGCTCAAGATTCTCTCGGAGCTTCAAGAGCACCCTCCCAACCTCCACTTGGAGGCCTCTTACGTGGTCCAGCCCAGCTTCTAGCTCCTTAGCAACTTTGTTATTCTCTTGTTTCATATTAAGCACCTCTCCTTGGTATTTTGCAGCTTGGAAAGGGGTGAAGCGAACTACATCACTTTTATCCAGAGTTGTGATCTTTGATATGTCCTCTTGTATGCCGCACAATGAAGAGAACCTGTTCTCCAGCTCTCCTTTTAATAGCACATTCTTTTCCATCCAAACTTGAAGATCTGTATTCAAATCCCGAAATTTCTTCTCTAGAACAGCTGACTCCAGCTTTGCTACCTGATGACTGGTAGGGACTCCGTCTGCATCCCCCTGTGCCTGTGCATCAGTCAATTTACCCATCTCAACTTTCAGCTTGTCAAATGATGTTTGGAAAATCCGTATTTGATGATACGATGTGCTAAACCTCAACCAGAAGTCCAAGTTCTCCTCCAAAACCCTGTCAATCTCTGCTCTAAATTTCTCCTCCGCAACTGAACAAGCAAGTGGTTCTTCAACTTGGCACTGCTTAATGTATTCCTCTATCTCATCAATCTCTTTATCTTCAGTGGTAGGAGTTGTGCTTATTTTGGACGTTTCTTCAGACTTCTCCAAACACTCAGGAGCAGAAGCACTCATCTTTCTCTGCAAAGAACTTAGCATGCGCCGAAGAGAGTGAATCTCCTCATCTTTCATTGCATTGGCACTCTTCAGTTCCTTCAGCTCTGACATTGCCTCAATATGATACTCTTGATTTTTCTTCTTAATTTCTGAAAGCTTTTGATCTGTATCTTTGTAGCTCTGAAGGACAGATGCATACTCTTCTAACAAAATATTCTCCTCACCTTCAAATCCGTTTGCACCTAGTTGTTCCCGCACCACAGGACCCTCCGAGCCTTCATCATGTTTCCCCATTTCATTTTTTGAGCCATCTAATGAATCGGATGTTTCTTTCTTGGCAGACTGACTTGTTAGCTCTGAATGTTTTTCCTGAGAAGCAACGCCTTTAGACTCTTGGGATAAATCCACGACATCACAGTTTTGGGTCTCAGGAGAGTACATTTTTTCTACGAACCCAGCAAGTTCACTGCAGGCTTCAGTCATTTCTTTATAAATATTCTGTGTCCCATTTTGTATGGACCTCCCAATTTGTTGGACTGCTTGCAGCACCTCTTCAACTTGCTTCAACCTGTCTGCCAACTTACTTGAATCAACAACCAAAGCCGCCTTGTCTTCCTCCAAGGCATGCAGGCGCTTGTGAAGGTCATCTATCTCAGTCCTCATTCTATTAATCTGAGCATTCTGTGAAGTAGTAGCAAGCTCCAGATTGATTACCTTCTCCACAAGTTGATCAACCTTTTCCGCTAGTTCTGCCACTGATGCCTCCGGCTTCAATTCAATTAGTTCTTTGACTTTTTGACACACTTCCTGCAGGTCAAGCCTGACATCATCCAGAACAGAATCGTCACCATCCGCAGACAGCAGTGCATGGCTAAGTTCTGTGTCATGGTGATCGGGCCCATCAATTTGCGTCTGAGGTTGCCTGCATTCATTCTTGAAGGTTTTCAGCTTCTCCTTTGCCTCATTGAATCGTTGAAATTCCATTCTCGCCTCTTCAGATGATCTCTTCTGCTGGTCCTGCAAGGTAACCAACGTATCCTCACAAGACACAATGGCTTGTGCAGCCATCAGCGCCCGGGCTTCGTTGTCTTCAATGGCCGCGCCAGTGCTAAAAGCATCTTGCAAGCTGCAGACTTCCTCCTGCAACTCGGCCACCTGCCTCTCAATGTCCAGATACTTGCCTAGCGCACCGTCGTAAGAGGTCTTCAAGAACTCCTTCTCGGTCTGCAGCACCAGGATTTGCTTCTGCAGCTTGTCGATCTCCTCCTGCGCACTGTCCTTGTTCATTAGGGAGGTGACCCTCCGGTGTGCCTGGGCCCTCTTTGGGACTGGGCTGGTTCCGCGGCTTGTGCCGCGAGAACCCAGGGACAAGCCCTCCAGCGCCGGGAATTTGAAGTTGCTGAGATCAATCCCAGAGATCCCCTTGGGGAACCCCTCGCCGTCACCGTCTGGCATGGAGAACTCGACCTGGTCCGGGAAGGCGGTGGCAATGGTGTGGTTGGCCTTGTGCAGCTCACTGGATATCCGGTCGTACCGGTCGGCCAGCGCCTGGTAGGATCTGAACATCTCCTCGACGTGGTTGATGAGCTCTGGTCGGCTCTTGAAGTAGAGCTCCGCCTTCTTGGCGAACGAGTCGGCGTCTGCCCCGATGAGCTTGATCATGGCCTTCACCCTGTCCTCCATCTCTGCACACATACGCACGCACACGAGACGGACACGCCATCGTCACAAGCACAGATGCAAATTCGCAACGCGCATTTGGAGAGGCGAATGAATGGCGCGCGTACCGTGGAGGGTGGTGTCGAGCCACTTGGACTGGGTGGTGCGGATGTGGGACGCCCACCACCAGGAGTAGGCGTTGCTCGCCGCGCGCTGCAGCATAGCCGGCCGGGTCACGCCGCGCGCGACCGCCCGCTCCCCCTCCTCCTACTCCTCGTTGGGGCGTGCTGCGCCGCGACGGATGGCTGTGATGGTATGGCGTGGTGCGCCCGTGCAGCGAGGGTTTGCGGTGGTGGAGTGGGGCCGAGCCGCGGGGGGCCCGGGAGGAGAGAAGAGGGGAGGTGTGTCGGTGGCGGGAGATGGCTTGGCGAAATAGGCTGCCGTGGGGTGGGCGGGTGGCTGGGCGCGCGCGGCGCCGGTGGGCGCGGATGGCCGCGCGCAGGGGCGGACCTTACGATGGTCTGTCCGTGCTGAATACTGGGGATCTATTCTAGTCTAGGGATCGCCTAGAAAAAATCGGGTTCGTTAATTCCAGCTATTTATTGGTGGAAAGCAGCAGCGACAGTGTCAATTAAGAAAAAAAAAACAGAAATAACAACGGGCCAAGAGTCGGAGAAAAAAAGTAGGAGGAGATGGTGGTTTTCTTCTTCTCGCTAGCTTAGTTAACGATTTGATTTTCTCTGTATTTATTAATTTAATTAGAGTTGAAATTAGAGAGGAAGTAAAATTATTCGTTAGAGAAAAGACTACTATATCGACTAATCTGTTATATTGTTCTCCTATAGTTTGGGTACTGTATGAGAGTAATTTAATAATATCATCTACTAGATAATTGTAAAGAAAATATATAGTTTTCTGTACAATATTTATTTATATTGATCAGATAAATAATTTTAGGCTATGAATTTTGTAATCCAGCTATCTGGTAAATTTATCATCTTCTAGTATCATATATTAATCTGTAGATTAAAATTACTGGATAGAATATTGGATGATTTATCTACATGAAAGATATAGATAATTAAGGGTTCTAGAGATCTCATGAACATGATCTTAAATCTAGATAGTTTTCTAGAAATATCTAGATATTTCAGATGCTTTATTCGAAAGAATTTGATGGTGCCAATTGTCATAAATCTAGTGGTCACAAGAATTTATATAATCCTTTCAATCCAAAATATACATCATTTGAGAGAGTTGGTTTTGATTTATAAATATTTATGTTTTATTTTTTGGAAGCAATATGTTCATCAAAGTGCTCATGTTAATTGTTATTCTTAGAGAGAGGTAAATCATAAATAGAGACAATATATGTCAAAAACAAAAATATGTACCACTTCTTTTTCTATGTGTGTGAAAAAACACTGTTTAATATGCTAACATAGAAAATAAGAAAAGAGAAGTGAGTTAAAGTTAATATCTATTTAAAAACAAAGTGCATACTTGTGTTGTCAACTAAAGTGGTAATTGTGCTGCCACCAAATAAAGTGTTAGTATTAGTTTATTATTTCAAATTTTTTAGTGTTATTGACTTTCAATAGACTTAGAAATGTGACTTTTATCTTCAGTTTTTATAAACCAATATAAATATATATTAAAAAATATAACATAATGTAATTAGTGAATACCCATTCATAAAATCCTAAATCCGCCATTGGCCGCGCGCGAGAGGCGGACGGCGTGGTTGGTTGGTGGGTTTTCTCCTCTCCGCTTCGTGCGCGGGTGCGGTTGGCTACCGTGGCCGAAGGCCAGCGCGAGAGGCGGGTTGCACGGTGGTTTTCCTTTTCTTTTTCCGCCTTTCGAACGGCGCGAGGTGGTGCGGCCGAGGGCTTTGCTCTCTGGTCTGCCTGGTGGCCCAGTAAGCAAGTAGGCTGTGGATCTCCTCTTTTTTCGGCGAAGGCCGTGTGGCCCATCTCCAACGCCTTCTGCTGTGCTGGGAGCCCACTACGAACGGCTCGACACGCTAACCAAACCAAATAACTGGAGTTGCTGAACCGAATTACGTAGGCGCATGCATATGTTTGCACTACACATTCTAAGATTGTATTTAGTATTTACTAACTAATAGTCCCTGTTGGGTTAACAGAAGGTTGCAATAGTGTTTAGTACATGAGACCGTTTTACATGCCGCAGTGACATGTCATAGCATGTACCCTCTCCATTTTTGTATAACGTACGATTTTATTTGGTATAGTCTTTAACATTGAATTTTGATCTTGGTTTGTTTTACAACATATTATTCATAGCTATATACATAGAAAAGGGTTTTCTAATAAGAATCAATTCATCGGTATCACTCTTGTGACACAAAACTTATATAACGTTGGACTAATTGTCGATAAAAAACTATAAAGTTTGAATTTCGAAATATGTTGGTAGTTACAAGAAAAATTAACAGATGGAGTATTATTTTGAATATGTGATGTGCATGTGGAGTTTTTCTCCTGTATTTTTCTAACATATAAAAGGCCCATTTGAATTTTACGTAGAGAAGGAAAATATGTAGTGAGGATGGACTTTTCACTTCCTTTAATGTTCCATTTGTTCTTTCAAGACTTAGGGCCTGTTTGGGACTGCTCTGCTCCAGATTTTTCAGCTCTGCTCCACCAACTCCACCATGGAGCAGCTCCACTGTGGAGTTCTGGAGCGGTGGTCTGTTGGCACGCACTAGCTCCACTCCGTGAATGTGAGGTTTCCACGAGAAAGGTCCAATATGCCCCGAATGATGTTTGGTGTATGTTTTGATGAATGCGAGCATATGTAATCGAATATTTTTTGCCAATTTAAATATGATGTAAAATATCATAATTGCATTTAATTTATTGGAGAAAACAAAAAAACAAATATTTTGATCAAATAATTCCGTACTTTTGTCCCATAAATTACAACGTGCTTGATAGATAATTAACGAAGTCCATAATTCGAATACAAATAATGTCCATAGACTAATGATAGATAATTAACAAAGCCCATCATTCGAATACAAATAATTGTCCATAGATAACTAGAGAGTAGTGGCCAATACATAATTCTAGTTCCAAGCTAGAGAAAGAGCGGTGGTCAACTCGTCACGGAATACATCCATAGTAGGAGCATTCGGTTCTGTAGTAGACCCATTTGATGTAGCTACATATTTGTGATATCTTTCAGGTATCGTTGGAATCCATCGTTTCGACATAATGATAGTTGATTCTGTCCTAGATTGTGGTTTAACCATAGAGAAACAACAACGATATTTTTCTTTTTAACTAAACAGAATGCCCAGAAAAAATTGATCATATACCCTCCATTTAGATGGAAATTGAGGATTTACCCTCCTGGCCCACGAGTCAGTGACTTATGATGACCCTACATGTCATTGAGATGTGGAGGGTAAATCCTCAATTTCCCAACTAAAGGGAGGGTATATGATCAACTTCCCCGAATGCCCACCATGATAGCTGGCTGCAGTTTGGACAGAACGCAGAGTAACATTGGGACCGGATCACCGTAAAATGTCAACCTGAGTTGCAACAAAAGCATGCACGGAGGTGGAAAAACTTATCTACTTCCTAAAATCCATTACAGTGAGAACATGTATTTACATGAATTCTGCGATCCTTTGCTCCGCTCAAATGCATACGAAAAAAAATCGACAATGAAAAATCGCTAACTTCCAAACACCATTACAACAAAGATCTACTTTCACCCGGATTCCTGTTTAATCGCAGCGCACACCGAAAAAATCGTAATGACTTGAACGCGCAAGCTAGCAAGCACCAACACCGAGCGTGTTTCAAAGACAAAGACAACTAAATTTGTCGGGCGGTAAATAAATCCCAAGCGACCGCTCGGTGGTGAGCTCGGCGCGATCCATCGCAGCGGTCAAACACCACCCAAGACCCACCGCAAAACCAAACCATCCACACCGGGTCGATCAACGCCCTTCCTCCGCTCGTAGATCCGATCAAGAAATGGAACCCGCAAAAAAAAATCGCATGGCGGCGGCGGAACCGACGCGGGCGGCGATCGGACGAGGCGTAAAAGAATCGTGAAAGGATCGCGGTTTGGGCTCACCTCGCGTGATGGGCGAGTGGAGGAGGATCGGGAGGTTCGAGACGGTGGGAAGAAGGCGAAGAGACCGGAGGGAGGAAATTTGTGTAATGGCGGTGGTGGGTATTACCCTTCAACTCTACGAGAAGATACAAAGCGGGTTCTGGAGTACCCCCGAGGAGCTCCGGAAAACGTGAGTTGGCCCTCAACTCCACCTTTTTTGAGCGGAGTTTGAGTCGAACTGTTTGGTGAGTAGTTTAGGAGCAGAGCTGCAAAAGTGGGAGCAGAGCAGTCTCAAACAGGCCCTTAAATTACCATTCATCAATGAAAGTTTGTGGAATAGTCTTTTGGTAAGAGCGATACATGTCGCTGCTTGTTCGCGCCATCGCGTACACAAACAGGACACAGAGCCAAATTGTTATGCCCAGATTTTTTTGCTTTTCAACGATTTTTAGCTTTTAGTTTCTCTCGATAATTACTATTTATTAGACAAATAAAACATAACCCAAACGAATAGCCCTGAATTTGTAAAATCATGGAAAGCACAAAAACCGCGACCATGTGCCAAAATTTCAAGCTGACGCCTCACTGCATGAAATTTCATATCTATCCCGCCAATTCACCGATCCAAGCCTCACGCTATGTCACCGATCCGCGGTATCTTCCCCATGATCCCGATTCACATGTCCACTCCCACAGATCGGACGGTGAGGCACCGCCTCCCCACCTCCCGCCCCTTTTTAAACTGCCTCTCCCCTCCCCCAATCCCACTCCAAGCACCAACACCACCACCTCTCCTCGAACCTCGATCTCCTCTCATCTAGCTTGAAGAAGGGATCAGTTGGTAGCCATGTCTGGGCGTGGCAAGAGGGAGAAAGAGCTCGACAAGGGTAGTGCAAAGCACCACCGAAAGGTTCTACGCGACAACATCTAGAGCATCACCAAGATGGTGTCTGGCGAGGAGGGGCGGCGTGAAGCGTATCTCTGGGCTCATCTATGAGGAGACTCGCGGCGTGCTCAAGATCTTTCTCGATAATGTCATCCGTGACGTCTTCAACTACACCAAGCATGCCCACCACAAGACTGTTACCGCCAGGGACATCGTCTACGCGCTCAAGCACCAGGGCCGCACCCTCTACGGCTTCAACGGCTAAGCCGAAAGCCCCTTCGTCCTCACAACTTCTGATGCATGTTTGGCCGTGCTTAGATAAAAGAAACCCACCATGTTTAGTTCGCCATTGGCTGTAGTAGGTTTATTTGAATCATGAGACAGTGAAACAAAGTTGTTTTCATCTGGAATTCGAATTCAAACTTGTTTTCTGTGCAAATACTGTGATTCTGTTGTGGGTGTGCTATTTGCGCTCTTGCTTTCTTTGTGTAGGATTGTTTTTCCTTAGATCTTTGCGATGTGGCATTCTGCTATGCAAGTGGTTTTGTGTTCTTGTTGGTTCGAGTGTGATTAGAGTGGTAGCGGAGACAGCTTGGTCAGTATTGGTTGTAGGAGGTTATAATTTTGCACTTCTAAGATTGAGTTCCATATCGATCTGTACCATTACTTGTTGGAATTAATCCAGACTTGGTGTTTATCCATGTTCTGCACAAGTCTGTGCAGAGTCCGATTCGTTTTCGAGACTAGCTAGAAGAGATAGTTTCAATTTTTGTCTGAATACAGTTTGGATACAGTGGTAGTTTATCCGTCTTTAAGTTGTAAACTTTAGTATAAATAGAGAGGAGAAAACCAGAAAAGGTGCACCGATTTGCACCACAAAATTATCTATCTTGTGATTGTTTTTGCTCTGAAATCTGAATTGTTGTTGTTTTTGCCAAGTTCTATTTCTCTGGTATTGTTCACCGTAATCTGAATTGCAGGGAAATAGCAGAAGCAAGGTTTAGAGAAGAGAGTACTCAAAGTTCGAGTACGTGATATCCAGTCGAAGACGAGTACTGAATGTGGTCATAACTTTCATCTGCTGAGTGGTCGAAGTTACGAGCGCTGGACGTGGTCGAAACCGAGTTGCCATGAGCTACGACTTGGGCGTATGATCTTGAAGCAAATTCTACACGTGGTATCAGAGCCTCTGCACATCCGAGCTACTTGTGGTTCACAGCGATGGTGCTCTCCATCCAGCAGGCTGCAAGGGATAGTGGTGGGGTGCCGCATCAAATCCCGATGTTGACAGAGACAAACTATACCACATGGGCGATCAAGATGGATGTGATTATGGATGCACAAGGCGTTTGGGGGTAGTAGAACCTGCAGTTGAAGTGTCCGTAGATGAGAAGAAGAACAAAGCGGCACGAGCGTTCATCTTCTAAGCCATCCCAAAAGATGTCCTTCTGTAGATCGCAAAGAAGAAATTGACAAAGGAGGTATGGGATGATCTGAAGACTCGACATCTAGGCGCTGACCATGTGAAGAAGGCTCGGTTGCGAACATTGAAGAGCGAGTTCGACTCGATTCGCATAAAGGAAGGAGAGACGATCGATGAGTTCGCCAGAAAATTGAGTGCCATGGCAGCCAAGTACAACGCCATCGGCACTACCCTAGAGGACGTCGCACTAGTTAAGAAGCTTCTTGAGTCAGTGCCCAAAAAGTTTCTACAATTGGTGGCATCAATTGAGCAATACTCGGATCTTGATGTAGTGCCATTTGAGGAGGCAATCGGTCAGCTAAAGGCATATGAAGAACGATTCCACCGGTGGACTAATAACACTGCTGACGGCCAACTACTACTCACTCATACTGAATGGAAGGCACGGCAGAGAATCAATTCCCAAGAACCAGCATCCACTTCCAAGGGGAGGAATAAGTTTTGGAGGAGATTACCATGGGAATGGAAGGGGCAATTGGCGAGGCCGCGGTCGAGGCAGGGTTGGCTAGGGTGGCTTAACCATGACACACTAGGATGGTGGTGCTGGTTGTGGGTTCTAGATGGGCCACGACAAGAGTCACATCAAATGCTTCAACTGCGAGCAATATGGCCATTATGCCTTGGAATGCAAAGGCGAGCACCAGGGTGAGGAGGCATATCTCGCAGACTCACAGGAAGAAGAGCCAGTTTTGTTACTGGCAACGGTTGAAGAGTCACGAAGGATGATATTACCGCACGAAGATAATGTCTTGTCAAAGCTACGGGCAGACAGGAAATCTAAGTTCAGCTCAAATGTGTGGTACTTCGATAACGGGGCAACCAACCACATGACTAGTGGCAAGGGAAAATTCCATGAACTAGATGAGTCGGTGCAAGGCAATATCAAATTTGGTGATGACTCCACCGTCAAAATCAAAGGAAAGGGTTCAGTTCTATTCCAATTCAAGGGAGGCGAACAAATACTATTGATAGAGGTATATTATATACAAAATCTTTGCAGCTACATCTTGAGTATTGGTCAATTAACGGAGTCAGGGAGCAAGGTGGTTATCTTCAATGCTTTTTGTGGTTGTATGATCAATGTAACATGCTCTTGATGAAAGTCAGACACACCCCAAATCGTCTCTACAAGGTCACGTTAGAGACCTGTTAGCCGGTGTGTCTACTTGCAAAGATGAAGGATCAAGCATGGCTATGGCACGCAAGATTGGGCCATGTCAATTTCTAATCCATCAAGCTAATGGGGGAGAACTAAATGGTGTCTGGACTGCCCAAAATCAACCATCCCACCCAGGTTTGTGAGGGATGCCTAATTGCAAAGCAAACCCACCTTCTTTTTCCCAGTATAGTAACCTATCAAGGTCAGCAGCGACTTGAACTTGTCCATGCCGACCTTTACGTACCAATCACTCCATCAACGGCAGCCGAAAATAAGTATTTCTTTCTACTCATCGATGACTACAGCCGAATGATGTGGGTATATATGCTGAAAGATAAGAGCAATGCATTTGAGGAATTTAAGAAGTTCAAGGCACTCGTTGAAAATGAGGCTGGGTGCCGTCTGAAGGTTCTGAGAATAGACCGTGGAGGAGAGTTTCTTTCAAATGCATTCAAAGATTTCTGTGAAAGTAAAGGCATCCAGCGACATGTGACGGTACCTTATACACCTCAATAAAATGGCATTGTCGAACGCCGAAATTAGACGGTAGTGTTCATGGCAAGGAGTTTGCTAAAATCATGAAGATGCCCAGAAGATTATGGGGGGAGGTAGTGCGGCACGCTATATATTCTAAACCGAGTGGCCACCAAAGCACTTACCAATACTACACCTCATGAGATGTGGATTTGAAGAAAATCGAGACTGGATCATCTGAGAGTATTTGGCTGGAAGGCTCATATGAAGATTCCAACCACTCACACCCAAAACCTCGATGATAGGAGCATGCCGGTAGTATATCTAGGTGTCGAAGCAGGGTGCAAGGCATATATACTCCTTGATCCAAGCTAGAACAAAGTTGTTATAAGCCGGGATGTGATATTCAACGAGAACAAGTGTTGGGATTGGAAGGAAGGCTCAGCATCAAATTGTGAAAATTGGGGAACATTTATTGTGGCAAAACATGTATGAGATGAGTCTATGGAGGCCGGAGGGGACTCCTTCACTTCTACACACACGGGAGCTTTACCTTCCTTACTTAGCGAAGTTGTCAACTAGCAGAGCTTGGACCACCTTGGGGAAACTGTCGAGGCCAGTTCAGAACCAACAGGTTCGGTGTTGTCAACACCACCAACAGAGATACCTCAAAAGTACCAGTCCCTCTCTGAGATATATGAAGAAACAGAACCAGTGAGCATGCCACCGGAGGAATTGCTGCAAATTATGATTGAGGATCCAAGAACCTTCTCGAAAGCAGCAAAGGAGAAACATTGGATTGATGCAATGAATGTTAAAATCGATTCAATTGAAAATAATGAGACATGGGAGTTAACAGACTTACCGACAGGGCAAAAGCCCATTGGTTTAAAGTGGATTTACAAGATGAAAAGGGACTCTGAAGGGAAGATTGTAAAGTACAAAGCTGGACTCGTTGCACAAGGGTATGTACAAAAGCAAGGAATTGATTTCAAAAAAGCCTTTGCTCCGGTAGCAAGAATTGAGACTGTGAGGCTGCTACTTTCTCTAGCTGCCCAAAGCAAGTGGAAAATGCACCATATGGATGTCAAGAGGAAGTTTACATTGCACAACTAGAAGGATATGAGGTGCAACACGAAGAGCACAAGGTGTATAGGCTTCATAAGGCACTATATGGGCTTTGACAAGTGCCTTGAGCTTGGAATCAGCGACTGGACAAAAGTTTGAAGCAGTTTGGTTTCACAAATTGCCCTCAAGAACATGCTGCATACATGAGAAGAGATGAGATGGACATCTTGATCATTGGGGTCTATGTCGATGACCTCATTATAACAGGGTCAAAAGTCAAAGGCATCCAATATTTCAAACAACAAATGATGAAGGAATTTGAGATGGCCGACCTCGGATTGCTCATTTATTACCTTGGTATTAAAGTTGAGCAAGGGGAAGGATTGCAAAGAAAATCCTTAAACAATTCGGCGTGGAGGATTGCAATTCATGCAAGTGCCCCATGGAACCGAAGCTGCAGTTGAGGAAAGACGAAGGAGGGCCAGCGGACTCAACCGAGTACCAGCAAACCATTGGGTGTCTGAGATATTTGCTGCATACATGACCTGACTTGGCTTATTCGATTGGACTAGTTAGTAGATTCATGGAGAGTCCAACAATGATGCACAAAAAGGCAGTCAAGCAGATCCTTCGATATTTGAAAGGCACTGTTGAATTTGGCTTGGAGCACACGAGTACAGGTGAAGGGAAGTTGGCCGACTTCTGTGATAGTAGTCTAGCCAACAATGTTGATGATAGAAGAAGTATCAATTGCCTGGTGTTTTATCTCAACAATTGTGCAATTTCGTGGACATCACAGAAGCCAAAAAGTGTTGCTTTGTCATCGTGCGAAGCGGAATTTATGGCGGTAGCAGCAACCGCATGCTAGGCAATGTGGCTAAGAGGATTGATGAGTGGGATCACAAGGCGTCCTTTAGAAAAAAAATCACATTGTATGTTGACAATAAGTCAGCAATTGAGTTGATCAAAAACCAGTGTTCTATGGGAGAAGCAAGCATATAAACACAAGGTTCCACTTTGTTCAAGAATGTGTTGAGAGAGGAGAGATTGAAGTTCAGTATATTCCCAGAGAAGAACAACATGCAGATATTCTCACCAAATCCCTTACTAAATTGAAGTTTTCAGAGATGAGGATGCTGATTGGTGTCAAGGATTTTGCAGAACCAAGTCTAGATTAGGGGGGGTTTGTTGGAATTAATCCAGGCTTGGTGTTTGTCCGTGTATTACACAGTCTATGCAGAGTCCGGTTCGTTTCCGAGTCTAGCTAGAAGAGATAGTTTCAGTTTTTGTCTGAATACAGTTCAGATATGGTGGTAGTTTTTTTGTCTTTAAGTTGTAAACTTCAGTATAAATAGAGAGGAGAAAACCCATAAAAGGTGCACCGATTTGCATCACAAAATTCTCTGTCTTGTGATTGTTTCTGCTCTGAATTGCTGTTGTTTTTGCCGAGTTCTATTTTGCTAGAACTATTCATCGTAATCTGAATTGTAGGGAAACAGCAGAAACAAGGTTCAGAGAAGAGAGTACTCGAAGTTCGAGCACGCGCTATCCGGTCAAAGACGAGTAGTAAATATGGTCGTAACTTTTATCTGCTGAGTGGTCGAAGTTATGAGTGCTGAACATGGTCGAAACCGAGTTGCCGTGAGCTGCGACTTGGGCGTGCGATCCTGAATCAAACTCTACATCCCTGACCGACGAACGAATTTGCGGGCTAAATTGTAACGTGAAAGGATCAAACTAGGGCCAAATCATGCTTCATATGTTTCGTCTCAACTTGCTTCTTTAACTTAAGCAGTAACATCCTTTGCTTTGTATTTGGACTGATTTCTGTTGCTACAGTTAATGTTTTTATTGCCTGAGCAGTACTCTGCAGAATTTGCAATACGTACTAGTAATAAGTTTTTATTTTCAATTACTTCTCATGAATGTATTTGTCTGAATAGTGAATAGAGAAGAATCCTCTTGTAAAATACCAGGAAAATTTTGAACACTGGTGCAACGCTTCTGGCAGCAGGCAACAGCAGCTTCATCCTTTGTATACGAGTTCTTTTCCGTTTATGAGATGTCAACGAAAAACTATATAGCGAGTAATGAATTGCAAGTCATAGAATCAAGAAAAAAATACAAATGTACTCCATTAAGTAATGAAAAAAAGATGAAAGAATGATACATTGGATAAAGTTGATTGTCTATTACCTCCAGTTCCCCGAAACAGATCACATAAACGAATAATCCATCATGAAAAGACATGATACAAATTACAAAACCATAACTCATCAGACAGCAATGAAACAAGTATACCAAGTTAGATTGAATGCATAGCGAATTAGCGATAGATATGCTTATTGGCATGACTTTGAAATATAAACAAGAAGTCTGCTCTTTACAGAATAACTGAAGAGAACCTTTATCATTTTTGTCGTCGATACAAGATCGATAGTAAACTTGTAAGATGCAAGGGGAGACTTAACAGAGTTACACACTATGGACCGTACAATGCATTGTATATAGATGGTGAGTGTTAAAGTGGCCCCTCCCTCCCCATTTACAAATGGTACTATTTATAGAGGGGAGAAGAAAGCTCCGAAGTTATATTTTTGCACACGGATCTTAGCTCGTGACGAGGGGTATTTTTGTCCATTCTATCAAGCAAGTCCCGCCACATCCAAAATTTGCGACGTCATCGGCTTTCTTTCTACACAAGTGTCGATGGAACCTCGGCATGTTGCTACCCCGGACCTTATCCGGGGTGAATCCCCCGATGTTCTGCCTCGCGAGGTTGGTCTTCGGACCTCGTCTTGGGTTAGTCCGCAGACCTTGTCCGGGGTTAGTCTCTAGACCTCGTCTGGAGTGGATCCCCGATATGTCACACTTCGCCAAGGTTTGTCTTTAGATCTTGTCCGAGATTAGTCCCCCGATGTGTCACGCCTCAACGAGGTTGATCCGCGAACCGTGTTCAGGGTTGGTTTCCAGATCTCATCCGGGGTGAATCCCCGATGTGTCACCCCTCGTCGAGGTTGGTCTCCGGACCTTCTATGGGATGGATTCTCCGATGCATCACACCTCATCGAGGTTGGTCCTCGGACCTCGCCCGAGGTGGATCCTCGCCGAAGTTAGTCTCCGGACCTTGTACGGGTTGAATCCCCCGATGCATCACACCTCGTCGAGGTTGATCTCCAGCACCGTCCAGGGTGGATCCTCGCCGAGTTGGATCTTGTCTGGGGTGGATCCCCCCAATATGTCACGCCTTACCGACGTTGTCGTGGCACACTTACGTTGTCCCTTACCCCCCCCAAAGTTGTTGTCGGTCCGAGGTAGCGCAGGGACCCTCCCACAACAATTTTATTAGACAAAATTCAGTAGACAGATTACATTGTTTCAATACATTCTTCCTTTGACAACTACAAATGTGGACACCCTCACATATGAACATCCTCAGACAAGCTGATATATGAAACTGAACACTCGATACAAGGATATTACTCAAAATCGCAAACATGGCGCAAACACCCTGAAGGCAAGATACACACAAGTACACAACAAACCTTCTCACTTTATAATATTAACACAAGCAAAATTTAGTAATCCTGTCAAAAATATACAATTACACCATTGCAGAAAGGAAATGAAAAACGCTGTAAAGTATGGGCAGCAGGATGATTCAAACTTCATAGAGATGGTAAATTCCTCCGAAAAGCTCTCAGCAATATCAAGCTCTTCTTGGTACAATGGCACTGCATTAACTCGATTCGCAGTCCAGTATGGGGTAGAGCAACCAGGCTCTAAAAGGTACACATTGCAGCAGATCAGATTGCTGTCACAGGGTGAAGGGAACCCCAGAGTCATCCGATGAGGGCTGCAGTGCATTAATCTTGATAACATATTTCTTCCTACTTGACGTGCTGCTGCCCTCGGAGCTCATGTGCATGTCATCTAAGCCATCATACAAGGTGGAATCCTCGTCCTCGTAAGCATTACCGATATGACCACCACACTTGCGGCAGATCAATCGTGTCCTCTTTCTGAAGAAACCCCAGGAACGCCTCGAGTGGAAGTATGGCATGCAGCTCACTTCATCGGTTTGGGCGAACCGGCTCTCGTCAATTGCAAAGAATGAGACAACACCTTTCCTGATCTGCTTGCCATACTTCGATCCAATGTTGGCTGTGTTCCGTGTCGAGGAGCTCAAGTTTAATTCATAGCCACAGTATCCACAGCTGCCAGTAAGAAACAGATAACATACATCATCAAATTGGGCAGTAGACGCTTTCACATCTGAAACTACCATCCTACCGTTTCCACAAGAAATGTCGTATTCACAAAAACGACAATTCCCTGTTCTACACGCCATCGTAAGCCTAACTTATGTTCTATAGTATTTGTTTGTGTCTAATCAGGTATCAGGATGTAACTTTCAGCAGCCCACGCTAGCTTCCACTCTCAATGCCACATTCAATTTCTTTTTCTTGAGTTCTGGTATTTCTCACAGATCATGATCTCTTGCAAGGGGAAAAGGGCCAATGATTCACTCCAGTTGACCGGAACGGAATTGGTGCGCTCTGATCAATCTAGTTCGTGTCTTCAGAAAGGCATCTACTCGCCAGCAGCCAAAACTAACTAAACCCCAAGAATTCAAGGTCCATCCTTCAGCATCTTCTGAGCCCATCAACTAAATTCTCAAATTAAATCCCCCCAGAACACCTCACACAAATCAATTTTGGTGGACAGTAAACTATACTTTCGGACAAAAAAATCAAGGAAAAACACAGCAAGAAAAGGGGTCCTCCAAGCACCAATCCAAGATAAAGGTCAAACCGAATTCCTGCCTCCCCCCGCAGCCATTCCTAGGGTTTGGTTCTTGATCCCAGCAGCCCAAAGGGGAGTAGCAGGAGGCGAACCTGTAGGCGACGTCTTTGGTGGAGTAGCTGCTGTCGAGGGTCCTCACCATGCTTCCTCGGGCATGAAATCTCGATCGATTTGGGGCTTGGGAGAGGAGGGAGACGGAGAGAAGGGGGGTTGGGTTGAGGCTGCAGAGAGGGGGAGGCAGCGAAGCGAGCCAACGGCCAAGGCAAGGCAGACCGGCCGTCCGCGCCGCGCTGGCTCGGCTTCTCTTTTTCCCTTCGCTTTTTGCCGTTTTGCGCAGGGAAAATACGAGGGGATGAGCTGCCGAATCGGTCGGCCCGCCGCCCGCGTCCGGATGGGGTCGTCGCTTTCGCATTGACCACCGTGCCATCCTGCCGATGCATTGCCGATGTGATTGGTGACACCTCGTTCATTGTACGTGTTGCAAGGCTCTGCGCTTGTCGATGCTGGAGCAAATTGCAAACTAGGACCTTTAGCCTGGGAGGTCTATTCATTTACTTCAAATTGTGGAATACAAAGCAGAGGGTGGCGAGCCTCGGCCAAAAAAAAAAGGTAATTGATCTTTTGCCATATTTTTCATTGCATTTGATGATTTGCCCTATGATGTCTTATTGATATGTGGGTCCAAGACCCATACGTCAATGAGATAAATGGGGCAAATCATCAAATTCCATGTTTATGTATGGGGCAAATGCTCCAATCTCCAAAAAAAAAAAAAACAGAGAAGAAGAAGAAGTTAGAAAAGGGCTATCTTGGACATTAGCAGGGAAGGAATAGTTACTAGAAGATAACGAGGACAATTAGGGAATCCACTGCTTTGAGTTTAACCTTTGGCACCAAAATTCTGACTGCTAATCAGCACTCCTGAAGACTAGGATCAATGAAATGATAAGAAGGGCAAAGCAAAAGCCACGAGAAGATACGGTGCCAAATCTCTTTGGACACCGGGCAACCGATAAGAAGATGATCAATAGTCTCAGAGTGCTGATCATAGAAGAGGCGAGCTGAGAGTGCTGTGATGTTATGAATTTCGAAGTCTTGCAAGCGTCCAAGTCCTTGGCTTGAGGGCTGGCCAAATGAATATTTTTGCATGGCGCAGAGGCCTTCCATAAGTGTTTGGCACATGCCAATGAGATCATTCCCTGGTCATTGCATCTGTAATTCAAACGAAACTAACAGGTAATTAGTGCATTCTGCAACTGATAACCCTCCTTGGCTCCTTGAGTAACCGCGCAAGTAGATAGATATTCAAACGACCACGCACCAACCCAAAATCAGTTCTAATTAGGCAAGAATGCATGCAAACTCAACCTAAACACCAACTCTTTCATATACAAAAAAGAACCGGCTAATTTATTTCCAGGCCTAGCCATTGCATCTGTAATTCTGTACTAGGCCTGTTGGGGCTTGCGTCTTTGTTCATCATTTGCTGATAGTGTAGGGAGTAACTGTGCAATTTAGTGTTTAAGGACATGTGGCTCCATCACTAGCGCCCAGTTCCGTAAGGTATGCTGTCTGTTCCCATGGGCCGGCTTGATGTGTCTTTCTCCATGCAATAATATTCATGAAGCAATGGCCCATTTGATGTGATTGTTCCTTCCCATGACGTGATGATAGTGTTACGAGCGAGACAACGTTAGCAAAATAGACATCATCAAGGAAGAAGAATAGAGGAGAAGAGATTAGGTGACTTTGGTATGGAGGATTGCATCCTTCAGAACAATAATATTTGTGAGACCTAGAAGCTTCTTAACTAGAGCTGCCCAATTCCAATAAAAACATGATATATATTGTCAACTTCGCCTCACTTTAGTTCTGAAATTTGAAACTTATAATTTGATACATGTTTTTCTTCACAGATATGAATTATCTTCGTGTGAATTTTTGCACCTGTTGGATGAATTTGGGTGTACAACTATGCCTAATTGATCCTCTTGCAAATAGTAGCAGAGCAGAGCTGATTAGCTACCTCGGCTGGGCTGTCAAGCCTTCTCGAATGAACTTCCTTAGTTACTTGCATATAATCTATAAGCATTTTGGGCTGTCTCTTCAGGTAGTGTTTGACTTGGACGAGACTTTAGTTTGCGCATATGAGTCATCGAGCCTTCCTGCTACTTTGCGGCCCCAAGCTGTGAAACCATGTGAAGGTCACCTTATAGTTATGATAAATAATTAATTTTTGATTTAGAGTTTGTGTAAAGACTGAGTTTGGTTTTTGAGATCTGTGCAGAAGTTTGCTGGCCTTACGACCACTGTGTTTGTCTTTATGATTGGTAGGCGCTGTTACGACCTGGTGGTCGTAGGTTCTGTTACAACCTAGTAGTCGTAGGTGTTGTTTCGACTTGGTGGTCGGCAGTCGATTTTACGACTTTGAAGTCGGCAGCCAGTTTTACGACTTGGTGGTCGGCAGTCAGTTTTACGACTTTGTGGGGCGGCAATCGATTTTACGACCTTATGGTCGATAATCGTAGCTCTGACTGGCCGTGGTCGATAATCATAGCTCTGACTGGCCGTGGTCGATAGTCGTAGCTCTGTCTGGCCAGGGTCGTAAGTCATAGCTTCTGCTGGTTGTGTGCAGTGGTCATAGCGCCGTGGCTGTGTGGTCGTAAGTCGTAGCGACCATCTATTAAAGTCGTAGCTGCCGTGAGCAATGGTCGTAGCTTCTCCTCGCGCATGACGGCACTAGGCATCCTCGACCACACAGGACCTCGGCTCCTCCCTGAGTCTAATCCCAGTCCACCTTGCCATTGCTCGTCATGTCCACCGCCGGCAGCTCTCGCTCCGATTTCTCACCGTCCCGGCTTGCAACCACCCCACAAGCTTCAGTCATCTTCAACGTCTCCCTGACCGTTCTAAACCTCAACATCTCATGTGCCTAGTCCCAATCCTTTCACGCCTCACCATGACCTAACTCTGAAATCCTGCAACTAACACCAACAAGCAAAGCATCACGTAACACCGCGCGATACATAAAGATCATCAATTTGCACAATTTATTCATGCAATGCACAATGCAAAAAGTATGTACCCAAATTATTGATTCTAATCCTAGAACCAAGCAATAAATCCATATGCACATTAGCAACAAACACCCCGGTCAACCCTGATCAGAACACCAATATTTCAGTGAACAATCTCAGCTTACCGAATGGTCTGATACGATTTACGAGTACTCAGATGCTTAGGGGATGAGGTACTCGAAGCCCACGAGTTCCTACCAGCAGCCTACAACCACATAACAGACGCTACGACCATCGAACGCATAGGCTACAACTACCACACAGATCGCTGTGACTATCGCTCACATCGGCTACGACTATCGATCACACAAGCTACGACTTCCACGACCGATTTCTACGGCTTACGACTATCGATCACGACCAGGCAATACGTTACGACCATCGAGTACCAGGTACGACTATCGATCACACATAGTCGTTCAGCACTGAAGCTTTCGACCACCGCATGGTCGTTCTGCCGGTCGGACCATCGGACCACATAGTCGTAAACAACGAACACAGCCGAACGTGCACGGTATCAAGAACGAAAAAGATGAATCCACGTTGAAGCAACCACAATAAGAGAGAAAAGATTTGACGAAGGCGATCGTAAATTCTTTAAGCATAACCTCAAAATAGCACAAAGGATTGTCGCTCACTCACAACCTTCTCGAATCTTTTAGGATTCTCATATTCTTACCCTATGCAAAAATATAGTACTAAAGAATATCTTAGCCTCTAATCCTCTTGTGCGTACTCTGTTTTGGATGAGTATACTTGATTGCTTAGCTTCTCTCCATGGTCACACCCGTGGTTTATATAGTTCCTCCTAGCTCTTCTCTAATTTAGAATAAGAATCCTAATCCAAATATGAGTAGGGGTTCTAATTCTAGTAAAATTCATCTAGGAACCTTTATAGCATACATTTTCAAATCCTAAAAGACTAGATATAAGTCACCTTAACCCAACAAAGTATTTTCAACTAAGGTACTAGAGAAGTTTAACTTCATTTCAGACTAGATGAACAGAATGAACATCAGATGGTTCCCCAGTATACGCACTGTTACTAGAAGGTCCTTTCTTGCTTAAAATTACAAGCATTTTGCAGATATTTAGTCATAAGCTTTTGAATTCACTCTTCGAGTTTCTGTTTACAGTTTCTTTAGAGTTAACAACAGTTTTGAGACCACAAAGAAGGTTCTACCCAAGATGTCAAGAGCGGAAGAGCCTGTAGCATTCATGTATGTTACAGTATTCTTGGGATGAAATGAGTTATTAAACAAGATAAAAATTAGCCGCAATCAGAACCTTGACTGCCAGCAACAGTGGAATAACTTTAAGGCAGACGAGGCATTTAACCGTGGCTAAACCCTGGTTTGTCTCTGCTTTTGATCGGCTTTATCCGTAGATAAGATGTCAATGTGTATCAAGAATGTAATATAAAACCAAACAAAATGGAGATTAGTGAGTCAAGATGAAAACTTACGTCGCCAGTGTACAGTTCAGCCAAGATGCAGCCCAGAGACCAAATGTCAATCTTCTGATCATATGGAAGACCCAGAATGACCTCAGGAGCTCTGTAAGAACGTGACTGGACATATAAGCTTAAGTTTTCTGTCAAGAAGCAACTGCTTCCAAGATCAATAACCTTAACTTCACATCTGCTGTAGCTCTTCATAAATATATTATCTGGTTTCAGGTCACAGTGGACTATATTTAGATGATGCAAATACACCAAAGCCTCTAAGCATTGTTAAGCTATAGCCTGAAAAACAACAGAAAAGGTCTCACATTTCAGTAGGTATTTTCACGTTTTCACTTAATAAAATTTAATTATGATCAACGTATTTATTTCACCCTTAGTAAAAAAAATCACTCAAGGAGAAAAATGGTCAAGAAGAACTAGAACGTAGAGAAATCTTTCTAGGACCAGAACATAAAGAAAATTTTCTTTTACAACTACAGTGTGTTACAAGGTCAGCTGTCAATGCTATTGTATGGTGCCATAGAATTTTTAGTGATGAGAGAATTTATAAAACCAACAGATATAAATGACAGTTACAAAGAGTGCTTTGGAACAGAACAGTCAGAAATTCTCTCAGGAAAAAAGAGAGAACTGTCAGATATACCTGTATTCTGGGTAATGAAAAGTACACCTCATCACCAGACTCCTGATGAAATTCATATAGATTCACCCGCAGTAATTCAGTGACAATGAAAAGATGCTCCTGTCGATTTTTCGGTTGTCAGCATCATGCAAGGTTAAAAATGAGAAATTCACTGGGATAAGTACCAAACAGGGCAATAATTGAAGTATGCATCTCGAATAAAAAAGCAGCTGATATATTAAATGAATCCTTACTTCCTTAGGGCTTGAATGAATATGACCATTTTTTAAAAAAGTAGTATGACTGTTCATTGCATGGTACGGCATAAAAGCAAACCAAAAGATTTAGTTCATTGTATCTCTATATTGTTAAGGGTATTAAAGATAGAATAGAAATTATATTATTTCTTTACTTATATGTCTCGTTTTCCTTATTTGCATATGACATGTTCCCCTGTAATATTCCCTTGTACTCCCTATATCTATTGCCTATTGGGCCTCTTTAATATACACATAATATTCATAATATGGTATCAGAGCTTAGGTTAAAACCCTAACCTCGATCTACTTCCACTCGTTTTCCGCATCTGCTGCCCCCGGGAGCAGAGATCGATCCTCCCAGTGGTGACCACTTCTTCGCCAGCCGTACTCGTGGATTCTCGTCGACGGCCGCCTCGCGCTGGTGACGCCGTCGCCGGCGCTGGTGATGCCGTCGCCGCTTCTCTTGGCCAGCCCGGTCTCCCTGACACTGCGTTGCGCTCGCCCGTGCCGTCACGGCCGCGCTCGAGCTGTCGTCGTTGGTGCGTAGGGGTGGAAAACGGTAACGGATAATTCGTTTTATCCGATATTCGTATCCGAGAAAACACGAATATGGTAAGCAAAATTGTATTCAAAATATTCGTATTCAGATTCGAGAATATTCGTATCCGTATTTGAGAGTATTCGTATTCGAGAATATTCGTATCCGTATCCGCATTCGAGACTATTCGATTCGTATTCGATCCGTTTCTAGAACCCATGAAAAATTCGTACAAATTTTGTGATTCAAAATTTGAATTTAGGTGGTTTAAAACTAGTAACCGGTCAAAAACCGGTGAAAATCGGCAAAATCGCTAGGAATCCATTTTATCCGATGTTCGTATCCGAGAAAATCCGTATTCGAAAATATCCATATTCATATTCGAGAATATTCGTATTCGTATTTGAGAATATTCGAATTCGTATTCGTATTCGTTTTAAAAATATGGATTCGTATTCGTATTTGATACTATTCGACCGTATCCGATCCGTTTCCACCCCTATTGGTGCGCACGCCCTCCTCCGCCAACGCCAGCCGTCGCTGGATCCCGCCAGACCATCGCCGTCCTCGGATCGCTGTCTTGGGCTTATCCAGGCTCCCCATTACTGGATTCGGTCATCTTCGGCCGCCTGCGCCCAGATCCGGTCATCTTCGGACGCCGCCTCCTGGCCTCTGTGCCTGCGCCTCCGTGCTCACGCCGCCGCCTTCGGACATCGCCTCCCGCCGCCGTGGCTGTCGTCACGGCTTCTCCTCCTAACAGAGAGAGACGCGAGGGAGTGAGAGGGTGGAGAGAAGGGGAGGCGGGAGTGAGGAGGGTGCGAGAGAGAGAGGGAGGGGTTTGAGGTGAAGAGAAAGAAGCTAAGAGCAGGAGCGGGGAGCAGTCGGGTGGTGGCTGAAGATATGCTGCTGCTAGTATTTGTGTTCTTTTGAGTCAGTCTTCGAGTTATTTTTCTTTTGAGTCTTCCGTTGCGTCTATATAAGTTTGTAGATTCTCTTTCAGATCGTTCGAATCATGTGAGTTTATAAATTTATTGTCAGTCATAGAAGTATAGAAATTTTATTTTGCATGGCAGCAGCCGCCGCTCTACTCTCTGAGCCGCGTGCAGATCGTAGAAGTTGTTTTTGATGCCACCGCTTCTCTAGCCGCCACCCCGAGCTTGTAAGGCCGCCGCGCGTCTTCTGTACCTTATGCACTGCGTCGCCGCCATCTTGGGTTTCGATCTGCGCCGTCGTACTTCTATCTATTCCTCTTCAGCTTGATTTGACGGTTTATTTAAAAAGCTGCACTCAACAATGACATTATCAAAGCTCAGATTTCGAATTTTTCTTGTGTTAGTGTTAACCTTTTTTTTCAAATGCAAATGGTTCGTCTCCTCTCTTGGAATCCATTAATGGTTCGGCCTTGAGCACGGCATCGTCATTCGCGTTCCGCTTGTACCGGAACGCATCTGCACCGCACTCATCCAGCACCTCCGTCTGGTCATCCATGATCTGATACCTCCCATACACAGCAGAGCAAGAGTCCCTCACCAACTCCCCATCGTTCTTCCTTTGCCCGTAGCAGCAACCGCAGGGCGGTGACGAGCAGGTATACACCTCTGCGCGACCTTCAGAGTCGGCATTGCCTTGCACGTGACGGCGGCCGCCGCCATCGCCAGGCTAGCACATTTCGCTCCGCCGCGAGCTGACGTCAGGGCCAATAATAAACTTGTCCTCCCCATCGCCGTCGTCGCTCTTGTCACTCTCCGGCTTGCCGTGGAACAGGTGGTCGCCGTAGAGCCAATTCTCGACGAAGAAGAGGTCAGTGGTGTCGTAGTCGCGCGCCTTGCCGAACTGCATCTCCGAGGACGACGCCTCCGACGGCGCGCGCGCCGGCGACCACAGCCCGTACGGATTCAGCAGCCCTGATCTCCGAGTAAAACAACCGAAGCAAACAAGACCACCAAAATTTGGATCAGAATTCGAGCAAAAAAACACAAACTTGAAGCACGCGTCCATCAACCACGAGCGGGGATCGAGATTACAGTGTCAGCCAAGCCAAACGCATCCGATCTCGGGAGACGCGCCGAGGAGGGTTCTACACCTTGTGGGGGCAATTCTCTCTCACGCGAGCACGCTACCTGAAGGCGTGGAGCGCATGCTGACGAAGGCATCGGAGGAGGAACTGGAGCCAGGGCTCGCGAGCCCGCTGCCGAAGGCGCCGTAGTAGCAGGGCAACCGCAGCGGCGGGGGCTGGGGGTCATCGGAGGATGCGGAGCCGTCACCGTCCCCGGCTGAGGAGGAGCGCGCCGCGAGGACGTCGTCCCGGAGGGCGGCGAGTTCATGCGCGCGTGGCGTGCCTAGCCCGCGGCCGCTCACCCTGCACCGCCGCCATTTGAAGCGAAGCGAGCGAGGGACGCAACGACGAGAGTGAGAGGAGCCGAAGCGGCAACGAAGAGAAGTCGAACAGAAGAGAGAAGACACCGAGTAGTAGAAGCGAAGAGGCGTCCGCACCACACGGGATCCAACAGACGCCGCCGCGCCCGCAGAACCGCCTCTTTTTTTCACGGCGGTGTGCCTCTGACGACTGGGGCCCACCCGGCAGCGTCAGCGTCGGCCCGGCCGTTGCTGTCGTTGGGCGATGCGGTGGTTGGTCGGGCAGGCGTGGGAGCCCGATCCGATGTGGAGAGTTCCATAATTGTCAGTCGCTGTTGCGCTGGACCGCTCCACACTGGATATTGGTGCCATTCTTTTCGGTTTGACATGTCCCGCTTATAACTTTCATTAAATAAATACGTATCACAGTTTCATTATTATTTTTCAAAGTGGTTTACCAAAATAGTATTTTTGAAATGACTTATCGATGTTCAGTTTATTCGTACAAACGTTCGAACTAGGGTCACATGGATTCTACGCTGCATAATTACTTGATATTTCGGTTTGGTGGAAGAGTGTTAAGAGGGCTAGAGGCTAGCTCGTTCGTGGGGCATTGCTATGTAAAGAGGAGAAAAAAAGGTTGAAACGGCAAAATGGGTCACTAAGTGAAGGTCTACAAGGGATAAAAGCATTTCCAGAGGTGACACTATATAGTAAATAGATTGCCATCTTATATAAACATGAAGGCTAGATATCATCCTTCTCAATGCACAATATCTATCATTAATCAATACTTAATTTAATATTTATTTTTAATTACCTCCTCAATGCACGTTTAATGCAATGTCACACCTTGTAATGTAGTAGACATCACTTTTCTCCTCAATAGATATCTTATCTAATGTCTTCATGTTGAATTACGTGCTCAAGCAATATCTTGCATGAGACAATACTTCTCTCTCTTTCTTTATTATTTTTTATCCACCCAGTACTAATCCTACGAAACATGGTAATTAATACTATAAACACTATTTACATAGTACCATTAGAAGTGTCCTAAAGGCGCCCGGGTTAGGCGCACCTTCCTGAAAAAGTTTGTCGGACTGGAGATTTCGTTTCGTTGTCATGGTAGCTGGGTTACGGGGTAAAGTGCTTCATAGTTGCTAGAAGGAAGCTTATGGTCGTGTTACTTTAGTACTTAAAGATTAATTACTGCGAGCTGACGGACCTTAATTGACGGTGGAGATAAACTGTACCGGAAAAGCGATTAAGAAAATATTGACCGTGCGTACCGGCACACAGTTCATCTTCGGCCCCAGGTTTGGTGATGAGCTCCGTCATGTTTTTTTTTTAATGGGAGAAAGCTTGAGTTTATTTGACTATCTTTACGTGACTTGGAACACTGATCTCCACGCTACTAGTACTTCAGAAAGTAACGTTAAAAAAACTTTAATTCAGAAAGTAATGCTAAAAAAACTTTAAAAAGGACAACATTGATTCTGTCTAAAGCGTGGTTGGCAATAATGTTACCGTGATCGAGTCTTCTGGTTAACTTGATCATTCCTTTTAAGGGATATTATCCTTTGAAGAAGAAGAAAAATGCCTTGTTCAGCCTAATACCGATATAACAGACGAACAAATTTAGCCAGCAAACAAATCAAGTTACAGCAGTGTTCAATTCAGAATCTGCAAAGTCTATCTACGAGTAGTTACTGGTGACAACATCATCTATACTCAAAACTCAACGTAACAGATAAATCTTGGGAGAAATCACGTGATTTACAATTCACCAATCCGATCCAACGATTGCAATTGCATGGTTTGGTCGCTCATGCGCTCCGCTCCAGACTCCATCCAGTACCTTTTAAGGTCACCCTAATTATGTTACCTCGAGAAAGACAACGGAAGAAAATAGAATTACACCGAACCTTACACCTGTTGCATCTCCAGCCCGTTCTCGATCTTCTCTTTTATCTTTGTTAATTTTAGGATAAAGCCAGAAGAAAAGCTAAACATACCGCTTTCTTTTCGCTTGAAAACAATGGCAGATGAAGATTAGTTGTAAAGCACTACATGATTAGTCACAGAATGGAAAAAGAAAAAAAGGAAGGCAAGATCCCATGATTTCCGAAACCATGGCCCGAAGAGCAGAGAGGTTTAAACCAACAAACAAGCAAATGAGACCAGACAAACTCCTCTGAATTCCGCTGTGACAAACTGCAGGGAATCCTGATCCAGTTTTGGCATGTGGCTGAATAGTGGCAGCATCAGTATGAGACTACTGGAATACAACAGCGTCCCGTCAGACAATCTGGTGCAAGACTGCAAATAGAATGGCATCCATACTGTAGCGCTTCACACATTGTTGTAGCTACATGGTGCTTTGCTTTCTGTTCTTTACTCCTGACAGTTGTTTCCGTATAGGCTTGAAGCTGCACTACCAGTCACTGCGTACCGACTAGTCATATCTAGTTCTTTACCAATGAAAACGAATCCACCAAACCAACAAAGTGCATTTGAGGAAAACAACACAATATTGTACAACACTTAGCACCAGGTACAGAGAAGGAGATGTCAAACAGGGGGCAAGCAAGCAGGCGCACAGCGGTTGGTGCATCATTCAGTGCGTGCTCCTCAGCGATACCGGGAAAGCTACTTACACGAGTAAGCCAATCAGGGGGGCTCCACCTATCTAAATTTCCGCCAAAATAATCATTAGAAAAAGGAAGAGGGTTCTCTGCTTAGGGGCTCGAGGGCCGGACTTACATGAGAGGAGTAAGAGCACCAGCTGCAAGTCTGCAACTTCACTCATTACCTAATTTTAGAGATCCATCCTTGATAAGCCTTATGCTAAGGCTATTGAAACGTCCTCTCGAATAATGCCGTGATGCCTTTCTCCAGTCTGTGCCGGTCTTCATCATTGCTACGAATTCTTCGTAGCTAATTTTGCCATCCTGCAGAAACAATCAAAGTAGACGCTTATTAAGGAAAGGTATAAGATCTGAAGGTTGTAGCTATCATTGGTATTAGTATAGGTGAACCGTAACCTTGTCAGTGTCAACTTCTTGCAATATGTCATTCACCACTTCCATGCTATCAGCTGCCCCATCCTCCACCAGGGCCTCCTGAAGCTCCTCGGCTCAATATAACCATTGCCATCCTTGTCGAAAAATAGGAAGGCCCGCCGAAGGTGCTCATCATTTGCCATCCTTTGTAAATGAAGTGAGACGGCCAAAAATTCACCATAATCAAGTGCTCCCCTACCATTTGTATCCACCTAATTTCCATCCACAAAAGATCAGATATGCAAATCTTCAACATCTTGTTCTTGTTAATACTAGAGGACATTACACTAATAAAGCCATTTGGACCACCTAATTCTCAAATTGACTCTCACATCGCATACAATAGTCTTATTATGGACGTAAGTGACCCAAAAAATGAAGGCTAATGATAAATAATTCAGCAAACTAGTTAAGATAAATGCTAGCCATGACACCCTAGTTCTAATTTATCTCAAGCAACCAAGCAACATATAAAGTGAGTAGAATAGATAGGTCCTTAGTGGAGATGGAAGTAAAAGTTTGATAATTTCCTTGATCCCTTTGTGTTAGTTTCCTAGGTCCCAAGAACCAAGCTAATGCAAGAAGAAGAAGAAGCTCAAAGAGTTACACCATTTCCACATTTATAAAACAACAGACATTTTACTAATTTGCTGTTTCATGGAACACCAGAAGTATCATGCATCAGATATAAAGTAAGCAGAAGCCATCTGATTCGGTATGAACTGTGATCAAAGTCCAAAGATGGTGACCCATTTAATCTGATTGAACATTCTAACAAGCAAGCGAAGTGCTTCAGATTACTTACAGCTTCAATTAGCATTTGTACTTCAGATTCTGCTAGATGAGAGCCAAATTTTGTGATCCCACTCTTCAATTCTTCATAAGAGACTATACCATCATTATCGGTATCCATCACCTTGAACATGTCCTTTATGTCCTCAACCTCTTCGGCCGACAAGTGATCAGCAATAACCTGTCAAGCACCAATTTTGGATTTTTAGTCAGTGAAACATATATTCTCGAGGTAGACTTGAGAAAAAGATTAGCATCAAAGCACACTAAATCAGTTTCATGAGAAAAGGATTCAAACCCTTAGAGCTCTTCTTTTGAATCTGTTCATCCTTGAAAATTGTTTCAGCCTTGACTTTACAATGTCTCCAAGAGGAACATTTGGAGCTTTCTTAGCATTTTGAAGCCAGGGATGCTCTGCAACAACAGAAATCAAGAAGGGTGCTTGAGTACCATGACTGGATAGGAAAACTGTCTGAACACAACTAAGAAAAAAATGTGATGCACAGTAACACATGGCTGATTGCAATCGCGTAACTTTGATAATTCAATCTGATAGGCATCCCACATCCCAAGATAGTACGAAAGAATGCATGTAGCTTAAATATTTGAAGCATGAAGCAGCAAAATGAAGAAACTTGGCTGTATCTAATTTGCTAAAATATTTGGCACCTTCAACTCAATAGAGTACAAAACCAATATTACCAAAAATTTTACAATGATACCAATGCCGTCCATGTCTTGGATAATCAACAAGCTTCTTTTTACCTGCATTTCTTTCGAGGATTAATACATCCTCCAAGTAATTGCCATCTGGCACTTGCTACTATGTACGTATGTTTCATGCCAGACCTAAAGATGTACCAGTATCTTTCAGCAACACTTCAACATCTACTTCCTCGTTTTACTCTCAACATCCATTGCCTTCATCCATCAAATTTCTACTCATTCTCGCTATTGAATTCCCAATCACGGTATTACATAACTGTACTGTACCGGATTCCAGCAGGTTTCCAGAAGTCAACACAGTAGTACACCAGAAAAATGACAGAAAGTATAGCTAGATCAACTACTAGAACAAGGCTTCAAATTGGATCCCACAGAACTTTTACTAGGAGTGGTGGGTCCTTTAATTGATTTGACCCAATGTGACAACAGATTTACCACAGAGACAAAACAAGCTACATAATATATTTAGCTCACAGGCAGCAACTGACTTTGGAGAGGGTTGATAGATACTCACATAAATGGAAAACCATTAAAACCATTCAAAACAAGGCAGACTGATCTGGTGGTCCTCGAGCTATTGGATTACACAATGCAGCATTTCATGAATGGAAAAGAAAGTAGCGTAACACTGTGCTGGCTTTAAAAGCACTATGTACAAACTAACAAGTAAGAACTACTAAGGGTGATGTTTTGTGCACTTGAGAATATTGAAAGTAGCATAACACTTTGCCGGCTTTAGAAGCCCTGTGTACAACTTACCAAGAACTTGCTTTGCTGTTAGCCTGAGTTTCGGATCAGGCTGAAGCATCTGTCGAATTAGATCTTTAGCATTGTCAGAAACATTAGGCCAGGGTTCTCGCTTAAAATCTATATTTCCACGAAGGATAGCTTGTGCCACTCCTTGTTCAGTCTCTGCAATATTGACTGGTAAGACCATTTGCACAAGAGCAAAGCTAAAGGACAAAATGTTCTCATAAAGAAAAGGCAAAGTACCGCCCAAAATGGAGGAACACCACATAACAAGATATACAAGATAACACCAGCACTCCATATGTCTATTTCAGGTCCATAGTTTCTCTTCAGCACTTCAGGAGCCATGTAGTAGGGACTTCCCACAATTTCAGAGAACTTTTGCCTAACCAATCACATAGAGGCATCAGATTATGTCCGAATACAATAGATATTTCAATATATATCATACATACATTTCACAGGGAAAAATTAAAGGCATGTCACAGAAAGCAAAGTAGATCATCAAACCATCTAAATTCCAAATGACTCGAACAATGCACTGTACCAAAATGAGAATGGTTTCATGTTTGTCGGCAATCCTGTCATATAGAGGCATTACAAATACAAGTATACAACAGCATTGTATGAGAAAAAAAGATGTTATATATTAAGATTTGAGAAGGCTAGTCTACTCCGTTCTACCTACATGTACATTACTGCAAGGTACATCTGTTTTCAATCCTATAAATATGCCGCCTTTTTTAGACCAAAGGCCAAATTTGGCTATAAAGATGTCACCTAAAAGCATTTGTGATGCCTAGAATCAATACCAAACAAATCAACAAAAAAGTGAAGATTCTACATTTCTTTTGTGAAATGTGTTAAATGTATCAAGCTATGGCAAGTTGGTAAATCAACAATTTACAATTATTTGGTTGTTCCACACAT